>JAJOZX010005653.1:0-130000 GCA_023014485.1 Bathynomus jamesi
TCGAACAGAGATTGCGAGAGAATAATTCAAATAAGAAACTGCTGTTAGTCACAGCAGTTGATCCCCGATTCAAAGGAGCTGGGCTGATAGACGACGACATGCGAGAAAGGCCAAGGAATTGTTGAGACAAGAGATACGCAGTCACATGGAGGGGGTCCAACGAAAGCGTATTGTAGGTCCAATTGCCGTGAAACGCCGCCGAAGTGGTCCGGTTTCTACGTCCAAGAAAATCTCTCTTTGGGAAAATCTTTCCGATTCAGAAGAACCCCAAACCAGGGATACGGACACGAGGTTCACTGTCCCAGACGCACGAGTGGAAGCAGCCCTGGACGCCTATTGGTCGCGACCCCGGATCGCTGGGGATAGGGATCCATTCATTTTCTGGCGAGAACATTCTGCTGATTTCCCGGAGACTGCCAAAGTTGCTGAGAAGTGCATGAGCTGCCCCTCTGGATCAGTTGACTCTGAAGGGCTTTTCTCAACGGCTGGAGATGTTATCAATGCGAAACGAGCCAGCATCACCGCAATCAACGCTGAGGAACACAATCATCCTCTCCAAAAATCTGAAGTTCCTCAATTTTGATTACTGAGTGAACCGTTATATTGAGTTACACTTTTTGAATTACGTATTGTTTCCAGTACATGATTTTTATTTTGTGAATTCCATTTCTTCAAATATATGTTTGAATTACAGTACATGTGTCGAATTACATTCTTTGAATCCTATTTTGATATTTTAGACAGATATCGGTATCGGTAGATACTTTGCTCTAACTATCGGTATCGGTACCGATACTTTGGGAATACTATCGGTCGGCCCCTAAATATATATATATATATATATATATATATATAATATATTATCTATATATATATATATATATATATATACACACAAAGTGGTGTTCATAAATTATCTTTACAAATTCAATTCAAATTCATATTTAATTTATGGACACCCTATACACACACGAGTCAAAATGAATAGAATTAATATCATGACTAACAGAAAATACTTGAATATTCCTTTCTGAAAGGAATAAAATTGAACGGAATGATATCGACTGCTAATTATGCATTCAGCAACTACAACGGAAACCCATCCATAGAGAAAATTAATTGGGAACAACCAAATGCATGCATGGTAAGTTTTGCCAACCAGTCCAAGTGGTTTTGCCAAACGTACCGTTTGTAACTAACACTACTGAAGTTTGTTACGAGGAAGTTCAAGTGTTAAGTATGTTTTTCAATGAAGTTAAACGTTTTGGTTAAATTATCCATACCCGGTTAGGTAAGTACCGATGATCAGGTAAGTATAGTGGTTTCATTGGCATACAGTTTTGTAAGAACCCACAATACTACTGTCCAATAAGAATATAATTAATTTGTAGGTTGTCATTGTCAACATGGGGCTTCGGGTCATCAGGAATGTTGAGAGACTTCGTTAGTATAATGCCCGGTTAGGAATACGTCGTAGCCAATGTCGAAACACCGCTTCCCGTTGAGCAGCGAACTTAAGCGACATTAGGTCGGATAGTAGTTGGACGGGAGACCATTCGCTGAGTCCAGACTATGTAGCGACCCATGGTTCGGATCCAACGTAAAGTTCTAGTCCACTCTGTCATATGACCTTAGATGTTGCGAAGGAAATTAAACAACCCCATCACTACATTTTTTAATACCCGGTTAGGTCTAGGTCTGATAAAAGAATTTCACAGTAAATAAAAAGAGTGAATTATAAATGACACAATAAAAAAATATTCCCGTCATATCATACCAAATTTCAAAAAACAAAAACGAGAGAGAGAGAGAGAGAGAGAGAGAGAGAGAGAGAGAGAGAGAGAGAGAGAGAGAGAGAGAGAGAGAGAGAGAGAGAGTTACAAGGAGTTACAAGGAAAAGAAGTACCTCAAAAGGCCTTGCGGCCCATACCGAGGAGGTACCAATGGCAACGGGTGCCAGGGAAAATTTTCTACACACTCAAATAGTGTGCAAGATTTGGTCTAACCTTTTCTTGAACTGATCCACCGAGGAACTGTTCCTGTTATTAAAAGTTTATTTTTCTTTCAACTATCCTAGCAGTAGTAGAAAACTGGATAGAAAAGTATAAGGCTCTCTCCCCACCCTCCGCTCCCTCCCTGCCAGAGGCAGGTACGGAAAAAGGTTGAAGAAAATACCTTGACCCTGGAAAAGTAGTCAATGAAATTTTACAGGAAAGTGGAGAATATATAAATAGCTCTATATTTACCTTGCTCACAGAGACACCGTGCAAGCGAACTCCTGCAGAGTTTTCTTATGTTTTAATCTTAAACTATCAACGTGTTAAAGTAATTCCCACATATACTAGTCCTAAATCGTTTCAAATCCAACTTCTAACCATTGTTGCGAGTTGGGTTATCATTTGAACTAAACATGCTTCTAAAATCGACATCTTTGAACCCGCGTTACGTAAGCGTCGATTGTAGCCCATATGCCTAACGAAAGGGATTAACTTTGTGGCATTTTTCGCCAGTTTCCAATCCACTTACCTACTTCCCCACCAATACCCAGCGCGCGCACTTCGGCCATTAGCCGGCGGTGAGGTACCTTATCAAAGGCCTTCTAATCAATCGCCCTACTCTTATCATACTCACTCAACATGACGTAGAAAACTCGAGCATGATGGTGAGACACGACCTATGCCGTCTAAACCCATGTTGGAGTCCCCAAGTAGCTTGTAGGAATCCAAATGGTCAACAATCCTACTCGCTATTATCCCCTCTAAATATTTACCTACAACTGAAGTTAAATGGTGTTATTTATAGAGGTTCCAAGCCTCTCTTCCCACGCATGAGATAGCAGTAGCGTCCTAATCGTAACAGTAGAGAAAAAGACAATACTAAAAGTTTTTTTTTTTTTTTGCAGTCAGAGGAGAACATCCCTAACCTAAGCTAAAAGGACAGAGTAGGATGGGAAGGGGTCCTAGTAACCCACGGGACAGGTTTGTACAACAGACTTCACCCGCCCTCCCGAAAGAGAGAGAACCTAAAGGAATTGGCAGAGAGAGAGAGAGAGAGAGAGAGAGAGAGAGAGAGTTACAAGGAGTTACAAGAAAAAGTAGTACCTCAAAAGGCCTTGCGGCCCATACCGAGGAAGTACCAATGGCAACGGGGGCCAAGGAAAATTTTCTACACCCTCAAATAGTGTGCAAGATTTGGTCTAACCTTTTCTTGAAATGATCCACAGAGGAACTGTTCACAAAGGTAACCTGTTCTACGTGTCACAGATCTTATACGTAAAGTAATTCACACACACACACACACTAGTCCTAAACCGTTTCAAATCCAACTTCCAACCATTGTTGCGAGTTGGGTTATCATTTAAACTAAACATGCTTCTAAAATCGACATCGTTGAACCCGCGTAAGAGCTTCAAAACCTCGATGAGTTGACCGCGCAGCCTCCGAGTTTCCAGCGAAAACAAGTTCAGGGCGCGTAAGCGTCGATTGTAGCCCATATGCTAACGGAAGGGATTAACTTTGTGGCCCTCGCCTGCACTCGCTCCAGCCTCTCAATATCTTTCCTGAGGGTGGGCGACCAGAACTGTACTGCATACTCCAGGTGCGGCCGAACCAGGGAATTGTACAGAGAGAGCACAATCTCCTTGTTCCGAAATCGAAATTGCCTCCTCATATAACCCAACAGCTTCTGGGCTTTCTTTTCCACCTCTATGCACTGTTTCGTAAACTTGAGAGAGAGAGAGAGAGAGGAGAGAGAGTATGTGTGTGTGTGTGTGTTATATAATATATATATTATAGATATATATATATATATATATATATATATATATATATATATATATATATATATGGTGATATTAGGCAATACATTCCGTCCCTCCTTTTGTCCACTCGAGTATAAAAAGGCTTTCAATTTGTTCCGTTTCATTGAGTGCACATGAGACGTCTCCGAAAGGCCCTCTCATTATAATATGAGCGATTCCTTTTCGGGGCTCGGCTACCCCCCTCCTCCTCAAAACCCATTCCACCCCACTGAACCAAGCCTCAAGTGACTTCATTCGAATGCTGGGGAGTAATCGTCATTCTGATAACTAATAAGGAGTGGCTCTCTGAACTTGGAGTTCCGCTAGGGCAAAAAATTGAGTTGAGAAATTCATCTGATTATGTTGAAAAAGAGGATGTAATTTAGCTTCACCCAATTCCACTTTTAATTTTCGGGGGCAGAGGGGCCAGAGTCTACAGAGGTGGGTGAAAGAAGAAAGCAATAGAAGTGGGGTACATTATCCTAGCATTAATTTTAATGGGTGTTTGCTCTTCTTTTTAGAGCACATATATATATATATAATATATCATATAATCTTTGGTTAGCTTCAGCCCGAATTGTTCATTCTGACGAAGGTCAAGCTTTTCACTCCACCTTAGACCTACAGTTTAACGTGGAATCCGAACCACGCCCCATCAGCAGCCCAGCATCTTAATACTAGGCCACCTAGGGTACCCATTTATCTACCAACCACTTTCTTTATTGTGTGGAAAGATGAACAGCTGGGTTTTGCTGCGCGCCGGCTGCCGTCGGGTCTTGAACCCGGGGCCGATGGATTCGTAGTCAGCGACGCTAACCACTACATCACCGAGGCGCATAGGTGTCACGTGTATATATATATATTATTATATATATATTATATATATATATATATATTTATATATATATATATATATTATATATATATATATATATATATATACACACACACACGAATTTCTTTTGTTTGTGTTTGTGAATGTAAGATAAAACACGGGTGAGAATATTAAAATTTAACCTCGATACATATTGTATTACATATCTACCTTTGAATTTTTGAAGATTCTTATGTACAGTATGTATTTGAATTTTACAATGCGTTATTTGTATGTATAATATCTTCCGTGTGTATATATTATATATATATATATATATATATATATATATATATATATATATATATATATATATTGGTCAAAAATAATGTTTATTGATGTTTATTGATGTAATCTTCCCTTTATGTAATGACTTGCTGCATCTAATTTTCCCACTGCTCTTCTGAAACATTTTATATAGAAGCTGCTTATCAGTTACACATTTTAACGTAACCTATATGTAACAATTAAATCAATGTGTAACTGTAGCGTTAACTTTTTAGTTTTAACCAAAAATTAAATGCTTATCCACTATTTCGTTTTTTTTAATACCAATCCCTCAACTTTTTGGTTGTTTGGTTTTATTCCTGTTAAATGCGTAACTTTGGCGTCACGTATGTAACATAATGAAAAATATATACGAATCCTTCCACATAAATATAATCTATAAAGTCTCACATGTATATTTTTTATTTATAAAGTTGATATTCTAAATGGCACTTATTCCCCCCACCCCACCCCACCCCCCCGAAATTTCTTTTTTCCCGGTTAGGTCAACTGTACGCCCTTGACAATTGGTTAGGTTAAGTTACGATATTTTCGTTAAAATGAAAAGGAATAAGTGGAATATTTGAACGAATGACCATGACTTAACCTAACCAATTGTCGAGGGCGTACAGTTGACCCAACCGGGAAAAAAGAAATTGCGGGGGGGGGGGGGGAATAAGTACCTTCTAATTTAAAAAAAAAAGTAACTGTAAAGGCGTTTTAATGCTTATGTTTTGCGTTTAAAATTAATTATAAACGTGTTACTTTTGCGTTTTTCCTGATTTCTAAACGATAAAACTTTGGATTTCGTGACGTAAGACAAAATAATGAAGGCGCTTGAAAGAATGTGTGGAGAATATTTTTAAATATTCATTAAATGTCTGTTAAATGCAAAAAAAAACTTCACTTTTCTACGTGAAGGTCAAAATATGATAATAAAAACCCATTCTAATAGACAGAGTTTATTTCCGCAACAGTTTCGATGCCCACTGGCATCCTCTTCGGAAGAGGATGCCAGTGGGTATCGAAACTGTTGTGGAAATAAACTCTGTCTATTAGAGTGGGTTTTTATTAACACAAAATGCCTGTTAGTTTACGAGGAGAGGTGCGCGGAACAAACTCTCTTAACAAATTAACTTAAAGCAAGAATGATAATGGCTGACATCATAATTAATTAATGTAGTATTACAAAATGTTGTTAATTTTATATATAAAATAATGTAATCGAAAAAATTACGTTAAAGTGGCAAATGCGAATTAAAGCTTGGTTATTTATATAAATCTGGGTTTGAATTAATATGAATTGGGAATTGTTCGATGTTCTATTGTTAAATTTCGTAATGTAAACGGTATTTTATAGATATATTTTTAAAGTTTTTCTCGTAAGAAGTATTTCTTATTTCCTAAATAAAAAGAGTATATTTTTTCTCCATTTATATTCAGTCATACGTAGATGATATTGCAACATTATAGCAAACATGTTAAATCACTAAAAATGTTCAGAAATAAATCTCACGAGCAACATATGTAGTCTTAAACGTGTTACTACTACTACTATTACTGCTATTACTGCTACTACTACTAATAATAATAATAATAATGTTTTGAGATGAAATATATATTCATAATATCCAGTATTCAATTTTAGACATCTACCGACCACCAGCTGGTAACGTACCAACTTTTATTACGAGCGTCGATAGAATTCTAACCTCCAGCCATATAACCTTTAGTTAGCTTCCGCCCGAATTCTTCATTCTAACGAAGGTCAAGCTTTTCACTCCACCTAAGACCTACAGTTTAACGGGAAATCCGAACCACGCCCCACCAGCAGCAACCCAGCGTCTTAACCGCTAGGCCACCCAGGTGGCCCATTTATCTACCAACCACTTTCTTTATTGTGTGGAAGGATGAACGGCTGGGTTTTGCTGCGCGCCGGCTGCCGTCACCGGGTCTCGAACCCGGGGCTGATGGATTCGTAGTCAGCGACGCTAACCACTACACTACCGAGGCGTAACAATTGTATCATTGCAGAAGACTTAAATATTAATCTCACGAAAGAACATTAAAATAACAACGCGAGCTTCCTTCACAACATCATGACTCCGAGTGGTTTTAAATTAGCTATTACAAAGCCAACTATACTTCATAATGACATTAGAAATTCAACTCTGCTAGATCAAATCTTGGTACAATCTCCGCTTGACTGCATCTCAGATATAATTATGTATATTAAATATCGCAGATCACTCGCTTACATACACTATGCTAATCAACCATTTCTCTGCATACGAAAATATATAAGCTTATTATAGACTTTACAGCTATAATAATCTAAAATTCCTTAGAGGAATAATAGCTTTTGACTGGACAGGAGGAATAACTGAAAATAAACATGATAATGAAATAAAATTTTGAGCATTCGCGCGTCTTAAGGTACCTAAGCGCCACCATAGGCGAAAACGTGTTTTTGATGGATATCACTATTTTCACCCTTCCTCTATCGCGTGGTTTGGGTTATAATGACATTACGGCACTAGAAGTATGGTTGAAAGAAAACCTTATGAAGCGAACTACTTTCTTCATCTCTATCGCGAGCCAAAAGTTCACCCAAAGTTCGACATAATAAGAAAATCAAAAAATTTAAAAAATATATATAAAATATAAAATATGAAAATCTATTCCAAAAACTAATCAACATCTTCATTAGCATACTTAGAACTCTAATTTAGCCAAAAATGAACGTTCTAGCTCATTTAATAACAGAGATACTATTGCGAGAATATTGCTGAACTTTGGAGGCGATTTCTGGCGAATTTTAATTTTGGCGCCTTGGTATCTTAAGACGCGAGACCCCTCATATATACTCAACAAAAAATTTCCTCTTAAATCAAAATTAACATTTAAAACTAAATACAACAACCAAAGGATTACACCCCAGAGCTCATTGTGAGTAGTGGAAGCAAACATACTCTCTTTAAATTATGGAAAACTGATATTATTACCGAACAGACATACAGGTGGCGCTCGTAAGTATTCGTACAGACAAATATTTCAGTTATATTCAACCTTATCTTTTTTGTATCGTGCAGAGGAGAGTTATGAAAAGTTTACCATTCATTTGGAAAATTTAACAAATAAAAATGTTAGTTTAACTCCAACATATAATGTAAGACAACAAATAATTTTAAGAAAATAAAAAAGTAAAAATGCAAAAGTTTTCGTACGTTTATTTACAAAATTATTTCATACTTTGTGTCCACTTTAGGCTTGAGGAATTTAAAATTTTTATCAATAGTTGGCTGTTTATTGATTAGAGACTGTTGGCAATCCTGAATTGTAGAATGTTCTGCGCGTCTTCATGGAAGACAGATGACTGTGCAAGCCATTAGTAAACAATGGGTCGTCGTGGTAAAGATCTTAAGAGATCTGTTACTGCTGCGCAAGAGTCTGGAAATAGTTATTGGAAGATAGGAGAAGAACTTCGAATTCCGTTTACGATGGTTGCTACCAAATGGAAAGGCTTTGGAACAATCAAAACTCTACCAAGGTGGGTGTGGACGATCTTGCAGGATTTCAGAACGTACAGTTAGACGGAATGAAAGAATGGCTGCTGCGAATCCAAGAGTGACTGCAGGTAATATTTGCCAAATATTAAGACTGTTTAAGATCGAAGAGTTGCACGAAGAAAACCTCCGCTACGAAAAGCGCACAAAGAAGCTCGTTTAAAGTACACCAAAGATCATGAAACTGATTGATTTGCATTCTGGAAGAAAGTTCTCTGGACAGACAAGACCAAAATTAAATTATTCGGGAACAACGAGGAAAGGTATGTTTGGCGAAAATCAAATCCTTCATTCGAGGAAAGACCATCCCTCCTACGGTTAAACATGGTGCTGGTAGTTTGCTCCTTTGTGGATGCTTTAGTGTTTCTGGTCCAGGAAGGCTTGTCATCATCAATGACATCTTGAATTCGAAGAAATTTCAGAAAATTTTAGAAGAAAATGTATTACCTTCAGTTCGGGAGTTGCGAATGGATCGCAATTGGGTGCTGCAACAAGATAATGATCCAAAACAGAAAAGTAAGAGCACCGTGATACAGACTTGTTTTCAAGTCATTTTTATCGAGTCTGAGTCAAGTCGCAAGATTTTAAGCGGGAGTCGCAAGTGGAGTATTTTTTGGCGAGTTTCGAATCAAGTCTCAAATCGACATGGATAAATGAAAGATAGATGTAAGATGCATGGAGTGATGACATATATTTGTCAATGTTTTATCGCAGAGTCGTGCACGATGTGGACGCGTGATTATGTCATTTCATCCAAGTCGCAAGTCAGAAGAGGCAAAGTCTCAAGTCAAGTCTGAAGTAAAAAAAAATTAGGGACTCGAGTCCGACTAGAGTTCGAGTCACTAACTCGAGTCCGACTAGAGTTCGAGTCACTAACTCGAGTCCGACTAGAGTTCGAGTCACTAACTCGAGTCCGACTAGAGTTCGAGTCACTAACTCGAGTCCCCATTTCTGCTGTGAAATGGCTTCAACAAAAGAATTTCAAGCTTCTCGGATGGCCCACTCAAATCCCAGATATCAATTTATGGTTTGATTTGAAAAAAGCTGTCCGCGAGAGAAACCCTTCGAATCTGTATGAATTGCAACAATTTTCTTTAGAAGAATGGACTGAAACTTCTGACTGATGTTGAAACCTTGTAGAAAAATACCGAAAACAAATCATGGAAGAAAAAGGTGGACACACAAAGTATTAAATAATTTTGTAAGTAAATGTACGAAAACTTTTGCATTTTAACTTTTATTTTCTTAAAATTCTTTGATGTTTTACATTATATGTTACAGTTAAACTAATTATGTTTGTTCAATTTTTCCAAAAGAAAGGTAACTTTTCATAACTGTCCTTTGCATGGTACAAAAGGTAAGGACAAATATGACCGAAATATTTCTCTGTACGAATATTTATGAGCGCTACTGTACAAAAATTACTGCAACAGACAATGCAGTCATCAAAAGAGCGAAAGCAGATCACTATTGTTCGAAAATTGATGAACAAATATCCAATCTCAAAAGGATATTGAACACTATGAAGGATTTAATGAACAAAAAAGGTGAAAACAAATCCCTCGTCCTTCCCCACACAAAGCGGAAATTCTTATTGTGATTCCAAAGACACAGCCAATTTATTAAACTTTACAAATATCGGCTCCAATACCTCACCTTCGATTCCAATTACTGACACTCACTACCGACAATACATGCCACAACCCACTCCAAACTCATTTTTCTTTGATCTAATCTTACCAAACGATATATCTCTTTAGCAACAGAGAATCTGAAAAATACAAATTCTGACATCAATATGGTCCCAGTAATAACATACAAACTAGTATCGGATGAAGTTCCACTCCAACTCAGTAAACTAATGAATGAATTAGTAACACCAGGAATATTCCCTGTCGATCTAAAAGAAGTCAGAGTATGCCCTGTATTTCAGTTAGAAAACCCACACACTTCATTCAATTATCGCCCCATTTCCGTATTGACAACTTTTAAGTAAAGTATTTGAAAAAAATCGTGTACAATAAACTTACTAAACTCTTAATCAAATACGATACTATTTTAACTAAACACAATTTGGGCTCAGAGGTGAGCATACAACGGAAGAGGACATAAACATGCTGTTAGAAAATGTCTATCAAAACCTAAACAGCAAAAACACATTGCCTTCGTCTTCCTCAACTTGTCAAAAGCATTTGATATACTTTTGCATGAAATCTTATCGGATAAATTTCAAATATACGAAATAAGAGGAAATATCCTTGACTGGTTCAAATCGTACCTGACAAATCGTCATCAATACATTCGATTCAAAGATAATTTTTCTAACAAGGTGATGTTAACTAGTAGGGTTCTACAAGGATCTATTCTTGGGCCATTACTATTTCTAATTTACGTCAACAATTTTCATCCTTCAACATTAAATTGCGTACAATATGCAGATGATATCACACTTCATCCCACCACAATTTAGACCTTCTGATAAATGAAACGAACAGGCAATTAGAACATGTTTATAAATGGATGTGTGCTAATAAACTATGACTGAACCTGACAAAGTCATTTTATATGATTATTACCACAAAATATATAAATACAATCTATCAAATAAAAATTGGGAATATTACTCTTGCAACGATGAATGAAGTTAGAGAGTCTGGCATTAAATTAGACGAAAAGCTAAATTTCAAAAAGTCATGTACAACATATCAAATCCAAAATATCAAGATTATTATTCATATTATTTAAACTAAAAAGCGACTTCCTCAAAACGTACTCCTTACCCTCTATTATTCCTTCATCCACCCACATTTATTGTATTGTATTACAACATGGGGTAGCCCCAAAAAAATATATAAAACATCCTTTGGAAGTCATTCACAAAAAAATATCTGCGAACCCTCTCAAATAATAATAACAAAATCACACTTCTTCAGTGTTTAACGAACTAAAGGTTAACGAACTAAATATTTTAAAACTAAACGACTTATACGAATTCAATGTTGCTGTCAATATGTTCAAAATTATTAATAAAAATCAACATACATCACCCATTCAAAGAGTACTCACCCCTATCAAATACATTATCCTTATAATACTAGACTCTCCAAAGATTTCCCTTGCAAACCAAACTATACAATGAAAAGTGCTGAAAATGCACCTTCTTTCAAAGGAGAGGATATATGGAATGCAATTCCTATAAATATCAGACGGGCTTCATAACTAAATGCATTTCACAAATCACTAAAGAAATACTTTATTAGCTCCTACTGATGTATAAGTTCACTACTGCTATTATTACGGTAGTAATTAAGTTCCCATTTTATAATTAACTATCTAAAATATGCTAAAGTCATTAAGCACATTTAGTTTCAGAATTTATCGTAAATTATTAAATTTTCTTTTTATTAAGTATAATTTTTTTGGTAATAAATATACAATAAATAATTTTATTTAAAATGTGTAAAATAATCACACTTTACTTTCATTAATTTTTAACCTTCTTGTTACATCATAACGATCCAGTAGGAAAATCCCCCAAAATTATGATGGCACTAATACACATTTTCTTTTTTTTTAAATCTGTTTACGCATTAAATATTCCCCCTTTTCAAATCCCACCCGTTAAGAATTCGTGTCTATAAAAAGGAGGAGACAAAGAAGCTGGAGCTCATTAGGGGGCGGTATAATTGAATGTCTTATACCTCATTTCTGAGTGTGAATTACTCTCTCCTCCTTTTCATTTATTCTTTGTCTCTTCGAGACGAGTTAGTACTTTTAACTTCTGCTTGATTGGAAGCGGTGTTAAGCTTCTAATATTAGTCTGTGATTTGTATCTTCGTCATTGAATATTGTTTCAAACATCAATTCTGCTACTCTGGTATACGGGAAGTTATAAGTAGTGTGTCATTAAATAGTAATTTGAAGAATTGAAGCTAAATCATTTAATAATAAGTATTCTTTAATAAACTTACATATTTAAATTGAACCCCGTCATCTTTATCTCGCGTAAGGCGAGAGTCAGATCCGCAAACCGCGTCGCGACGAATAATTCCTGGCAGATACGATAGATATAATAAAGCACACAGCATAAAACAGAATAAAGTTTATTATCATAAAAAATAAATACAATATTCTGTTTATTATTATTGTTATTTACTTCTCTTATGTAATAAACTTAATTCCATTAAGTTTGTCTAAAAAGCTTCCATGCTTCCAACGTCATATTCAGATTAGAATATTGTGAAAATATTAATGCCATATCAGATATCTGAATAAAGGTTTTGTGGTTTGTTTTTAACTCGAGCAATATTTTCACAGCATAGATTTTTTTTTAGTCTTCATTATATAACTTGTTTTAATTATTATTATTATTATTATTATTATTATTATTATTATTATTATTATTATTATTATTATTATTATTATTCCTTTATAACTATACCATATAATAAATATTTCATCGCCTTATATTTCAATTTCCCTTCCAAACAAGAGCTTATTTGAAATACATATTTGTTACCAGAAACATGCACGTGCATAAAAGTTACTGACAAAACTATTACAGCAACGCTACGGATAAAAGTTACGTTAACTCAATTTACGCGTAAGTTACGCCTAAGTTACAATATGAATACGTTACGTAGCAGTTTCGCGTAAAAGTATTAATTACAGTGTAGTAGACCTACAATTCTACATAACCGTGAAGGAGCTATGCTAACGAAAAATTGTTGGTTTTTTGGCGTGATATTCATCGAGTCTCTTGTTTTTCAAAACGTCTGAGAGAGAAAGTTTCATTGTTTATAAACTAATTACTTCGCATAACTATACACGCAAATCAATTCTAGATATACTTATAATGAGATAAATATATACATAAAAGAACACTTATTACAATTATTAATTCAGATAAATACGAGAAAACATTCGAAGCTGAACTGAATGGAAAAATTGGGACGGGAAGGAAGACAACTTAGAGAGATGACAACCAACTATTAAAAATTTAAAAATAAATAGAGGAAGACCTCATTTCACATTAAATGTGAACTTGAGAACAGTTACAATAATATAACTGCCAACGCTCAGAAGACGACTTCCTGAGCAAGGTTTGGAACAATCTCGACCATCCAAAGAAGTACTAGACGCCTCCTACGGGTAAAGAACATCGGAGACTATAGTGCTGAAAACTGAAAAGGGGTTAAGCACCATATACAAAAACATTTCATATAATGACGCCTTTGAATAATGTGAAACATTATGTTCTTACAATAATTTTTTTCTAAATTGCCAGCAATCATATTAAGCACGGGTTTCATTTCCACCAATATTATAAACAAAATGAGTTATACAGGGTCTCCAAAAACGAATGTTTTATTTTGTTTAATCCATAAGTTACAAAGTATTTGACATACACATTTTTATGACATATTTATTTTTACGGGACTTTGGAGTTCTTTTTATGTAACTTAAGGTAGGATAACTTTGGTTTCATTGCTTTTACAGTTCAAGATTTCATATTCTATAATTTCCTTTGAGCCTAACAAAAGAGACTTTCGAAAACTGTCTTTCACATCTCCAGTATCTTCCAATTTCTTCACTGGTCTCTTTACTGAAGATCTACTGGGGTCTTCCCGTACTCCAAATTATGCTTTAAAATCACGTTGCCCTTGGACAACACACTGCAGGAAAATAACGTTTTATAATAAACACATTTGAGCTTTAGAGCATGCATGGCCTCTTTTACGATAAAGTCGATGAGAGGCTTGCCAAGTTAGACATCAGAAATTGCATGAAAGAAATACCAATTTCGCGGAACTAATGATGTCTTAGAAATTTATGGCAAATACTTTGCAACATATGAATTAAACAAAGATAGAGGCCCTTTTGGAAGAAACCTGTATATTATTCATACCAATTCGGTAAACGACGTATAAATGACAGGTAAACCTTGACCTTTATTTGAAATTAAATACAACCTTATTCATATATTTTTAGACTCTCTCTTATGGGTCATGTCTACAGTTTCTGAAATTTTTTTAATGGTAATATGTAGTGATGAGTTCCATTTTGAGATTGCTGGTGTTCGTTCAGGTTATGTACGAAAAAATTGAGATGCTGCCATAAGGAACCAGTCAATCAGGTGCCCACTTCAAAACGCCTACAGAAGGTTTTTTACGCAGAAAGGTGGGGCCATGGGCGAATGCCCACAAAAACGTTCCCCCTCCCTATAGACAAAGAAGAAAGCCAAAATCAAGGTCCAAAGTTATCGAGATGCCTGAACACTCCGCGTTTGAAAGATTGGAGGTCAGAGACAGGGGAAAAGATGGATTGAGAAAGATTACTCTAGAGTTGACCGATTGAGTAGACGAAAGATTGAAAATATCGATTTATGGGCCATCCTCAAGAATCACACGCGAAAGTGAGAAACTTCAACAAAAGATAAACTTATGAGACGCCTTCCAAAGTAGATTAAACGATTCATGCCTTCACGCGCTGTTTCAGTTTTGAAAGAAAAGACAGGTCATACAAAGTACTGAAACAAATTCTCTCGTTATTGCTTTTTGTTTGTTTGTTTGTTTGTTTACTCAGTACGTATCATTCTTTACTTTCCAGATTTCAAGGACACGTTAACAAATTAGGTCAATATCGTACTTCACAAAATCAATAAAAACATGTTTATTCTGTGAGTGTGTGTGTGTGTGTGTGTGTGTGTGTGTGTGTGTGTGTGTGTGTGTGTGTGTGTGTATAGTTGTCTGCCATCCGATTGAATACGAATCTTAACATCCCATTTAGATAATCTAACATAGGAAGTTTTTACCTCATACATAATGATGTTAATAACTTGTACTTACGGTATTTCAGACGTCTTATTACCTACCTCATTACTTGGGTTTGATAATTACGTGAGGAGTTTTAACAAACAATTTTAATGAGGTATTGCTAATTCCTATTTCGCGAGGTGAGAAGTTAAAAAAAAAACAAGAAAAAGCAAGAACACGAAAAAAAAAAACGAAAAAAACTGAGTCGATTTTATTTATCAATATTGGAGGTCAATTTACATGTGAATTTTTTGGGGTGGGTGGGGGGTCTTTCAACTGTTATGTATCCTTTTTTTTTTTCTCACGCTCGAAAATATATGAAAAATGGCTTGGCTTAATTTACATTCTTAACGTTTTCTGAGAGAGAGAGAGAGAGAGAGAGAGAGAGAGAGAGAGAGAGAGAGAGAGAGAGAGAGAGAGAGAGAGAGAGAGAGAGAGATATGAAACCAAGAATCAGATAAAATAAAATGGCATAAAAACAACAATAAACTATAGCTAAAATCAAGCTAACAAATACAGGGTGTTTCAAAACAAACCGCGCGGTAAATTAGCAGTAATTTCCGTGCAGATTTCTTTATGAAAAGTTACCAAACTTTAAACTTAGAGAAACTTCAAATTTAAAACTTGAAAATAACGTGTATGCGAAAAACGTACGCATCCGAGAGTCTTGACTCTGGAGTCTAAAGTCTGTCTAGACGAATTATTTCCAAAGATTTTGTGTGTTATCATTAACATACAGTCGGATAAAGTGTAGCAAGCGTTTTCAAACTTTATACCATTTACTACAGTGTTTCGCAACAGGGTGCCGCAAAAATGTCATGAAAATAACGAGAATAAGTACCTAAAAATTAAAAAATTACTAAGCATATAAAAATTTCAACTCAAAAAAAACTTTACATTCGTACAAAAAATCGTTTAGGCTCAGTTTGAAGTTATGGGGTGTTGAAGAACTGTACGTTGAATAGTGGGGCATGAAAACCTCCGGGACACCGCGAAAGAAGAACAGATATTCACTGGGGTGCCTTGAACCAGAAAAGATTGGCAACCACCGATTTACTGGAAATCGTATAAAAGGGGAGAAAAAAAAAGTTGTACATCCAAAAAACTCCCTCGTAAGTATCTCAATAACAAAAATAATCCGCTACTTGTTATAATAATTCATAACAAATTTTTGGAACACCCTGTAAAAATATAACTAAAATACCTATGCAGGTAAATTTCTAGGAAAAATAAATAAATAAATGCTCATAAAGAGATTCGAAGGCGAATAAATATAAAAATAAACGCCATGATTCAGTCACCAAAAATCATAATAGGATTTCAAAATTCATTGAATTAGGAATTATAAAAACTTTCATTTCATTTTCCAAAAACAATTTTTTTTTTATTTATTTATTTTTTATTTAAATTTTAGTTAAGAAATAAAATTATTTCATAATTAATTTAGATTCCAAAATTATTTATTTTTTATTTTTGTTCGTTCTGAAATTGGAAAAATGTTAATGAATTATGAATAATTATACACAGTCCATATGTTGGCTGAGTCATTTATTTTCTAATCTGGCATATATATATATATATATATATATATATATATATATATATATACACACACACACACGAGTGCAAATTCCTCCTACATTTTCGTCAGTGGTCGTTGAAGCCACATTAACTCCTACATTTTCGTCAGTGGTCGTTGAAGCTACATTAACTCCTACATTTTCGTCAGTGGTCGTTGAAGCTACATTAACTCCTACATTTTCGTCAGTGGTCGGTGAAGCCACATTAACTCCTACATTTTCGTCAGTGGTCGTTGAAACTACATTAACTCCTACATTTTCGTCAGTGGTCGTTGAAGCCACATTAACTCCTATGTTACATCTTTTGCTTTTTTTCAAATTTTTAATCATTTACGTTTGCATAAAAGCAGATAGGAGTTCCATTAAAAAGTTTCGAAAATGCGCTTTTTTATCGTGTACAACGATTATTTTTTTAAATTTCACTCTCGTTAGGACTTTAATTAATGAAACGAAATCAAATTACTACTACTTCATGCTACCTCAGAATTTTACACGCCCAGTTAATTGTTTTGCTCCGTTTTATTTTAGGTTAGGTTAACCTAACCTAACCTAAATTGAACCCCAAAAGAAATCTCCTACAACAAAGTAGTAGCTATTTTCCGCGTTAGAAGAAAGTGATACAAAAGATAGCACCGAATAAGAACGAACGTAACACACACACACACACACACACACACCACACACACACACACACATATATATATATTATATATTATATATATATATAAAAAGCTAGGTTAAAACAAACCCGACCTGATTTCTACCTGTCTACCTGAAAAAAATCTTTGATTTCAGTTGTGTATTTTCTGTATTTTTTTTAGTCATAAGAATACTTATAAAATAATTTTTTTTTAAAAATATGTTTAAAAATAATTCTTAATTAAATAAAACAGATGTTATAAAGTTCTCGGTCATTTCTAGAAAGAAATTCGCATTGAATGGTGAACCTCTCTCTCTCTCTCTCTCTCTCTCTCTCTCTCTCTCTCTATATATATATATATATATATGATACTCTATAAAGCAGTTTGACCTGGGACCCGAACCATTTAAAGGTCGATACATCATCTGAACGCGCAGCAAGGCCACCCATCCAACTATCAAACAGACCCAACGTCGCTTAACCTCGCTGATCAACTGGAAGCGGTGTTGCTACGTGGCCACGGCGTAACCCAGCCGAGTTAACGTAACAAATCATGTACTTAAATGATACAACCAACCAAATTTTAAAGAACAGACCCACAACTTTTCCGTTTTGAAAGGAAGTTTTCCCCCAACTCCTCTCTCTCTTCTTGGTTCTTTAGCCTCTTATTCAGATTATTTAACCCAAAGTTAAATTCCAACACTGAGACTATTTTCACAATTAATCTAACACAATTGGATGACTGAAGAAACAGTGAAATGGTAAGATCGTGATGGACATTAGAAATGGACTGTTGGTTAGTAACCTAAATTCAAGGTTTGCCCCAATGTTCAAAAAGCTAAACTCACCAAGTTTCTTTCAACACCCAAGATAATGCTTAGATCTTAATCCGATATAAATCTTAATTTAAAAATAGGGTGCTGGTTAAGTGTGCGGTCTACCTACGATTGGGTAGGTTTAATCATGATATTTTCGTTAAAACTAACGAAAATATCATGACTAAACCTAACCAATCGTCAAGGGCGATTGACAATGGGATGTAAACAAACAATTAGTAAACAAGATAAGAAGCTATAATTAAAAGGTAGACCGCCGAATCGTAGGTAGACCGCACACTTAACCAGCACCAAAAATAGAATTCACATCATTTACACATCATTTACACATTTGACTACAGATCGCGCGATATTATATTTCCTCTTTATAAATCATTAGTTAGACCCCATTTGCAGTACGCGATCCAATTTTGGAATCCGCATATGCGAAAAGATATAGACAAACTCGAAAGAGTTCAAAGACGAGCAACTAAGATGATTCCGTCGCTTAGGTCGAAGTCGTACGAGGATAGGCTTAAGGAGTTAAAATTGACAACACTCGAGACTAGGAGTTTAAGGGGTGATCTAATCCAGGTTTTCAAAATTATGAATGGGTTCGATAACGCAGATAGAGATAGCTTTTTCGAAATATCTCAATATAATAGGACTAGAAATAACGGGTGTAAGTTGACAAGTAGAAGGTTCGAGACAGCAGTTGCCAAAAACTTTTTTACGCATAGAATAGTAAATAGCTGGAATAGTTTGCTGGTAGAAGTAATTAGTAGCACGTCTATAAACATGTTTAAAAATCGATTAGACGCATATGTTGATAGATTGGGTATAGTTTAAGGTAGTAAAATTAAGGGTGGATAAGATAGATTTTGATTCTCTTTTCATTAAAGATCACAATAACCAGACTAGAGGTCATAGTATGAAATTATTTAAGCCAAGATGTAGAACAAATTTAAGAAAACATAGTTTTACAAGTGTTGTGGGATATAGGGAGGCAGCATCTTGGGTTAGGGGATACTCTCTGTCCTTACACACCCCACTTACGAACACAGTTAGGTAGACCAGCCATGAGTGGATCCTAAGGTCTTTGTTGGTCTGAAACATTATAACATTTGTTTATGTGACATGAGTAATCAATCACTCACAAGTTTCTTTGCAAATAAGATAAAAAAAAAATCCTAAAACTAAGTCTGTTGTTTGTGCATGGTCTTCCACCTTCCAGAGCATTCCTCAAAGCTGTGTGTGTGTGTGTGTGTGTGTGTGTGTGTGTGTCTACCTTTCAAATGTTCCGAGCGATGATTCCTCATTTCACGAAGGTCAAGCTTGTTGCCCCTCCTCCTATATATATATATATATATATATATATATATATATATAGGGTGAACCAAATGTAGGTGGACAGTAAATGATAACGTTTATTTTGAGAATACATATTTAATTTTTTTGTATACTATAATACAAAATAAAATTTAAATAAATTTAGTTATAATATTTAATATAATATAACACAAACACCATAGTTATAATGAACACCATAGTTATAATATAATATAACACAAACCGTATTCAACCTACTGTCCACCTACTTTTGGTTCACCGTGTATATATATATATATATATATACTCGTACAAGTTTCCGCGATAACGAAATGACGTCGAAATACATAAACTATTCCTCTGGACAGATTCCGCACATGTTGGAAACCAAAGCACCAACGTCACTCACACACACACACAGAAAAAGTAGCTGTTCAAACCCTATTAGTAACCGTTTTAAAATCATTATTTTCCGAAAGTAAAAACTTTTAAATTAGGTTATTAACAAACAACAAAAAACAATTACGAATAGCGTGAAACAAGACAAAAAAAATAGTGCAAAATCCCAAGTTTCCCCGAGTACTATTGTTTTTAATGCAACATTGCAGAACAATTTTCCACCTGCCCGAGTTTTATTGCTTGTGAGAGACCGAGAACATTGCAATGCATAAACGCACATACAAAAATGTGTGTGTGTGTGTGTGTTTTACCTACGGAATCACGACGATCTTAGATACACACAGAGCCTGTGTATGTGTCTTACCTACGGAATCGCGACGATCTTGGATACACACAGAGCCTGTGTATGTCTCTTACCTACGGAATCGCGACGATCTTGGATACACACAGAGCCTGTGTATGTGTCTTACCTACGGAATCGCGACGATCTTGGATACACACAGAGCCTGTGTATGTGTCTTACCTACGGAATCGCGACGATCTTGGATACACACAGAGCCTGTGTATGTCTCTTACCTACGGAATCGCGACGATCTTGGATACATACAGAGCCCGTCGTGACACGAACGTACGTATTCCGACATTTGCGGTGTCGCGGTGATAAATACTATTTTTTATCATGATAAAATGGATATAATTATGGCTAATGCTAGGTTAGGTAAGGTTAAATTAGATATGGTTAGAGTTATTAAATTCTTAAAATTGGGTGAGTGTCGCGATACAAAACTAAATATGGGAGAAAATGTAAAAATGTCGCTATTCTGCAGAGAAGCCAAACGTACGTGTGTGTGTGTGTGTGTGTGTGTGTGTGTGTGTGTGTGTGTGTGTGTGTGTGCGCGCGCGCGCGTAGGCAACTGGGCATAAACGAGGTCAACTGTGTGATAACTGAAAGATGTAATGGAGCAACTTTTTGTGAGGTTACACTTTTGGTACCTCAGAACGTCAAAAACTTTATATGAAGAACATAGAAAATTTTTTACTATCGGAAACAAGATGGGATGCTCCTGATTAGGTTGTGCTACGATAGGTTAGGTTAGTTGAGGTTTGGCTGGGTTACGTTAGGTTAGATTAGCAAGTACATCACTCTTTAATGACTGAATAGAAAATAGCCTTCAAGCTCTCAATTGCGTCCCAAACACTTATCCCACTACATTCTCTGTTCAATGGTACTAAGTGTGTGTTGTGTGTGTGTGTGTGTGTGTGTGTGTGTGCTGACAAATATACACATTTCACACACACACACACACATATATATATATATATACTGTATATATAAGTAACCTATAAATATGATAACCTAAGTGTATTTTATGTGCACGAAATAGTATATTTTATTTTTATTTTTATTTTTCTATCATTGTTTACCTTTCCGTGACGTCACGCACAGTCTGAGGTCACGCGACTTCCCCTATACCTCTTTTCAGGACGATCTGCGATGCCCCAAAATGAGGTCAGTTGATATCCAATGAAAAATATTTTTTTTTTCCCTTCTTTTAATGCTCTCCATTTGACCAAATAATAAAGAAAATTTTCGTTCCCTTCCATTTTCTCAACTGTTTATTTGCTTATATATATATATATATATATATATATATATATATAATATATATATATATATATATATATATATATATATATATATATATATATATATATACAGGGTGGGCCGTAAGTTTCCATACATAGGAAAATAAACATTTTTTATGGACAACCATTTTTATTTATATAATATGCTCTACATGGTTGCCATTGTTTTGAAAACACATTTCAATACGTGTTCCCCACTGTTGATGAACACGCATTAGCACAGTTGACGTTATGCTTGTAATGGCGTTGGTGATACGTTCCTTTAGATGATTTATGTCTCGTATCTTTTCCTGATACACCATGGCCTTCAAGTGCCCCCAAAGATAGAAATCAAGGGGGGTGAGATCTGGGGATCTGGGAGGCCACTCCACAGGACCACGCCGACCAATCCAAGCATCCGGAAACTGCTGCTGATCCAATACCGACGCACGTGAAGACCATAATGAGGTGGAGCTCCATCTTGCTGGAAGTAAACTGGGAAGTTACCTTCCTCGTTTAGCAGGGATGGGAAAATCTCTTCTTGCAACATGTTAAGATACCTTTCGGCATTAAGATTTCCACTGACAAAATTGGTCCAATAATTCTGTCACCCCATATCCCGGCCCACACCATCACTTTACCGGCACCTTGCATCTTCGTCGGACTCAGCCAGTTAGGGTTAGCATTACTCCAATAACGTATGTTTTGCCGATTAACCTCTCCATTGACGTAAAAATTTGCTTCATCAGTAAACAAGATCTTACAAACGCATATTCTTAGGGTATTTGAAACATAAAAACAAACGTTTAAATTTTCCTATGTATGGAAACTTACGGCCCACCCTGTATATATATATATATTATATATATATATATATATATATATATATATATATATATATATATATAGGGTGTTCAAAAAGAAACGCAACCCGAAACTGTAATAAACGGTTTAGGTTATAATCATATATATGCATTCTCCAATGGGTTGCGCGTTTCTTTTTGAACACCCTGTATATACAAAACAAAAGAATAATTAGTTCACACTACTATTTCGCCTAATAATAATATACCTTAAAAATGTATGCAAACTATTTAAGAAATAAAATCTTGAAGTATTTCATTTATTATCACGAATTCGTAAATGCTATATTTTGTTAAGTTTATACAGTGAACTTCTCCAACTCCCACAAATAATAACAATAATTTTATATTTCATACATTTTATATAATAATAATAATAATAATATAATAATAATAATAATAATAATTAAAATGTACATTTAAATGATGTTTATTAACATTTGTTATTGCATCTGACACGCGTTTTGCATCCTGTAAATCAAAAGTTTCATAACGATAAAATGCAAAAATCGTTTCGTAATACATTATTTTTTCTCATTCTCGGGGGGTTGAGGGGAGGGGAGGGGGGAATTGGACCAGTCATTTTATCGGCCATTTCTTTTGGCTAATGAAAAAGCGAGTCTTAATTATATACATTACTTAACCCGTTTGCCGCGCAACTCGTAATATCACGGGCTCTCGCTTCTGACCATTTCTGCGCAGCCCCGTGTATCTATCTATGTATCTATCTATCTATTTATCTATCTATATAATTAGTGGTGCACCGATTAATCGGTATCGGCACCTGGCATGCCAATATTAGGAAAATACCTTGCATTTTGCCGATTAATCGGCATGAAAGGTGCCGATACCGATTAATCGGTGCACTATATATATACACACACACACTAGTTTAAACTTTAAACTGAGATATCTCTGCGTAGCCCGTTTTTTTTTTGGCTCGACTCGTAATTGGGCGCTCGCGCAGTTAACGAATTAATTAAGGCGGTAAAGTGAGTATTGATAATAATTATATTTTACCCATTTTCATTATACTGATGATTACCAAAAAATATCGTATTTTCAATGATCTACGATTTAAAACCGGTCTCGAAACCTTTTTTTGGGGTCTTGGTCTCGGTGGTCTCG
The DNA here is from genome assembly GCA_023014485.1 of Bathynomus jamesi. Classification (NCBI taxonomy): domain Eukaryota; kingdom Metazoa; phylum Arthropoda; class Malacostraca; order Isopoda; family Cirolanidae; genus Bathynomus; species Bathynomus jamesi. The sequence goes on from JAJOZX010005653.1 coordinate 23,702, forward strand.
ACTACAGGGTGTTCTAAAATTACCTAGTAAACTTTTATATGAACGTAATATCTTAACAAAAATTACGCGATATTTAACAACTTTATTTCAAATACAGCAACCATAATTGTTTATTTTAGATGTTCAAAGCGTCTTCCTTCAACCTCAACACATTGTTCACAACGTCCGACTACTGACTGACACACGTATAAAAGTTTACTAGATAATTTTAGAACACCCTGTATATATAAACCAGACATATAAGATAATACAATAAGATTTTATTTCTAAAATAGCTTGCATTGATTTTTTAAGGTATAATATTATTAGGCGTATATATATATATATATATATATATATATATATATATATATATATATATATATATATATATATATATATATATATATATATATAAAATAATATATATATATATAAATATATATATAATACAGGGCGTCCCAAAAAAATGTATACACACTTTAACAGCTGATAGCTCAATTGATGTTTCTTTCTTTCCAAGTTAAACCCATTAGAATTAATAATGGCAGTCAGACTAAGCTTTAAACAAAGGAAATTCATTCTAAAATGCTACTGGAAGTGTGAAAACGCAGTTGAAGTGCAAAGACAGTTTAGGAGGGAGTTTCAAACAGATCCACCAACGCGACTTACCATCACTCGAATTAGAGATAAGTTTGAAGCCGATGGAACTGTTCAGAATGTCCACAAGAAGCGTTCCGGAAGACCACGGACATCGACAAGCCCCACAAAGCAAGAAAGAGTACTGGAAACGTATCACCAAAGTCCAAGAAAATCTGTGCGGCAAGCGAGTCGTGAGGTAGGAATTTCAGAATCGTCTGTCCAACGCATTTTGAAGCGCTGTCAATGGAAAAGTTACATTCCAAGATTAGTCCATGCTATTAATGAAGATGATGATGATGATCCGGACCGAAGAGTGGAGTATTGCGAGTGGTACTTGGCACGATGTGGATGTGGATTGGACGAAGGGGTTTCGTAGAATACCCTCCGCGTTCACCAGACCTCACACCACTAGACTTTTTTTATGGGGATACTTAAAAGACAAAATCTACGCTATAAAACCTGCAACAGTCGCTGAATTGAGAGCAGCCATTGAACGAGAATGCACACAAATACCAAACGAAATGTTTCGTGATGTTTGCGATTCCATTGCTTCGCGTTATCAGCAGTGCCTGGACCAGAACGGACGTCAGTTTGAAAACAGGCGTTGACAAAACAATTAAATAATGTCTAGATTCTATTACATTTTGAAAATGAAATGTATTTTAATAAACACTGCCTTTATAAGTATTTAAAGTGTGTATACATTTTTTTGGGACGCCCTGCATATATATATATATATATATACACACAGAGGGTTGGCAAAAATAAACACACTATATATATATATATATATATATATATATATATATATATATATATATATATATATATATATATATATATATATATACACAGAGAGGGTTGGCAAAAATAAATACACACTACGATGATTGTCCTCAAGAACGCTGTATTTATTTTATTAATTATTAATAATAAAAGGTTATTCAATTCAATGGCAGAGTTCATCAATGGAATGCCAGAACTTGAATCAGCTTCAGATAATGGAAATGGAAAAGCAACACGATTCTAATTATATTAATTCAGTAAATCTGTTATTATTCTCTCTCTCTCTCTCTCTCTCTCTATATATATATATATATATATATACATATATATTCGACGAAATAATACCTATATATATTTTATTTTATTTTTTTTATACGGGAAGGAGGGGCCAAGGTCGAATGGAAGCAAAATGGTCCCCTCCACAGAGGAAGAAGCGAACCAAAATATACTATTAATAACACCTTTTCTACGATATAACCTTAAATTTCAGCCAATGAAGAATGTTTTGCATAACTTTAAGAGAGTCTGTGACTAAATTATGCCAAAAAAAGCTTTACACTTTCTATTAAATAACCATTAATTTATTTTGGGCCAAGGAAAAGTGTGATACAAAATAAGGATTGATAAAGGGGTATGGCCGGTATGGGGTATGTGAACAAAGCTGGGCACTTGCGGTTTTTTTTTGCGGTACTGCGGTACTGCGGTACTACCGAACCGGTACCGCATAACGCAGTACCGCAAAGGATCGCTGAAAGTACAGCCTGTACTTTCAGCGATCCTTTGCGGTACTGCGTTATGCGGTACCGGTTTGGTAGTGCGGTAGTACCGCAGTACCGCAGTACCGCAAAAAAAAACGCAAGTGCCCAGCTTTGTATGTGAAAATGGGAATTCTGTTATGATCATGCCGTATCCAATTTACCTTCTATTTCCCTGCTCTGTCTATTTCTCATCTCTATTTCCATTTCTTATTATTATTGGTATTATTATTATTAACTGTCTATTTACAAAGGATTCCATTTCATTCCATCTATTTGAATGTAATGATTTCTGTCACCTTTGAAGGAAGTCTGTCTATTAGCTTTGTCTAATAGTATACATTAATTTCAGTTGTCGTCTATATTCGTCGCGCGTTTTAGGAACACGGAACAAACAATTGGAACAATCCGGAATTAATTGAGAAACACGGAACATTCTTGTACACTCAGTTTTATTACGTAGAAGCTATTAATATTACGGATCTAAGTGTTTTCGTGTTCAATGTTTACATAGTTCGGTATTCAAACGTATTTTAGTGTGCGGACGTTCCTATATATAATTTTTATTGTTATTACGCCTTTGTAGATGTTACTGTAGGGATGCTGGATCTTGCAATTGACAACAGATATTATCTGTATATATACTTATTAAAAAATAAAAAGAATCAATGCACAATCAACCTAAACCACGCTTCCGTTCATCAATTAAGGAATGTATTACTTTTTAAATCAGGTTTAGGTTAGGTTAGGTTAGGTTAAATTCACTGATACTAAATTCATATTCTTTTGGAAGGTGCACGAACGTACAAATAATCTCCATATAAAATACAAGACTGAATTGATAAACTGACTATATATATATAATATATATATATATATATATATATAAATAGAAAGCACAGTGATTGTGCAATGACAAATATCAAAGCGACAAAATATCAAAGCTCATCAATGGAATGTCAAAACGTGTGACAGCTTCAGGTTCCTACATAATGCAAAGGGAAAAGCAACACCATTCTAAATACATATATTGATGTAATAAATCTGTTATTATTTATCGACTTTTTTAGTGATGTACCGATTCCAAAATTTAGCCGATGCCGATGCTGATTCTTTGATTAGATTTTAGAAAATCACTTCCCTTCATAAATTTTACTAATCTAATGTGAAAACATTCAATTTTCATATTTTTACATTTAAAATTTGTTAAAATGCTTTTCCTTAGCTCACTCTACAATATATGGATGATGTTAAATGATGTTAAATAGTTTTATAACTCGGTAAAATGCTAAAATAATTTTACTTTAGTTTCACAAATTGAATATCAGTATTTAAAGTAATTATTTTTCCTTATGTTGAAGGTATTTTCTTTCTTCAACAATAATGGCCATTTTGAATAAAAAAAAGGGATATATAATTTGAGTTTTAAAAATTATTAAAATACTTAAAGACAACATAATAAGATGGTTTAACATATAAATTATAAAGTTCAATTTAATATAGAATTATTATTAATAATATCGAGTAGGAGATTACAAAATTTGTAATATTTAGAGATTAGCTAGTTAGAAAGACGTAAATTTATGGGTAACTTAATTTATTAAGCTTTGTCGTTTTCCTGAACAGCAAATGTATTTTATACAATTATAATTTGAAATAAGTATAAATTATGATAAATAGTTTTTTTTTGTATGTTCAATTTTTCTCTAAATATAGATTTTGTTTTGTAATAAAAATTTTAAAGTTTCAAAGAATCGGTGAGAATCGGCTAAATTTGGCCGATGCCGATTAATCGGTAACCACTATTTTATCTATTAAATCAAAAACTATAGAAAACCGAAGATGTCTACTTACTTTTGTCAACTCTCTCTCTCTCTCTCTCTCTCTCTCTCTCTCTCTCTCTATATATATATATATATATATATATAATGGTGATTCAAAAAAATCAAATTTTTTTTTTTAATTGTTCAACCTGTATTTTTGTTCCCTATGACAAAAAAGTAGTGTATGCCAAATTTGGTGAATTTTAAATAAAATTTACTATGTGCTACCAGGCGTCAAAGTTTCCCTCTTTTTCAATTTGTTTGTTTTTACAACTTATGATTTTATGTTTAATTGTTTATATTTCAGAATTTTTAATTAATGGTTTATATACTAGCTTGCTTTTAATTGTTGCTTGGAACTCGTAATTTTGATACCAATTAATCGATTATGGAAGCTAGGCCTAACTCACCACCACCCAGTTGCTCATTTGGGAGAAGTTCTACAAGAAAAGAAACTGAAGTAGGGCTAATTGGGCAGCCCTCTGCAGTACTAAAAACATCCGCATTACCATCAGAGAAGGAAATGATGGCCCTCTTCATGCACTACAGAAATATTAAAAAGCAAAACATTAGAGAATCATGCTGCTCTACTGCAGATGATGTGCTAGCAGTTTGGAAAAAAGCAGGAATACCAGCAAAACAAAGAATACATGTAGTAGATAAAATTCAAGGAATACTGAAGGAATGACAGCTGCTTAAGAAAACAAAGCAAACAAATTGAAAAGATCACAAAATTTAAATAATAAAGAAGAAAAATGGAAAGATAAACTGGAAATCTTATTTGACATTGCTCATGAGAATGCTATGCAGCTTATAAAAATAGAAGATGATAAGAAATTCTTGAAAATGCAACGTGAGAAAGGACGTCATGGAAAAATGGGTACCATTGATAAGGCTGTTGCTAAAAAAGAGCAAAGAGCAGCAGAAAAGCAACAACGTTATGAAAAGAGGAAAGCAGAAGAAGAGATCAAAAGAAAGAAGAGTGAAGAGGCTGTCATACTCACCAGTACATCATCAGAATCAGAATCAGAGGAGAGTAAAAGTGATGAATCTGGTTTCTGTGCTGCACAACCTTCAACATGGAAAAGTAAGGTTGGCAAACGTAGAAAATTGTTTGATGATAAATTATTAGGAAGTCTTGATGTTGCAAAATTGAGTGACAGAAATGCGTCTCTTTTTAATGCAAACAATCAGACATCGCTTGAATGGGACATCTGCGAACAAATAAAATGCATGTGCTTCAATACAACGGCAGCCAATACTGGTCCTAGAAATGGTGCAGCTATTCTTCTAGAACAAAAATTCGACAACGATTTATTGTGGCTGGCATGTCGACACCATATATTTGAAATTATGCTGGAAGCTGTTGTTTCAAAGTCTTTATCACCATCTTCTGGCCTAGATATAGTCCTTTTTAAGAAGTTCAGAGAAAAATGGTCAAGCATTAATAAGGAGGACTACGAGACAACATTATCAGATCCAGATATCTATGAAAATATTCATGACATCAAAGATGACATAATTATATTTGCAACAAATCAAACTAGATACATTCCAACCAAGAGACGATTACCTAGAACTATTGCAGTTAACAATTATTTTTTGGGAGGTGAACCAAAAGGTGGAATCAAATTTAAACATCCAGCGGGACTTCATCGGGCTAGGTGGATGGCCAAAATTACATATTCATTAAAAATTTTTATGTTCAAATCTCAGTTCAAAATTTCAGTAAAAGACAGCTCCTGTGCCATCTTGCGCTCCTCGTCTTGCTCTGGAATTATTACAGAATCTTGTAGTCTACAACAAATAAATGACACAATTGCATTTGTTGCTATTAAAAAACTGTTAGGTCACCTCTGGTACCTATCAGAAGAACTGGTAGCCTTGGCCTTTTATGATGATGAAGTGCCTACTGAAACGAAAAACAAAATTGTAAAGGCCTTGCAAAATACAACAGAAACTCTTCCTGCAAAACGGGCTTTTCTAGATCCTGCACTTATTCCAACGAAGAAATTAGAAGATTTGTCAAAATACTCAAAGATTCTTTACAATAACAGAAGTTAGTTCAAAATTTTTACTCAAAGATGCTAAAGAATGGCATAATGATGAAGAGTATAACTCTGCTAAGAAATCTATCAAACAGTGGAAAGTCGTGAATGATATAGCGGAAAGAGGAGTAAAATTAATGGATGAATATAATAAAATACTAACACATGACAAAGATCAAAAACAATTCTTGCTACAAGTAGTGTAAAACTACAGGGCTGTTTACCCTGATAGAAAGAAAGAAACATTGATGAAGTAAGGACAGCTAATGTCTCAAATATCATGCTAGTTTAATTATGCATGCTTGTGGTTATGGTAGGACCTACGGGGGAGCTTTCCACATTAAAAAAAAGCAATGCGCCTTGTACTGTAGCTCCTGGGTGGTGTGGAAAACTGTACAACAATATTGGAAAAATTTGACAATTTAAGTCGTTCTGTCAATTTTTAATTGCTGGTAGCAACCCCTAAAAATTAAAAATTTGCTAAAATATTTTAGGATAGTTGTTTCTATGCTGAAATTAACCATTTAAAGGGTTGAACACATTAAAATATAAAAAATTTTTTACCCCCATATTTGAATCACCCTAAATTATTATATATATATATATATATATATATATATATATATATATATATATATATATATATATATATATTTTAACCTCTTTCTAAAAAACAGAAATTGAATTCTTTCCATCGTAAGTTTCAAATAAATTTTTCGTACAACCTCTTCAAACCTCCTGACCTGAAATTCATCAATAACTCCATATGTCAATTCTTCTTCAAATTTCTTTTCAAAGATAATGGACCGTACACTTGCACAAAATGCTGTATATTATTAATTAAATTATATATATATTATATATATATACAGGCCCTCTCAGAGGTCCAGAGAGGCCCGGGCCACTTCCAGCTTTTGAGGCCCATAGCTAAACCCAATTATTACTTTCACTGCAAAACATTATATTCAAGCCTGAAAGTTTCTAAATTTGAGGCCCCCCTTAAGCTTGTAGGTGTTTATTTGGGTTCAATTTAGGTTAGGTTAGGTTAACCTAACTTAAAACAAGAATTTGGGTGTATAAAACTCTGAGGTAGCAGAAATAGTATAATTTGATTTCAAGTTTTTGAATTAAAATACTAAATTCTGACGCGAGTGAAAATTGAAAAAAATAATCATTGTATACGGAAAAAAATCGCATTCTCTAAACCTTTCAAAGGAAACCCCGCCCCACCTTAAGGCAAGCGTAAATGATTAAAAATTTGTAAAATAAAAGCCGTCAATTGTACGAGCTAATGTAACTTCAATGACGACCGACGAAACTGTAGGAGGAATTTGGCCATTTAGGAATATATATATATATATATATATATATATATATATATATATATATATATATATATATATATATATATATATATATATATATATACGTTATATATATATATATACTATATATATATAATTACGATTTTGCATCATTCAAGATTATCCCACTAGGATTCAAACCCACCACATCTTGATTAGGTGAGGATTAATGCGTGAAACACCTCTGGACACAACGACGTTATGTGTTTCCTTGAACGATGAAATACCCGTCAGGGTATTAACTTTTATCTCGTCATAGCGTAGTGGCTCAAGACGTGGTGGGTTCGAATCGTGGTGGTGGGGCTTTGCATACATACTGTATATATGAAACAGACTTTTAAAATATGAAAAAAATACTTGACCGGATTTTTCTCTCTCTTTGGCCGTTAATAAATCTATCCAACAAAAATAACAAAAACAACATAGGGGCCTAATAATACGTCTACTCTACGTGATTTTAGCTTAATTAGGCTCATATCAATTAAGATAATGATGGTGATGAAGCTTTGCTTGACAATTATCAGTAAATAAAGATACTTGACTCGTACTCCTGCAGATTCCCTCCCCATCAAACAAATTAGTGATAAGTCTAAAGTTTACTGGACGTCCCAATTAGTTATATTAAAGATCTATATTAACCCTTTCATACCTGATTTTCGTTTACTTTTCATGCCACAAAAAAACACTTGTGTTATATCTCCAGAATGACTAAAATCTCATAAAATTTGATGCTCTCATTTGCGCCCATACGGCATGAAATGGTTAAGAAAGCGGGAGTTACACGCTTCTCAAGAATAAATACTCTTCAAATAAGTAATCAATGTTCAAAATTACAATATTCAGCATTACAATCGCTATGCATACCCGTCAACCTAGAAGTTACGGAGTGAAAAATCTGATCTGCCCACCCGATATTAAAAATACCCCCGACTGGCAGGGGGCGGGGAATAATTTTTTACTTCTCCAAGTATTAAAAGACTTCCAATAAATTATAAAAATTTGTAGGAAACTCGTCCTATGAACTAAATTAAACTAGCGTAACGGAACCAAATCGAACTGTGTAATGTCGATCTGTTTAAGGTGGAATTGCAAAATGTCGAACGCAAAATTTCCGAAAATGCAAAAGGTCGAATAATTCAACCTTATGCAAATCTATTTAATTCATGGTTAAATTAATTTAAATTAGGTTAAGTTAAGTTGATTAGGTCAAGTCAATCTTGGTTGTTAGGTTTGTCTTCTTCACTTAAAATTTGAAATATTAAACAAACTTTTCATTTCAATTGAAATCTTTAATGTATGAACCTGCATACGGTCGAATCGGAATAAGATTGACCTGCATAAGGTCGAACTGGAATAAAGGTGACTTGCGTAAGGTCAAATCGGAATAAGGTTAATGCATAAGGTCGAACTGGAATAAGGTTGACCTGCATAAGGTCGGATCGGAATAAGGTTGACCTGCGTAAGATCGAATCGGAATAAGGTTAACCTGCGTAAGATCGAATCGGAATAAGGTTGACCTGCGTAAGGTCGAATCGGAATAAGGTTGACCTGCATAACGTCAAATTGAAATAAAGTTGCCCTGCGTAAACTCGAATCGGAATAAAGTTGAACGTCGACATTATGAAATTCAATTTTGTTCATGTAATCAAATTAAACTAAACTGACACAATCCCACCGGACTTTATCTAACCTAACCAAACTTGAACTAGCAAACCGTCAAGACGACTGTACTGACTGAGTGAGCCTAAATTTTAAGTAGTCCCTTTACAAACTATACAATTTAGAAGAATGGCGTTGACATTCATATATATATATATATATATATATATATATATATATATATGAGGTGAGGTAGCGTCAAGAACAATCCTTAATCGCTCACATTCACTTCATCAGCTGACATGACAATAATGCACCTGCCTCAGGGCAACATTATCCACAGCCCAGTCCCGCAGATTACTCCACGGTTTACCCAGACCATTTAATACACCTTGAGCCGGCACAGTGCCGGCATTGCCAGCCCGTCGCCCCCCATATACCATATCGCTCCACTTTTACACATATATATATATATCGTAAAGAACGACGCTTGTATAGGAGAACATCCCGCGCAAGATGAGAAGAGAGAACGAACAAATGAAAAACGAGGTAACCACCCGAGAATCGAACCCGGGATCTTCCTCGTTTTTTCATTTGTTCGTTCTCTCTTCTCATCTTGCGCGGAATGTTCTCCTATACAAGCGTCGTTCTTTACGTTATTTATACTGCGTGTTCTTTGCAGTTGAAATGTGTATATATATATATATATATATATATATATATATATATATATATATATTTAGATATATATATATATATAGAAGCTTTATATATATAGAAATAGTCTCATATAACGTAAGGTCAGTGAGGAATTTAACTAGATGTTCATAAAATCTGTGACAGTGCAGATTTGTTACTCTCGCAGGAGCACTGGCTACCTAAGCAACAGCTAAAATTCCTCTCTGTCATCCATGATGACTTTATGTACCATGCGTCATCAGCAGTAGACTTGTCAGATGAATTAATGTACGGTAGGCCTTTTGGTGGTGTTGCGTTTTTAATATATGAATATATGTCTGCATATCCTAAAAGGAAAAATTTGTCAAAACATATATAATTTTTATCAAGCGATAATATAAGGTTATTAGGCATTGAATTACAAGTGAACAATGATTGCATATTAATTGTAAACAGGCTATTTACCATAAAACAACGGCAGTAATCTAGATGAATACATTGATTTGCTGTACAAAATTAAGTCATTGTCAGATAACCCCAAATATTCTCACTGTATAATAATGGGGGACTTTAACGCGCATGTGAACTCGGAATTCTTTGTAGAATTGGGTAATATGTGCGAGTCGGCCAAATTAACTATAAGTGATGTAGATTTATTAAGGGTAACCAGTGGTAATTTTAAATACGTTAGTGATATGAGTGGTACCACCAGGTGGATTGATCATTGTCTCACTAGTAATAATCTAAAGGATCGAATTGTTAGAGTTCATATTCTGCATGATTTACTTCTTTCTGATCATAGACCATTATAACTATTAATTAATTTTACCAATTTATGCGCAACACGACATAACAAGAACTCAATAGGTAAGAATAATCGTGTCGATTGGTCTAATGTTAATATACAGCAGAGTATAGTATACAAAGAAAGAACAGGTCACCTCTTTAATAAGTTAGAAATTTTGCATCTTGCCTGTAGTAATCCTTGCTCAAATAAGTCTCGCTGTAAACTCATAGATAGGTATTATAGTAAGATAATATCCTTGTTAAGAGAAGCAGGAAGCCCCCTGATTAAATCTTACAACTATCATGCTAAGATTATTCCTGGATGGAATGATTTTATTGCCCCTCTGAAGAGGGAATCGAAAGACGCCAATGATTTGTGGTGCTTTCATGGTAGAACCAGATTAGGACCAGTATACATGAATATGTGTAGAAGTAGGGGTCAGTATAAGGCGGCCATAAGGCGATGTAAACAGGAAGAAGAGTCTATTCGAGCATCAAAAGCCTGTGAAGCTCGCATAAATAACGATAACAACAAATTTTGGAAATTTGTTAAGAATCAAACAGGTGTCAAAAATGTCCTCCCTCCGACAATCGATGGGGTGTAGGGGGAGGATGAAATTGCAAAGCTGTGGAAAAACCACTACTCTAACATTCTTAACAGTGTGAGTAGGGATAATCTTAAGATAAATTGCAGCGAAACGACTGTGGGAGGGACAAGGGAAAATACTTTGATATCAGTTCCAGAAGTAAAGAGGTTAATTAAAGAGTTAAAGACTGGTTCTGCGTCAGGGGTAGACTTATCGAATGAGCACTTAAAATATTCAAATGACTTAGTATGCATATATCATTGCTCCTATCACTAACAGCCATGCTTGCTCATAGCTATATCCCTGCAGAGTTCATGAGGGTATACTGTATATCTTGCCCCTGGTCAAAAATAAGTACGGAGACATTCTGTCCAGTAATAATTACAGGCCTATTGCTGTCGCTTCCTGCTTCTCGAAACTACTAGAAAAACTTCTGTTACTCCGATTAAATGATTTCCTATGGACATCTCCTAATCAGTTTGGCTTTAAAAGGTCCCACTCAACTGACCTGTGTATCTATGTACTTAAAGAAACAATATCTAAATACAGTGACAGTAATTCAACTATTTATAGCTGTTTCCTAGATATAAGTAAGGCATATGATAGGGTGAACCACAATATTTTATTTGCAAAACTAGAAGACAGGAAGGTTCCCATGTACATATTAAATTTATTGACATTTTGGTATTCCCACCAATCTTTCACTGTTAGGTGGGGCAATGTACTATCCGAGCGTTTTGGCTCCTCTTGCGGGGTGAGACAAGGCTCCTTGCTCTCCCCTATGCTGTTTAATGTGTATATTGACGGATTAATTGCTTCATTTGAGGCAATAGTGGGATGTTGTATAGATAACACAAGGATAAATAACTTAGTTTATGCCGATGATATGGTATTAAAAAGTCCCTCTGTTAAAGGTCTGGATCGGCTACTAAACGTCTGCGAAGTGTATTCGCAGAAACATGATATTCTTTTTAATGTTACAAAAACTAAGGTTATGAAATTTCATCCTAAAAGCTGTAAGCAGCCAGCTGATATTAGGTTTAAAATGGAAGATGAAGTAATTGAGGAAGTACATGAGTTTAAGTATTTGGGTCAAACTATTACCAACTCCTTGAGTGATGACTCGGATATAAGAAAATCTCGAAGCCTTTGTGCTAAAGCGAATATGACTATAAGGAACTTTCAGTTCTATCCAAGTGAAGCTAGACACACTCTTTCGTACTTTCTGCAGTAATATATACGGACAGCAACTATGGGTGAATTATAAAAAAGGTTCTGGCAGAACCCTAAATTTGATGTACAACAGGTCTTTTAGACTCTTACGTAAATTACCCCCGAGATGCTCAGCTTCGTAAATGTTTGCTACCCGCAATGTCCCGAGCTTCCCGGAGGAAACAAGACGCGCTCAACACAGTCTAATGCAAAGAATTAAAAAATCAACCAACCCGATTATCCAAGTTATTCATGAGTCCTGCCGTTTATCCTCTAACCCAGTGCTGTCCAACTTCGATAAAGCGCGGCCAAGATGTTGCCTATAATCATACACTGTTGGTTAATACGACTTAGGAACCCGCTGAATGTTGTTCTCCCTACTAGAAATGACAAAATAGGGAAGAAAATTCAGAAATGAAATTTGGCAAACGTCCATTCCGCGGGCCGCAAGTTGGACAGCGCTGCTCTAACCTATGGAATTCTTGGTACGAAACGTCTGTCTGTAGTTCCACTTAACTTCGACATTACAGTATTATTTCTAATCAATTGTATATATTTCTATCCTTAGTATATGAACTGTCATTGTATTAATAATATTTGTCATATGGACTACAGTCTGCCAATAAACCTTTTCATTTTCATTTTCATTTATAGAATCTCAAAAAGACTGGAACAGCCTTCAATAAAAATATATTTTAGAAAAATCAAAGTTGGTGAAAAGACTTTTTTTAATGTTTAATTTCCTCTCGAGAACTTTTCCCTTAAACTTTTTTTTATCCTTTTCGTAATCGTTATTCAAGTCGGGGAAGAAGAAAAAGCAAATCTAGATCCTAAATCATTTTGAATTTTATCTTAATCTTGGAATTATGAACTTGAGTAAGTAAAATTATATTCATATAATGAGGAGTTAAACCCGTACTCACTCTCTAAGGACTGTCCGTGTGATGTAACTTTAAGATGTTCAAGAATTATCTTTATAAATTTAATTGAAATTTAATTAAATTTGGAAAAGTAATTTATGGCCACTCTGTATTTAATGAAATTTTTTACGGGAAAGGTACCAAAAATATGAGGAAAGTATAGTTTCGGGAAAAAAGTTAGTCTAAAAACGTGAAATTTCTATCATAAAATGTAGGAAAAAAAATTACTAATTAATAATGACTGGACTTAAAATAAAAATTATTAGTTATTAAAAAGAAAACAAATATTTACAGAACAAAAAAAATTCTACCAATTAGTAATTTTTTAGGATCACCTGAAGATCAGGGCCCCCAACCTTCTTTAGTTAGCCTTGTAAGGCTAACTAACGAAAATATCACGACCTAACCTAACCAATCTTAGGTCAACTGTACGCCCTTGACGATTGGTTAGGTTAGGTCGTGACATTTTCGTTAGTTAGCCTTACAAAGCTAACTAAAGAAGGCTGGGGGCCCTGCTCTTCAGGTTATCCATTTTTTATGCTTTTTAAAAATTTCACGATTCTAAGCAAACTTCTTTCCGAAATTGTACAAACCTGACTTAAAATTTTTCAAAAGAAACTTAAAAGTATTTGGAAGGTTGTTGGGAGTGCTATTACTTGGACAAAATCAAATTTCATAATGTCTACCTTTGATCTTGTGCATGTCAACATTATCCCAATCCGACCTTATACAAGTTCGTGCGTTATAACACTTAAATGAAAGTGAAAAGGCTGTCAAATATTTTAACTGGAAATGGCTAATATATAATATATAATATATAATATATAATATATATAGATAGATAGATAGATAGATAGATAGATAGATAGATAGATCGTTCAGAATAAAAATTACTAACCTGCGTTACATGAACAAAATCGAATTTTATAATGGCGACATTCGACCTTGTGCAAGTACAATATGGATTTCGGATTTCAAACTAATTTCAGATTTTCATTGAAGATGACTAACCTAACCTAACCAGTCTAACTTAACGTAATCTAAGCGGGCATAATGTAACCTAGTCTAACCCAACTGAACCTAATCTGACCTAATTTAAATTAACTTTTTAGTATCAACATTATTCCACTATCCAACCCAACCTAATAGGAACATAAAGTAACGTAACTGACCCTAATTTAACCTAACTTAACGGGAATTAATTAGAATTGCATAATGTCGAAATTTTGGAGGTTAATTTTGTTCCTTTACATCAGTAATTCTCAAAAATTTTGGGCTGCGTACCCCTTATAGATAGTGACCTACTATTCACGTGCCCCTCCCCTATTTTACCAACCTTATTTCACCCTGTGTCAATAAATCTGTGACCCAATATTGTGTATAACTTAATATTGGAAATATCTTCAATATTATAAATATAAGATTAAATAAAATATTTCCTATAATGTTTTACAGATTTCTCCAAAATGTGGAAGACTTTCTTTGATACTTCCTTCAAAAATTTTAAAACAATCCTTGTGTAAAATAATACGATTGCTTTGCTCGTGATGTCTGTAACGTTTCGCCTTTACACTTCAGCCATTTTCAAAGAACTAATATATACATTTTTATAACAATATTTACGGATGAAACGTAAAATGTATATGAGCGAAAAGTCCCTGTGCACCTTCTACTTCCAACACAGTGCAGGTACAGGTTCACTACATTTCTCGCAGATGCACAGGAACTTTTCGCTCACCCTGTATATATAATTAAGGTAAATATAGTTAAAACTTATTTTTAGGTAAAAATCCAACTCTGTTTTTAAAAACACAACTCCTCCTCCGCCGAAATTCCCTTTTATGGTCAATTTTAATTCAAAAATATTAGAAAAAAACATGCCATTTCGTTGAATTTGATATTGATAACTGGTTTATGTTGTTGTTTTTTTATCATTATGGATTCCGCTGTTCTTTGATTATAGAAATTTCCAGTTTAAATATTACTCGAAAATTTTAAACAATTTCTTTCGTAAGTTTTTTTTATGTTCAATTTTGACTTGTTTATCAATTTTACTTGTTTATATTTATGGTTGTAATGTTATGAGGTGAAGTGTACCGGTTGTATAACCTTTTATATAAGAGGAGTTACACCCATATTCCTTACATTTGAATAGGTATAAATATTAATCATATTATTTGCACGAACATAAATAGAGGGAGTTTTGATGGGTTCCCCCCAAAAACCACGTCTTGGATCAACCTTTTTGCTAACTTCCATATTTCGCACACGGCTAATAATAGAAATATAGAAAGAATATTTCAATCCTATTTTTTTATACGCGACACGCAGACGACAGTTTTACAGTTCTTAAAAATGAAACTCATATTGACCTCTTCAGTCGAGAACTGGAAAAACACGAGCGAACTTAAATTTCCATATGAAAAATCAAAAGGGAACGAAACGCACTACTTTGTTGATGTAAATTTAAAAAAAAATTAATGAAAATGTTTCATCAAATGAAATGAATGAATACATTAAGCCAACAAATGAAGGAGTGTATACTAATTAATTACACATTATATATTCCACTCAGCTACAAAATTTCAATAATGAAAACTTTATTAAATAGAGTGTATATATAATATAACTTCAAAATTTCATCTACAGGGTGTTTCAGGTCGACCCTAGAAATATGGAAATTGGGGGAATTTGTAATATGATCTAATTTGTACTACATTGAATTACTACTTACTTGCTACAAATTCTGCCAATTTCCATATTTCTAGGGTCGACCTGAAACACCCTGTATTTAATAAACAAATTAAAAGAATAACACAAAACCTAGTTAATAACAGTCTCTCAAATTATTATTAAAAATGTTATCAATTATATTTTTTAATAAAACAAAAAAAAAAAAAAAAGGAACAGAACTTAAACAAATATAATTAAAAAATTAAAATATTAAGCGGCATAAAAAATACAAGTTAAATCGTATTCTACAGCGACCACGACGCGAATCCCCGAAATCGCGTCGTGGTCGCTGTAGTGTACGGGGCTCCCATTCTGTCAATGTAAAATCATGCGCGACTCCAGTCGTCAATCGTGAGTCGCGAGACGATGCTGTGTGCGACCGGCCTTAATGATAAAAAAAACCCAGATATCAATAACGAATTCATTGAAATGTTTTTAATATATTTTTTAATTAATAATAATAATATTAATAATAATAATAATAATAATAATTAAAATGAGAAAAAAGGAAATTTCGGAGTATTTTGAAAAACAAAGTTAGATTTTTATCAAGCAAGAATTTTTAACTATATTACCTTAGTTTTACATAAAAAATGGTTATTTTCAGGTTTCATCTGTAAATATTACAGTAATTTAACAATTTACATTTTAGTTCTTTGAAAATGGCTGAAGTGGTACGAACAAAACGTTAGAAATATCATAAAGCAACCATATTATTGTACTCAAGGATTGTTTTAAAATATTTTGAAGTATCAAGAAATTTTCTTTAGAATTTTGGAGAAGTCTCTAAAATATTATATTAAATTTGAAGCCGGTTATCAATTTCTAAATAAAATATTGTCATCAATTTCTAAATAAAATATTGCCATCAATTTCTAAATCATTTTTTTAAAATAAAATAGTCATCAATGTCTAAAATAAAAATTTCTAAATAAAATATTGTCATCAATATCTAAATAAAAATTTTAAATAAAATATTGTCATCAATTTCTAAATAAAAATTTCTAAATAAAATATTGTCATCAATTTCTAAATAAAAATTTTCGGGTTTTTTATGTTGTCGATTTAAACTTCCACCTTGAAATAATTAACCTCGAATCTACAGCGCTGGTCCGTTTCCACTGATCCAACCAAAATAAAATACGGTTATATTAATTCAAATGATTGGTAAAAGTTACTATAGTTTTATATACCGATACCTGTCGGTAAAATTTGTCGGAATAGACTAAGAAGTTATTCGGCTTACCTTACTCGGATTAAAGATATTTGTGTACCAAATGGGTGTAAATAGTGAGTGCCTAATTCCAAGGTTATCTCAGCACAGTACGCTCTCTCTCCTTTCCCGATGTAGATGGACCAGAAGAAAACAACCTACGGATGTTCTAAGATACCAGGATCTTATCAGCACAATCTAGCTAAGCTAAATATCTTAGGCTGAATATCGAATTTAAAAAAGATTAGGTAAGAGATGTTAGTTTAACTAGTTTATACATTAACAGATGCACGAGAGATTTACCAATAAAAATGGTGATTGGGTGGCCAAACTCGATTACAGGCCTAGGCTATACGAATCACGATTGTAAAACAGTTATGTTCCGAAACAATTTATATGACTGTACAGCTTTTTGTTTAAAGCTTTGCTTTACGTTGATACGTTGATATTAATATACTGTACGTTAAAACTATTGTTATGTAATCGGAAGAGCCGGTGAACAAATTAAACACTGAACAACACGAGTTAATGATACGAATATTAGAACGACAAATAACGTGTCTTTTTGTTTGTATATTACAGATCATCTTACCATCTTGCGTCTGGCTACGCAACACGCCTCATTAATTTTCTGAGCGCTTAATGTTTTCAAATTTTTTCCATACTTGACAGTTGTCTTACTGCATGACTATACAATATTGAAGATTTTCGCTTTGAAAAAATTATCGCACAGTCGGATTATGTTTTCAATTATTTATATAAATACTGTGTGTGTATGTATACACACACACACAACACACCACACACACACACACATATATGTACATAAGTACATGCATACGAGTGTGTATATATATAAGCACACAGGACAAAAAATTAGTCACCCCTAATAGCACCGATAGTAGGAAGTTCAAGGTCACACAGAGGGCGCTGATGTAGCATTGGTAAGTGACAAGTAGCGGTGACGTAGCACACAGGATCAGATCTGTTTCGTGAGATGGTGAAGAACAAAGTGTGTGTTGGATATAGTCTGCAAAATGGGTCGTGAGGCAGACGTTACTCAGTGGCAAAAAGGAGCCATCGTGTTTGGCAGAGCCCACGGACACAAAATGTCTGAAGTAGCCCAATTTGTTGGTGTGGCAACGCGTACTGTCCAGCGAGTTTACAAAGAGTGGTGTAGTTCGCAATCAACTGACAATCGACGGCGTAACTGTGGCCGGAAAACAATTCTCGACAATAGGGGCCGCCGCCATGTTTCTCGTCTAGTAACTGCAAATCGTTTTCAAACCAGAGAACAATTGCTCCAAGAAACCAATGAGGTTCTCCAGCGACCAATTTCCGAACGGACATTGCGACGAGAACTGCATGCGATGGACATCTGGAGCAGGGTACCACGGAAGAGGCCGCTGTTAACAGCAAGTCACAAATTGGCACGTTATAAATGGGCTCGAGAGGCACAAAAACTGGACTGCGGCAGATTGGAAACGTGTAATTTGGTCCGATGAGTCTCCAATGATGGGAGGCGACGAGTACATCACAGGTCCAATGAAGCCTTTAATCCTGAATGCGTCGAAGGTGTTGTTCAGGCTGGAAACAGAAAGTGAAGCGCGGACTCTGGCGGAACTTTGGGACCGGCTGATGAACGAGTGGCAGCAAATCGATGTTCAGTACATGCACAACCTCGTAGAGTCTCTGCCTCGCCGGATTCGTGCGGTTATGAAGGCCAGAGGCGCCGTCACACGTTATTAGGTACATTCTGAGAGGGGTGACTAATTTTTTGTCCGGTGTGCTTATAATCGGAAGAGCCGGTCAACAAATTAAACACTGAACAACACGAGTTAATGATACGAATATTAGAACGACAAATAACGTGTCTTTTTGTTTGTATATGACAGATCATCTTACCATCTTGCGTCTGGCTACGCAACACGCCTCATTAATTTTCTGAGCGCTTAATGTTTTCAAATTTTTTCCATACTTGACATTTGTCTTGCTGCATGACTATACAATATTGAAGATTTTCGCTTTGAAAAAATTATCGCACAGTCGGATTATGTTTTCAATTATTTATATAAATACTGTGTGTGTATGTATACACACACACACACACATATATGTACATAAGTACATGCATACGAGTGTGTATATATATATATATATATATATATATATATGTATAATATATATATATATATATATATGTGTATATATATATATATATGTGTATATAATATATATATATATTTTTTTTTTTTTTTTTTTTTTTTTTTTTTAGG
Source organism: Bathynomus jamesi (assembly GCA_023014485.1). Taxonomy (NCBI): domain Eukaryota; kingdom Metazoa; phylum Arthropoda; class Malacostraca; order Isopoda; family Cirolanidae; genus Bathynomus; species Bathynomus jamesi. The sequence goes on from JAJOZX010005653.1 coordinate 43,103, forward strand.
AAGAACCGATTCGCCTCTATTTAAAGGGCATATCTCAGCGGAAAAACAAAGAAAAAGTGAGAGGAAAGACAGAGGAAAAAGAAAGGGTGGGGGGACAGTCGAAGTGGAAAAAGACCAAGGATGACAAGGACTGCAGGGTCGAGCCCCATCATCCTTGGGTGCTAGGGCCGGGAGGGCGCACGTGAAACCTCCAGGAACAAGCACGTACAAACGAGCACAAAGAGCACTCAAGAGCACGAGCTTAGAACCCCCTTGCGGGGATATATTATATATATATATATGTGTATATATATATATATATATATATATATTGTAGCAGTTTTATTTTTTAGCGACTGTGAAATATTTTTCCCAATATTTAAGCTCCCTCTCTTGTTGTGACACTGTATTTTTGTATTTTCGAGCAAATAAAGAACTATATTTTAATTTTTATGTTACTTTGATAAACAATGACCCACTAAAATTTGTCCCTGTGTATGTGTTCTTAAATTTAACCTTCCGATTATATTTCTGGATCGCTATTCATATTTAAATCAGGCACAGCATGCTTTGTATTGCAAATATCTTTCGTTTAGAAAATTATTTATGAACTGTTTCACACAGATTAAATTTAACATGAATAACACTTTGTATAGTTTAGACCCCATTTACATTAATACATTTGTATGTCTGGTAACTGTATATTGTTTACGATTTATAATTATTCAAATAATTCTTGATTTGGATCACCTGAAGATCAGGGCTCCCCCATGTATTCTTGTTTTTTGCTTTACGGTACCAACTATAATAATAAATTGAATGCCCGGTTAGGTCAACTGTACGCCCTTGACGATTGGTTAAGTCGTGATATTTTCGTTAGTTTTAACGAAGATATCCTTTGGTAATTGAGGCTGGGGGCCCTGATCTTCAGGTGATCCCGTGATTTTAAGGTTTTGTTTTAAATTACAGCCATACTGGGGATGAAAGATAAATTCCTTGTAAAAGACTTTACAAGAAAAATGTTTTGTTAATATCGTTGGTTATTTTTATGTATTAAAATAATAATGAATTTACTTACAAAACTTTTTTATGTCATTTCCTGATAAACATTTTAATATTTTAGCGTGTTCACGTTTTTTTTTATTCTATTCCCATGGCAAAACATTAATCCTTTTCAAATACTTTCGGATCCGCAAAGTTTCTGACAATAGATTTAATGCAAATTTTCTCTCAATTGTAGAAAGTATTCTTGTATGGCTCTTTACCCACTTTAAAATATGTTATAAATATAGTGTTAAATTTTCCCTTGATGGTACGAAATTATCAATTATTATTGTTCATTATGTAAGTATTTGGTAGCTGAATTTCTAATAATATCATTTGTAATATTATTATCAATAACAATAATATGTAAAGGCGAAAATACTACAAGAGGTGGGAACATCTTTTAAAGACAGTTTCACCGGCTGATGAGAAAATATTCATATGGTGAATGTCATGTTTTACTCTATCTTTCAGTCAATGGGTCTGTTTCATAACACGTTGTGAGCGGTTGCTCACAAAATTTTAAATACTTAAACATGGCATCATATTAGAGTGCCAATGATAATAGCGAAAGTGCCTAATCTTCAGGCGTCATATATACACGAATATTTTCAGGTGTTTTCAGCATTTGCAAAACTAAAAATCCTTCTCTGGTTAAGGTTGAGGATTCATGACTAAGAATAACAGAGCAAGAGAAGCTGATGGTATTTTTAGTATTTTAGATTATGAGAATCCAACCTTTTTTGGGGAACTAAGCTTCTCTTAAACTTCGGTCAAGAATAGTGGTGACTAACCTCGTCCCGCCCGTACTCAACAACCTTTTACCCCTCCCATTCTCGCTTTTACCCAATTCCATACCTTATAATTGAAATTATTATGTTTACTGTAATATATTGTAAGAAAGACCAAAATTGAAAAAATTCAAAACGAGGATCTATTCTAAGCAAAGTAATTTTTTAAATTTTAAAAAGAAATTAGATTTTAATAATTACTTATAAATTATTAATGGTTGCGCGCATTTGCGATGACATTTTCTTTTCTTTTAATAATTATTTTGCATACTTATTCCAATTTTTTGCAAATACCTACATATTTTTGCCTTGCAATCGACCGATTGGGAACTCCTGTTTTGGATAATGACTTTGATGCCGTATTATATAGAAGAATTATAGATATTTTCTGGAGAAAGAAAATATTCCAAGTTAGTTGGTTCTCATTTGACACCATTTCCATTCACGGTCCAACAATGAGAATTCAAGTTTTGAAAAATATTTCCTGATTTAGGAAAAGGTAAGAAGACTGTAATGAAACTGTATGTCCGACGGTTATTTTCTATGAAAAACCTTACTTAGTGGAACACCTTATCTTGGAAATGAGAATGGATCGATTTGAAAATTGTCTCCTTTCAGGTTCCTACTTTCTGACTTCTCATTCTCGGACGAAGACCGAAATGCACTCTAAAAACTGTCCGTTGTTTGTACGACGGTTGTTCAAGAAGTAAATTAACAAGGTTAATTACCGGTGTATTATGCAGAGTACAATAGTACAATATTTTGTTAGGAATATGTGGCAACATCGGGGTCACCACGAACCAAAAAGTAGGTCATGGCAACGATTTTTTGGGACCATCAAGGCGTTTTGCATGTTGAATTCATGCAAAAATGACAACAATGAATGCCATTTCTTATTGTGAAACTTTACAGCGACTCCGCACGGCTATCAGAAGAAAACGTCCCGGATTGCTTACTGCAGGTGTGGTGTTCTTGCATGACAATGCACGCCCTCACTGGGAAGTCGTGGATCATCTCCCCATTGTCCTGACCTTGCACCAAGCGACTTCCATTTGTTCCCATCCCTAAAGGAACACGTCGGAGGTAAACAATTTCAAAACGATCCTGACGCAGAAGCGGCCGGACGAAACTGGTTAAAAACTAAGGACCCTACGGGTTACTCGACCGGCATCGGAAAGCTTGTCCCACGCTACGACAAATGTATGAATCTGATCTGTTTGGTGATTATGTAGAAAAGTAGTAATAACTTCTTGTTGAAATACTTGTAATAATTACTTACCTCGTAATAAAACAGTTTCTTCAAAACACTTTGTAAATTTACTTTTTGAACAACCCTGTACCTCAAACCCGAGCGGAAAAAACAGGACTGAACATACTCTGTAAAATATAAGGTACTTCAAAGGTACATACAGGGCCAGAATAAGGCATAGGCAAAAGGAACTACAACACACACACACACACACACACACACACACACACACACACACACACACACCACACACACACACGATGATGGAATCCCCATTCGCATTAATTTAAACCGTTTATATCGCAAACTGTTATTGACTTTATCGTAAAGCCTTCGATAAAAGGAAATCCTTATAAGTCTGTGTATTCGCGGAGTCCTTCTCCATTATAATCGCGGTCAGAATTCCGCAGAATTCCTCAGAATTCGGCTTTCCTGGGCGAGATTCTCTCTCTTTCCAAAACCCTCGAATTCCAAACAAAGATAATTGACTCCCGCCTTCACTATTGACTCAGGTCAGCAAGGAATATAAGTACAAATATCTTCTCAGGATAAAAGTAATCAGAGAAAGAGGGTGAAATATAATAGATTTTATATATACTGTGTGTGTATATATATATAATATATATATATATATATATATATATATATATATATATATATACGCAGGGTGGCGCAAAAGTCAGGGAGTCAAAGGAGCCAGAGAAAATGGATCTTTACCGTTCTATGGCCACCACTATTTGAACGGCCACCACTATTTTTAAAGAAAAATAACTTTAGTTAAAAATCTATAATTTACAATTATAAATTATAATTTTTTTTTTTTAAATAGTGGCGGCCATAGAACGGGAAAGATCTAGTCTCTCCGGCTTCTTTGACTCCTGACTCCTGTAATATATTATATATATATATATATATATATATATATGGGATGAATTTCAATATATATATGATGCAAACTCATAAGGAAAAAGAAAAATTATTCCAAGGCCTTTTGTGTATTCAGCAATACACCTCGTCAGGGAATGCCCTGACGAAGTGTACTGCTGAATACGCGAAAGGCCTTGGAATACTTTTTCTTTTTCCTTGTGGGTTTCCATCATATATATATTGTGAAATTCATCCCATATATATATATATATATATATCGAAACGATATACACAATAACCTAATTGATATTTTCAGTTACGCTAGTGTGACCACACTCGGTACCACGATACCACGGTACTATACACTTGTATACAAGAACCTCACAAATATTTTCAAAGTCATGCTGATAATACCGCACACAGCGTCACAAGTGTTACAATTCCACGATATCACACTGCCATACACACCGCGTTTATGGCAACCCAATATTTCAATGTAAGGCATTAGAAGACACACTCGCCTCTGAATAACGCTTAGAATCGAAGCGCGCAAATATTTACATAGTATTTATAGCGTTTGAAATCTGACATTCAATCGCTTGGTCGTCTCAAGTAAATATACGAGTATGATAACAAAAAAAAAAATTTTAATTTTATTTATTTATTTCTCACTTTTAATCTTTATTTATATGAATAGCAATTATTATTACTATTACTATTACTTACTATTAATTTTGATTTAATTTTTAGTAATAACGAAACTCCCTTAATTTTTTTTTGGATATATATATATGTATGGTGAGTCAAAAGTCTGGAAACATAGGAACTATGCTTTTCAATACATAATATATATATATATATATATATATATATATTTGCATTGAAAAACATAGTTCCTATGTTTCAAGACTTTTGACTCACCCTGTGTGTGTGTATATATACTGTATATATAAAGAATTAACTGGAAGAAATATTTCTTTTGTTAATTCTGATAATTTAATCTAATTAAAATTAATTAATTTATAATTAAATTAGGGGAAAATTAATTAGTTTTTAGATCAACATTTTTTTTTCGTCATTATTATTCTTCTGATAGAAGTAGAGAAGTACCCTCTCTTATCAAGAAGGGTTAAAAATATAACCTTGTGGCACGATTTTACTTCTTAAAAAAAAACCCTAATAAATAATTACTCTCATTTAGTAATTAATTTTAATTAAAATAATTGTTTCTTTCCAGATTCAATATTAAGCACAATATTACGTGGGGGAGGGGGTTAAATAAGGGTTTTTTTGGGGTTGTTTTTTTAAGTTTTGGGGGTAAAACCGAATGGTAACAGAATATTTGGTCTTAAATTTTTTCAAAATTGATGCAATTTTTTTTCAGTGAAGTAAAAGGTCGTCTGTCTTTCTGTCTATTCGCCGCCTGCCTGTCTACTATAAATTATAAGGTTTTTTTTTAAAGCTGTTTTATCACTTGTCTACTCAGTAAATAAAATACCCCCCCCCCCCCCCCCCAATGTTTCCCTTTCGCAAAACGTTTCGACACCTCAAAACTGTAATAATAATAATAATATTAATAATAATACTATAATTTCCACTTTTATTCAACTTTACATACACAAACACACACATGTCGCATCTCCACATAAACGAAGTACCGGCGTTTTTAATAAAATCCATATTTCTAAAAACACAAATTAACCTAACCTAACCTAACCTTAGTGCCATCGAAATGAGTTGGGGGTGATAAGTGTTTCGAACATAACTGAAGGATCGAAGTGTGTTTTCTCTCAAGTCAATAAATAGTGAGGTACTCGCTAATCTAGCCTAACCTAGCATAACCCAACCTAAACCTAATCACGAACAATATATTATCTTCTTCTGACTAAAAATATTTGAAGATATTTTATATAAATATTTTAACGTTCAGTGGGGTTGGTAGTGCTCTGAGTTTGCTGGCTCCAGCTCCGGAGTGCTCCAGTGACTCATCTCCCGCTCCAGGCCGGCTCGAGAGCGATCCCCATCTCCAGCTCCGGAGCTGCTCCGCTAACCCAGCTCCAGCTCCGGAGCCGCTCCGCTAACCCCAGCTTTACTTGCCAGCGTGTGCAAGAGTGCTTGCATTTTGTGTACAGTGTCCATCTTTGGATTTATTTAACTTAATGGTGATACATAACTGAGTAGTTGCACTTTGTATAATTCTCTGAATTGTAAGTGTGATAGAGTTTCTAATGAGTACTAATTGCTTGCAGCGTTTACACAGCTTGAATTTTAGTTGGTCACAGTAATGGTTTTAGGGTGCTCAAAAGTACCTGTTTTTTATGACATTATAATCTATAACAAAAGACGTGTCCTTTTCTCGTAACCGTACGATTTGCTATCCATACTTGACAAACTGGTACGACCAGGACACTATATTACGATTAAAAAATACGATACGCACATTCGTGCACTCAACATCAGCGGTCCAGTTTGTTTACAACTAGTGTTTTACATGCTCAAAGAAAACCGTTCAACGTCAAACTGTCCAAAACACCAATCGCTGGTGATCGGCTCCCATCCCCTAAACTTGCTGAATTCACTCTACTAGAAGTGGAGCAGCTCCAGCTCCAAGTTCCGGAGCGCTCCGATAAGTCTGGTTCCAACTCTGCTCCGGCTCCCGAGCAGAATTTAAACAATTGGCCTGCTCCGCTCCAGTTCCTGGCTCGGGAGCCGGAGCACTGGCAACCCTATTCAGGAGGAATTAAAAGTGTTACCTCGCAAAAAAATTACCTCACTATATCTATGAATTATCAAACACGACCACACTTATGACCAGTTGCCTACACGCGCGCGAACACGCACACACACACACACACACACGCACGCACGCACGCACACGCACACACACACACACGCACGCACGCACGCACACATATACAGAGTATAATTATAGTCAATCATTTTGTAGCTTGCAATTTGTAAGTACCAATTTGAGATAGTCTACTCAATTATAAATTACTGGGACCTGAGATATTTAATTAAATAATTATTAATTACTTCATTAATATTTGAGGTCACCAGTTGATTTTTCAATCAACAAAGAAAAAGAATAGACTGCGCGACTTCTTCCTTGAATTAACAAAACAAATAAATATTCACAGTTAATATTAACAACACAATTGCTTAGATTGAATGTGCAATGATATGTTTGTTAGAATTGCTAAAATTAAATGTTAATTACAATGAAGGACAAATTCACAGTATATAAATGGAAGTAAAAATAGGCTATGAAACGAGTTTATAAGAAGGCGCGCGAATGTATTTCACAAATATTTTACTACTGAACAGACTGATAAATAGGTCATAGCGATGACCGCTTTAAGTAAATGTTACAGCTTGAAAGGGCAAACGATGACTAAAACTTTGGTCAATAAGTTCGGAGGAGTGAGACTTCATCGTCGTGGGAACGCTTTCAAACAGATGACCCCTGTGTCAAGGCTCCCGGTAACAGATGTTGTCGAAGGACAATGCGATTCTTGTATAGAATACCGTCAAGAGAATTTTTGGAAGGGAAGTGATGATATTCGATACGCACTTGAAATTGAAACTACAAGCTCAAACTCAAATGCTTCAAGAGCACGCTTTATATATATAGTATATATATATATATATATATATATATATATATATATTATATATACTGTATATATATATAGGCTGACCATATTTCCTTGAGACAAAAACGGGACATTGGGATGGCAAAAAAGGGACGGGGGTTATGTAATATTCTGTATTCATGAAAAAGTAAGTACATAAACCGGGACAAAATTGACATTTTTATTAAAACGACGGGACCGCCAGGAAATATAAAACAAACGGTACTGTCCCGTTCAAAACGGTACGTATGGTCAGCCTATATATATATATATATAATATATATATATATATATATATATTCCAGATTTTATTCAAATTCCCCAAACTGAAGTTCCGTCTAAAAACGATTTTCACACTCGATCTTATCCATTTATACCCATAATCAGTCCAGCTGTTTGTCTCTCAGAATAGCTATTTGTGTGTGTGTGTGTGTATGTGTGTGTGTGTCGACGCGCGCGCTTCCTTTCATTTTATTGAAAAGAATATTGTATGTAGAAAATTGAAAGTGTTTTTTAAACACACACACACACTGTGCATCTCCACATAAGCGAAGTACCGACTTTAAAAATATATATCTAAAAACTAATTAACCTAAATTAACTTAACTTAACCTAACCTAACCTAACCTAACCTAACCTAACCTAGCCTAGCCTTAGTGCCATCGAACCGACAAGAGAGTGATAAGTGTTTTGGACGCAACTGCCGGCTCGTAACGTGTTTTTTGTGAAGTTATTAAATAGTGAGATATTTGCTAACCTAACCTAACCTAGCCAATCCTTAACTAATCTAACGTAGCATAACCTAATCTAATCAGAACCAACATATCTTTTTCCCGACAATAAAACTGTTTCTAGATTTTTCATATAAAAATTTTTTGGAATATTCCGAGGTACCAAAAGTGTTGCCCTACAAAAAAATTATCCCACTACATCTGTGAATTATCACACTCGACCTCACTTATGCCCAGGTGCTCTCTCTCTCTCTCTCTCTCTCTCTCTCTCTCTCTCTCTCTCTCTCTCTCTCTCTCTCTCAAAAGGAAGAAAATGTCTCAGTCATGAGCAATATTTCATACTAATTTTAATCCTATTTCGTAAAATAAACACCAAATTTAAAATAAGAAAATGTGAAAAAAAAAGTTTTAGATAACAATTATCTTACAATTTATTGGTTTGAAACTGTAATTCTACATTACCTCTAATTAAGGTGTGTGTATTCCTTTATTTTTTTCATATTATGGCTTTCATCGGTGTGCTCTTTCGTGACAGTAATTTAATTAAAGAACTTTAAAGACCATTTTTTTTTTTGGTGTACACTGTACACGTAACAAAAAATTACAGATACGTTGCTTACAATTACACATTTTAATGTATCTTTGTATGTAACGTTGAAATCAATGTGTAACGTCAGTACAACTTTTTGAGATTTTTTTAATTTCCAATTTGTAAACATCTTTTATTCCTCTTAATTGTGTAGTTTAGGTGTACAGCCTGGTCATAATAAAATAGACACTAAAACTTAAGGGACAAAACTTATAATTTAAAGTAGTGAAAATCCTAGTGGGGAGTGGGAATCCTCGTTCAGCAACATCCAAGATGATACAAACCGAGTGTCGAAAAAGACTGTTCAACGTTACTTCAGTAGCATGGGATACACAACTGTCGAACAGCACGAAGGAAGCTCCTGTTGACAACGAGGAATATTTAACGCTGAAAGAAGTAGGCAGAGGAGATGGCAGAACATCCTCAAAACTTTTGGAATAGTGTCATCTTTTCCGAATAGTCCAGGTTCTGTCAGTTTACTGATGGTGCCCGTATGTGGGTGCGGAAACGACCAGAAGAGTTTTCATTGAATCATCTTCAAGCGACAACAAAAAAAGGAGGGATTTCATTTATGATGTGGGGTGCTGTTTGGGTTGGTGGACGCTCCGTTCTCATAACTTGTGAAGGGATGGTTAATTTACAGAAATACGCTGATATTTTAAAGACAGGACTCCTACCAATTTATTCAATAGGCAACTATCGAAAGAGACCAGTGCCCGTGCCACACAAAAGTGGCACGTTGAAATGGCATCTCCCACCTCCCATGGCCTGGACAAATAGCCTACTATGAATCAGATAGAACACGTTTTGGGTATACTTGGAAAAACATTGAAATAACTGCCGCAGAAACCAGCTACAAAAGCAGATTTACTTAGAAACATCGAGAATGAGTTGGAAAAAATCAATCAGGTGGAGATTGATGGAGATTGATAACCAAATCAAAAGTACATCGAATCGAAAAAACGTTTAACTCTTTTCCTTACCTTTAAAATCATGTAAACAGATTACTGTCACAAAATTTTGGTGCCTATTCTATTATAACCACGCTGTATATATACATATACAGGGTGTCCCATAAGTCCGGTCTCATAGGAAAATTTATTTTAAATTAACTTTACAAAAGTAATACATTAGAACTAAAACAAATGTTCAAATCGATGTCTTATTTTGGAACCTTTCGTTTTTGTTGGTGTTCCACATTAACAATGGCTAATACGGAAGTGAGTTACACTGCTGAGGAAGGGCGGAGACATTATGCGACTTATGGGACACCCTGTGTATATGTATATATATATATATATATATATATTATATATATATAGGGTGTCCCATAAGTTGGAACCATTGGGTAAAATAAGTAATTCATGTTTTTTCCGTTTATGCAAGTGCCCATGATGTCTTTGAGTAAGGAAGAACGCATCCAGGCAATTCTGCTCGTAGGAAATCGGAGTCAGAGGGAGGTCGCTGAGGAATTTAACAGATTGCATCCGGACCGCACGCCGAAAACACACAGCTGTGTCGGCAAACTTGTAGCAAAGTTCAGGGAAACGGGATCCATAGGAGATAAACTACGCTGTGGACCTCCGAGGTTTACTGGTTTACCTCACTGGTTTACTGCTTCAAAGGAACAAGGTGTTCTTGTGATGGTATGGTGTGGCATTTGGAAATACCGTATCATAGGCAATGTTCCCTCTAAGGTGTGCGCGTGTGCGCGCGCACACGCCTTGTGAAACCCGCGCACACAGCAAAATAAAATGCGCACAGGCTCAAGCGTATCATGAGTCACGACAGTAAATGAAGTAATTTCAAAAATTTCAGTTTAATGAATTCTATAAAGAACAAATTAAGAAACCGCTTGAAAAAAATCATTTGGACATGCTCATGCGAATTAAAAGTTACCTGAATGATGACGGATGTATTAATCTTCATAGAGTTTATTTGGAATGGGCAAATGCTAAAGATCGTGGGGAGAAAATCATAATCATACTTAAATGAAAGGCACTTTCATTTAATGCTATTTTGATTATATTTTATTTATTGAATTTTATTATATTTTATTTTATTCCTATTCTGTGAATGGATAAAATCATGTATTATCTTGATAGTCTATTTTAAATTGCTAAATGCTAAAAATTGTTTTGAGAAATGATAACTAAAATAGTCATTTTCAATTAATGTTATTTTTATTTTATTTCTTTATTTTGTTGAATTTATTTTACTATTTTTTATTTTATTCATATTTTTAGAATGGATAAAATGTTTCTTTTTAAGAATTATATAATATTGTAAACAGTTTTTTATATCCATTTAATAGTTACCGTAATGATCAAAGCTATCACCTTATGGAAATATATATTTATTAAGTATTTAATATTTATATATATTTAATTTTGATGATAATAGCGCTCAGAAAAGTTTGCACAATTTTTCACCATGAATCTAAATGTAGGCACAACGAAAATTTCTTGCCTACACAACTAAAAAAATTAGAGGGAACATTGATCATAGGCCCCTTCTTTTTGATGTACCTGTCACAGGAAACGCCTACTTCTTATGCTCAACGAGGAAGCATTCCTCAGTGTCTTGTGCACAGATGAGGATTTCCCACATGGTTCCAGCAGGTGTGCTCCTGCCTATTACAGCATCCGGTAAGAAAGTGGCTGCACCGACGATTCCCTGGTCATTGGATAGGACGTCGAGGGCCTGTGGAGTGGCCGGCGAGGAGCCCCGATCTCACCCCGTTGGATTTTTATCTCTGGGGTCACTTGAAGGCGTTGGTCTACGCGGAGAAAATTCAGAGGGCTGCACATTTGCAGGAGCGCATCATCGACGCATGTAACACCATCACTCCTGATACCATTCGCCGTGTGTTTGCTGACTGGCTATCTCGTCTGCATTCGTGTATCAATAATAATGGTGGACACATTGAACACGTTCTGTGAATAAAGCCTTTTGTATTGCCGTTTTTATAATTTTGCCCTATGGTTCCAGACTTATTGGACATCCTGTGTGTGTGTATATATATATATATATATATATATATATATATATATATATATATATGTGTGTGTGTGTGTGAAACTTACCAAAACAAACTTTTGACATAATATTAACAAGAGCACAAAAAAAAAAGATAAAACAAACATTATCCATATATCCAAATTATGTTATAGCATCAAAGGTCAAGCCATTAATATTGGATTTTTTTATAGGGATGTTTAATCTACTTCGAAACAGCTGAGGTTATATAACAGAGGGGACCTACACCTTTACGTGGGATCCGAACCATGTGTCGCTACATAATCTCGACGCGAAGGACAGGCTCCCATCCAACTTCTAACGAGACCCAATAGTTTTCGTCAAAAGTCAATAGTTTTCGATCAAAAGAACGCAGCCATGAAAATCTTAAGCTTCACAAATCTTGATACAATGGGTTCGGATGTGAAGTTCAAGATTTTTATTGCTGTGTTCTTTTCTATAGTTTTATTGACCGAATAAGTGAACCCCCCCCCCCCTTCCCCAATTACTAAGGGTTCATTATTCGGTCAATAAAACTGTAGAAAAGAACGCAGCGATGGAGCAAAAAGTTGAAACAAAGCAAAGCGCATTTAGTTCTATCTTCTTTCAAGAGTAAATACAGGGTGTCGACAGACAGACGGACGGACGGACAGGACTTCCTTTTTATAGTAGAGATGTTATATGGTGTATGTATATATATATATATATGGGAATGAACTCAGAATGGTTCCCGAGGTTTTTTATGATACACACAGACCGTGCATGGAAGAAGGAACTCTTCTAGGAAAATTAAATCCACTATAGTCCGAATAAGTAATGGTAAATGTCATTTACCATTACTTATTCGGACTATAGTGAATTTAATTTTCCCAGAAGAGTTCCTTGTTCCATGCACGGTCTGGTGTGTATCATACACACACACACACACACACACATATATATATATATAGTTTTGTTGCGAGAGGACCAAAACTGTTTAATCAGCTGCCAAAGACCTAAGGAACACGAGTGGTGTTGCGGTGGACATTTTCAAAAGAAGACTAGACGCCTGGCTCAGAACAATCCCCGATGAGCCGGGCGTACCTGGCTATGTGAGGTTGAGCGTACAAGAAACCAACTCACGACTTCACCAGGCCAACTCGAGAGGAAGGGCGACAAGCTTGACCTTCGTGAAATGAGGAATCATCGCACGGAACATTTGAAAGGTTGAAAGGAAAGGCATATATATATATATATATATATATATATATATATATATATATATATCTATATATATATATATATATATAGGCATCAATTAAATGAACTTTTACGAGATCTTTAAAATTGAATTTATGATGAACTTTTTATGTAAATTGGTATAATTAATTCCATTCTCTTACAGTTTGGTCCAGTTTTGGAAAAAAGTTCGCCAAGAAAACAAAATTTCGAAAAACAATATAAAATCACTAATCAGAAATGACTGGGTTTTGGTTTTTGTAAGTTTTATTACAAATTCGTAATATTTCATCACATACAATATTATAATTAGTTTTTTTCCTGTTTTTAGAAATTTTTTTCGGCGAATTTTTTTCCAAACTGTACCATCATTACAAATGTCATGTAACTAGGGTGTAAGGTACATAAGTGCGGCCCAGCGTATCGATCAAGACTTTTCAAAGTGAGTGTGCATAAAGTTGAATTTTAATAGGAAGGTAATGACAAAACTGACTTTAAATCAGGTATTAATACAGTGAGTCAGAAAAGTCTTAACCCAATGGGAATTACATTAATTAATGAATTAATTGCTTTAACGTGCTTAGAACTGAATGGGGAACATTTTAAATATTTATAGTACGGTTCCAGATATAAATGTATTTCGCATCGGATTAAGAGTCTCGCTGTATTTCCCAGTGGGTAGAGACTTTTCGAACACACTGTATAGGAGTGATTTGAACCTAAATTATTATATATATAAAAAAAAAATTCGATTACATTTAATAATGGCATGATGCCAACCCACAAGAAAAAAGAAAAAAATGATGTGGGTTTGCATCATTCATTCATTCATTTATTCATTCATTCCACGTGTTTAACTGTGAAGAAATTCATCCCACTTAATAATGGCATATAAACTGCCAATGTACAAAAATAAATATGAAGATCTTAAATTTCCATTGCGGAGACACCACTTTTTAAAGTATAAATCCGGTTCTTGTTGTTGCTCTTCGATTATACAGGGTGTTCATAAAGTCACGCGAGTAAATATGGTGAAATTTACATGCATATTCACTTGTGTGACTTTATGAACACCCTGTACAATGCTTCGTAAACAAATTAAGCATAATTTTAAGTGAATACAGTCAACTACGAAAACTTAAAGTTAGAATTTTCATTATTATTAATAATTAAAGTAATAAAGCCAAAATATGAGAGAGAATTATTTGACGTATACAAACTTTATGCCTATGATGACGTCAGTCTAGACCGAAATCTTGCGTTTCTTACAAATCCATTTTTTATTGTGTTTTTTTTTCATTTTAAGATTATTTCATCACTGAGTTGTTTATGATAAAACAAGTGTGTGAAATCAAAGACAAGACAAGATCCCTGCCCCCCCACCCCCACCCCCAAATCACGAAATTATAGGGACCTTTTCCAGTTTGTGTACCGTTTTTCATATATTTATTTTTGAGAATATTTTTGTTAAAACTAACGAAAATATCACGACTTAACCTAACCAATTTCAAGAGCGTACAGTTGATCTATTTAAATAGTAAATACTATTCCAGAAACAAACATGTTTATAATTAATAATAGATCAACTGTACGCCCCTTGATAATTGGTTAGGTTAAGTCGTGATATTTTCGTTAGTTTTTAACCAAAAATATTCTCAAAATAAATTATATGAAAAACGGTACCAAACTGGAAAAGGTCCAATTATAGTATTCCAGAAGTAAGATACGAGTGTAGCAAGGTTGGTAAAATGATGTTCAGCAGCTTCCAAGAGTAAATTATCCTCAATTTCAGAGTTTACGTTCACAAATATGCAAATTACTCTTCGCACAATATTGATGTTATTAACTGTACATTTGAGGTTAAAACGAATTCAGGAAATCGGAGAGTTTTAAAAGAAACTCTAAAATCGATTTTCACACACACACTTCTTTGGTTAACCTTGGTGTGTGTGTGTGTGTGTGTACAGGGTGGTGCAAAAGTCTGGACCCATAGGCATTTACTATATAAAAATATCTTTCGATTTTTATAATAGTTTTTATAATTTAATTTTTGTTTTATAATTTTACTAAATATTTTTTCAGATTGTTACCCTATGGCAGAGAATTAACATAGCAGAAAGAATAGAGCTTGTGCTTTTTACGCAAAAGAAGGAGCCACCTCACGTTCAGTCGCAAATTTCCTTATGCCTCGATTATACAAAATACCATTACAAATCGGAGAGTTATGTGGTTTCAGCAGGATGGGCTCCGCCACATTTCGCAAAGGTCGTTCGCAATTTTTAGATGAAAACATTTCCAGGGAAATGGATTGGACGACGTGGGCCAATTGAATGGCCACCCAGATCTCCAGACTTGACTCCTTTGGATTATTTCTTATGGGGACACCTTAATCAGTGGTTTACGTTAACAACCAAGAACAATACAAGCGCTAAAGGATAACATCACAACAGGAATTGAAGCCATAAGAACGAATATTACTATGCTTACAAATGTGCAAAGGTCTTGTGTCAACCGAGTAGAAAAGTGTTTGGAAGAAGATGGACATCAATTCGAACACTTATTGTAATTCTGAACTAGACGTTTAAATTTAACATAATTTAGTCACTGGTGTATGGTTAATTAAATTTCATTTCATATAAACTTCCTGCAGGCCACACTTTTTTTCCATATAAACCCCTATGGGTCCAGACTTTTGCACCACCCTGTATATATATAATGAGTCTACTACTCAATAATAATAATAATGAATTTATAGTCTATTTTCAATTATATTTATCTTCTAATTTCCATCATTAAACTTTTTCCAAACCCAAAATTAAAATTCCCCCCCCAAACCCAAATATATATTCAAATTAAAATGAACTCCTCAAATTCAATACGGATAATCTGTAAATTAAAATTATATATATATATATATATATATATTATATATATATATATATATATTATAGGGCCTATATATATATATATATATATATTAGCCGTTTCCTCCCGCTCCTCCCCACCGCAATGATACCTTCCCCCGTAAAAATTGGGCTACATATAACTCCGTTCTGAGGAATTGGGCGTCGAGAATTAGGCTACCTTCGCGACTTTATAGTGGACGAGACCCGCCCAAAAAGGAGTCGGCAGAAAAGTAAATGCCTAATTCTTTTTTTTTCTTTTTCTACAACTTGACTTCCCACACCTTAAAGGTGAATACTTGAAAGTCCATCGTAAAGGTGCGGGCTCATTTGGGAGGGGGGGGCTGAGGATATACGAGAAACGTATAGAGGAGTAAGGGAGCGGGGGAATAAGGGATTGTCTTTGGGGAGGGAGCGAGCGTGAGAGAGGGAGGGGTTCGGAGATAAGTGATGGAGCTCGGGGTAGGGAGGAAGGGGAGGAAGGGGAGGAAGGGAGGGAAGAACGGATATGAAGTAGTGTGATCGAGGGATGGGGGGGGGTATTCAAGGGTGAAGATATAATTCTCCGAAATTTGGGGGGCCTAAAGGATTGGCAAAAGGATATCATTATAGCATCGATATTAAAAATAAACACACAGACGAAAATAAAAATTATAATTTGAATTATGAGAGGAATTCTATATATAAAAAAAAGGATATATCACACCAGAATAGTGCTACCATACTACTACTATGGTAATGTTATAGATAGCATCGGTATTAACAATAAACAAACAGACGGAAATAGAAATTATAATTTGAATTATAATCCTCATATGATAATTAAAACCCACTCTAATAGACAGAGTTTATTTCCACAACAGTTTCGATGCCCACTGGCATCCTCTTCGGGTGGATAGAGAAAAACGAATTCGTTTTTCTGTATCCACCCGAAGAGGATGCCAGTGGTCATCGAAACCGTTGTGGAAATAAACTCTGTCTATTAGAGTGGGTTTTAATTATCATATTTTGACCTTCACGTAGAAAAAAGTGAAGTTTTTTGCATTTATAAGCCTCATACTTTCGCTATGAGAGGAAATCTATATAAAGAAAAAGGACATATCACACCAGAATAGTGGTGCTACCATACTACTGCTACCACGACTATGGTATTATTATATAACATGGTATAATATGGTAATTTTATAACATGATCATCTTAAATATCTAACATTTCTAAAGAAATTCATACAAACTCGAGCTGCGCAATTATCATTACACAAAACGGGTGACGACCAGTAGAGATCTGTAAACGCACTGTAATCCAATGAAAATTAAATAAAATTGATAATGAATTTTTTTTTAATATATTCGTCTTTAAAAATAAAAATAAGTAACAAGTCTAAACAAAACAAGTGTAATGATAAATTCAGCAAAAGAATCAACGAAATAAAACACACACACACACACACACACACACACACACACACACACGTTTGGATACCTGACGAAATTCTAACATCTTCCAATATTCAGTTGTGATAGCGACATTTAACCTAATCCAAATAATTAACTTGACCTGACATAATCATTATATCCATTTTATTATGTTTATTAAATTTCAATAAAAAATGCGTCTGAAATTATGGCAACATTACTAACGTCGCTATAGGCACGTTCTTGTCACAATGATGTGTGTGTGTGTGTGTGTGTGTGTGTGTGTGTGTGTGTG
The DNA here is from genome assembly GCA_023014485.1 of Bathynomus jamesi. Taxonomy (NCBI): domain Eukaryota; kingdom Metazoa; phylum Arthropoda; class Malacostraca; order Isopoda; family Cirolanidae; genus Bathynomus; species Bathynomus jamesi. The sequence goes on from JAJOZX010005653.1 coordinate 60,838, forward strand.
TGTGTGTGTAAAGATTGCCACGATTTCGTAAGGTTGCCAAAAACACACACACGATTTTATATACTGTATATATATATATATACACAATGAACTCTATAAAGTAATTTTAAGACCATCTCTGATAGATACTCATAATTAAAACCAATCTGTAAACTTGAGCCTGCTTCTTGCATTCCTGTTATTTGCACCGCGACAAAGTGGATGGAGGTAAAATGGCCCGCATTATTATGCATTAGTTTAATACAAGAGCCGAAATCAACGAGCGCTTCCCTTAAGGCGTACGTATAATGTTACGTCCGTTACTTACGCTTTATAGATAGACTTAAAAAAATATATATGTGATTTATTCACACACACTTCAAACATATGTACATTCATGCAAACATACATGTATACGTTATTTAGGTTGTAGGGTTAAATCGTGGCCGTGTCGTAACGCCGCTTTCCGTAAGATCAGCGAAGTTAAGGGATAATGGGATTACAGGGTGTCCCTGAATTGTCGTTAAGGTTTTTAATGTAAATAAACAAAAAATAAATATTAAATAATATACGAAACATTTAAATATTGTAATGTAATGATAGACTTGTTTAACCTCCTCCGCAACATCGAAGGTCATATAACGGAGGGGGACCTACAGCTTTACGTGGAACCCGAACCACGGATCGTTACCTAGTCAGGACGCGGAGGGCAGTTTCCCATCCAACTACAACTCAGACCCAATGTCGCTTAACCTCGCTGATTAAGGGGACATTTAAACGTGATATATTGGAGTAGACTTCATATTTATTTCAGAATATGGCTATACTGTTAAGATTGTTACATTTGTTTTAGGCTATTGCAGCCGTGAAGAAATTACGTCGATGCTTAAACGCCACCAAACAAAAATGACGACTGTAGAGAAAAAGGCTTAATCTCTGTTATGGTTAGCTAAGTATAAATGTATAACAGCACTTCAAAGAAAATTTATATTTGAATATGGAAGGGGATCCACCAACGAAAATGTTTCTATACAGGTGGGTGGCGAAGTTCAAGAAAACTGACTCGCTTCATGATTTACCACGATCCGAAAGCTATGGTCAGTCCTCGAAGGCGTCAAACGTGTCCGTAAATGTTTTGAAGTAAACGCCCTCAAAATTCGGCACGTCGTACATCCGTGGAACAGAGGATGTCAAAGTCGACTGTCGTGGGAGTAAGAATGGTGGGTCGTGAGTTACCCGGGTATAGGTCCTATGTCCTTATCGGGGAACGACCGGTTTCTCCCCCTCAGCATAGGTTTCCAAGGAATTTTCGAAGGGGTCCGGGGCTCAGGAGATCCCCCATCCCCTACGATGATGGGAGGTGTTATTTCAAGTCACGTGATTGACCCAGTGCACTGCGTCGATTAGCTGATCATTCCATTTCTAGGGCTAGGAGTCGAGTCGACGGGGAATCTTCTTCTCCCATGCCATAAGCCTAATGATAGGCTGTACTGGGTTCCCGGAGTCAAGGGGACCCGATAGGTCGTCTTTCGGGGGTACGACAACACGTGAAAACCGTACCTTGCACCACGTCGGTTAGCCTATGATTCCGTGTATTTGTAAGGCACGGATGAGGGGGAAATCTCAAATTAAAACTTCTCCCCCACAGCCATAGGCCTAATGGATAGGCCTCGTATTGGGTTCCCGGAGTCAAGGGATCGCCGATGAGTCTAAGCGTGTACCGGAACAACCTGGAGAATTTTGCGAATGGAGCTAGAGGCCGCGCAAAGTAGCCTCTGTAGCCGTTCAGCTAATTCTCGGTCCACGTCTCACGGGTACCTATCGAAGTTTGATCGTGGCTGAAAGGACCTATGAAATGGTAGATAGATTTCTTTTTGGTCAGGTGATTGACGACTGCACTGCGGCGATTAGCCGATGATTCCATTTATAGGGCTAGGAGTCGGGGGAATCTTCTTCCCCCCAGGGCCATAAGCCTATGGATAGGCTGTATTGGGTTCCCGGAGTCAAGGGACCCGATAAGTCTTTCGGGCGGTACGACAACACGCGAAAACCGTACCTTGCACCACGTCGGTTAGCCTATGATTCCATGAATTTGTAAGGCTAGGAGGAAGCGGGGGGACATCTTATCTAATCTTCTCCCCAGAGCCATAGGCCTAATGGATAGGCCTCGTATTGGGTTCCCGGAGTAATGGGATCGCCGATGAGTCTAAGCGTGTACCGGGGAAAACCTGGAGAATTTTGAGAATGGAGCTAGAAGCCGCGCATCGTAGCCTCTGTAGCCGTTCAATTAATTCTCGGTCCACGTCCCCCGGGTACCTATCGAAGTTTGACCGTGGCCGAAAGCACCTATGAAAAGGTAGGGCCGGGGTGATCCTAGCCGGCAGCAGACCCCTCTATAAACCCTCGTTGACTTATAAGTAGCGCGTCATAGGGCCTATGTCTTGGGCCAAAATTTTCCATCAATCGCGTGCCCAATGCCTCGGCTCGTCGGAGCAACTGTCTCCCCGGTGCCTATGGCGACCCATAGGGCTAGCGATCAGCAATAAGTAGAAGATGGAAGGTCGCAGATTGGGCTCTAAAGGCGCCCAAATCTTGTGAGTTTCAACAGGAGGTAACATCATGCTAAGGGATGAGAACGTGAGTTTTAGTCCCTACCCTCTCACGGAATCTACCGGTTGAATTAATTCCCGTAGCAATGTGATGTAGGATGCTGCCTAATCGAAATTCTCACAACTTACCCAATGGGTGTTGTAGACCGTCCATGATATTTTGCGAGGGAATCTTCATCCGTACCCTAACAAAACTGCCTTATCTTAGGCACCTTTGGAGTTCGATTTGGCAGACTCATTGATACGTGTTCTAAACCGCTGAATTTGATAAAAATGGATCCAACATTTTTAGGCCGGTTGTTTCTCAGACAAAAGTACTTTACACGCAGGGGTAATTTACACGCAGGGAAAGGTTAACAAACATAACTGCCAAATCTGGGGATGGAGATAATCCCCAGGAAGTTGAGAGAACACGAGTGACACTTCCCTTAAGAGTGTGCTTTTTACACAGGAAGAAATTTACGACCAGTTTTCTATGAAAAAATCTGTTGAGGAGTATTTCATATTCGAAGATAATCCAGATTTTTTTTATTCCAAGTGTAGATGGAAACCTTCCGGACAACTTGATGGGGACCCACTTCATTATGCTGTAATATTCGTACCTTCCATGTTATGACATTTACAGAAACATAGCTTGGGTGCTGTGACTCCAGTGTATGGGCTTCCCAGTCACCCGACTTTAAGCCATTATATTTCTAAAGATTTAGAAGACCTCAAATAAACAAAGAATCAAACATGAAAAAACGCTACAACCTTCCACGAACTTAAAGATGTTTCCTTCAAATCTGAAAGAAAATTACAACACTGTCTTGATAATGACGGAGGACATGTTAAAAATTTGGCATCCTACACATGTAAATTCTTTGTTTATTGTTTTTAATAAAAACTTTTTTTTTTGTATATTCAATATTCTTTTTTATTCACATTTAAAACCGTAACAGGACATTATGAACACCCTGTATTTAATATTATATATATATATATATATATATATATATATATATATATATATATATATACTGTTGTATTTCACATCAATATTTCATCTGTTTACGACCCTGTTAGTTCCTTCCCCCCGGTATCATCTATTTCCCAAAATGAAATAAAAGTTATTACTATTAATATACAATTATTTATCACACTTATTATTATTACATTTATATATAAAATAGTAACATCGTATTTTTATATTTTACTCATGTCGTACAGTCGAATAAAAAAGTCCTGTTACGAAACTTTTATATTATTTATCGATATTTATCAGTTAAAAAAAAAAAGAAAAAAAAAAAGGAGTTTCGCGGCAAGACTTTTTGAACGGACTGTATACATAACTTATGTGTTGAGATACAGTACTTAAGTTTAAGGAAAGTAATTACTATTTGACTGGATTTTAGGCAGAAATTGAAAGTAGTTTCAGTTTTGTCTTCTCTGAATAAACCCGAGTTTGGAATCCTGTACAACTCGACTTACGACAGAAGATTTTACGTACGAATTTAATATAATATCTTATAGAATTTTATTGACGACAGAAGATTTTGCATAAAAAGTAATGAACAAATTAGCATAGACGCATTGGAAGAAAGTAGTTAGGCAGAAAAGTATAAATGGACTCGCGAATTCTTCGTACGAAGGTAGAGAGATGACCAAAACATCCCAAACAGAATAAAGTCCCATTATATTAAGTATATTATATATATAGTATATATATATATATATATCAGTGGCGTGCGGTGATTTTTCGTCAAGGGGAAGCAATTCAAGCAAAAACAACAAAGATTATATAAAATAAAAATAAAACTTTAAAATACTCGTATAATAAAAACAAAACACATATAATCATCTACTTACTTTACTTATAGGTTAATTCTATTCTTCTTTCTTTTTTATTAAATATATCTATTATTTCTTCGTAAAAGGCATCGGTTTTCATATCCTTAAGAAGCTTTTTCTCAATTGAGATTAAAGCTAAACTTGCAAGCCTTTCTTCCCCTTGCGCATTTTTAGCGTAGTTATGTATTCGCTTTAAATGAGAGAATGACAGCAGACAGCACGTAAAGTTGCCAGATATTTCAAGAAAATTAATTATAAGATCTGGACAGCGATTTCTAAATTGCTTCCTTTTTGACATAGGGAAGGATAAAATAACGATAAATATATATTCTTTTTCGCTTAACATGGCCATGGAATTTTTTAGTAGAAAAACTATATATGAAACTTGTTGTATTCAATAAATACTACATTATTAAACATTAAATGAGTTTTTAGAATGGAAAGAAACAATTTGTAACAGTAAAAAAAAAGCGAGTCATTGGGAAAAAGGATGCATTTCGTCAATTGTTGTCCAACTCGAGATTTTTTGCGTCGGCTTTCTTAAAGGTTTTTGCACGAACGGCAACCAATGTATATACTATGTATCCACCTGATTACCAATCAAATGCTATAAATAGTATTATAAAATGATTTTGTACAAATTATTAACACATATTGAACTGTTTAAACTTTAAAGTATAATACAGCATTTTCTTCTTTCTTTGAATAGGGAAGCATTGTTTCCCTTGCTTCCATGGACCTCACGCCACTTACATATATATATATATATATATATATATATAGCGGTGTAGGGAAATTACAAAAAGTGTAGTAAATTAAAGATTGTAAATTTCAAGAAACAGCCAATGATTGAAGGAAAAGGAAAGAAGAAAATAGCAAATGACGAAAAGAAACAGCTGAGCGAAAGTTGGAAAAAAAATATATATTTACCCGGGCACAGCCAGGTGTGCTCCGCCTGGACTTAAATTACACTGAAAACAAATTCAATTTAAGTATTTCTTTACAAATACTTTTTTACAACTTCTTCCTTTTAACTTTTTACAATTTCTTCCTTTTTTTCCTTCCTTTTTTTACTTTTCTACAATTTCTTCCTTTTTTCTTCCTTTTTTACAATTTCTTCCTTTTTTCACTTTTTTACAATTTCTTCCTTTTTTCTTCCTTTTTTACAATTCCTTCCTTTTTTCTTCCTTTTTTACAATTTCTTTCAGAAAACTTCTTCCTAAAAAAGCATATTATTTCAGTGTAACAATCCCTTAAAATTTAATAACTAACTTTATCGGAAAAAAAAAAAAAAAAAAAGTAGTTTCCTTGTCTACTGAATGTAGACCAGGAATGTGGACCACTTTTCCAGTGAATGTTCACTGGAAAAGAAGAGGGCGGGGGGGGAATCTGAAGTGAGTCCCATCTTCAAATTGTACAGAAATCCACCTTCCGTTTATAAGATTCATTCGCAAAAAATAAAATGTTTTACTTTTTAACATTAATTTTTAATCAATGGTACTGATAATTTTTATTTAATTTTTCATAACAAAAAATAAAAGTTAATTTTAAACTTAGAATATTGAGGCAATTTTCATTTGCGTGATAAAAATTATACTGCTGGATACCCTGTTTCTTTTACATATAATATAGCCATCTAGTCTGAATTATCATTTGTCTCTATCTCTAATATATATATATATACATGCCCCCTCAGGGCATTGGTTTCTGCGCGTATGTAGGAGAATTGCGACTTCTGATTGAGTGAGGCCCATGGTGTAGTGGTTATCATTATCTGACCGGCAATCGGAAGATCCCGGGTGGTTACCTCATTTTTTCATTTGTTCGTTCTCCCTCCTCATCTTGCGCGGAACGTTCTTCTATACAAGCGTCGTTCTTTACATATATATATGTAGAGAACTTATTTCTCGTATCAAATCAAATACACAAATAATCTATACTAATTGGTAAAAGCGAAAATTTAGATGAACTGTTCAATCATGTAGCGTCATATCTATTGAAAAACATTTTCGCCTCATCTGAAAATCTTCAAACTCGAAATTGACACTTATAAAAAGGGTCAATTGAATTGATAGTTTACGCAGCTTAATAATGACTACTTTCCATTCCGACAAGTTTTTCTGATGGCAGAAACGTTTTGAGATTATAATGGATGGATTTGTTGTTTCAGTAATTATTAATACGTTGCTTTATACTAGCTTTATATTAGCGTTGTTTTATATTAGCTTATATTAGCTTTATATTAGTATTGCTTTAATATATTAGCTTTATATTAGTATTGCTTTAATATATTAGCTTTATATTAAGTTAATATAAACTAATATAAAACAATACTAATATAAAGCTAATATAAAACAACACTAATATAAAGCTAATATAAAACAACACTAATATAAAGCTAATATAACTTATATTAGCTTTATATTAGTATTGTTTTAGAGTAGCTTATATTAGCTTTATATTAGTGTTACTTTATATTAGCTCTATATTAGTATTGCGGAGCTATTGAAGAACAGGGCCCCCAGCCTTCTTTAGTTAGCTTTATAAGGCTAACTAACGAAAATATCATGACCTAACCAATCGTCAAGGTGTACAGTTAACCTAACGATTGGTTAGGTTAGGTCGTGATATTTTCGTTAGTTAGCCTTATAAGCCTAACTAAAGAAGGCTGGGGTCCCTATTCTTCAATAGCTCCAGTATTGCTTTATATTAGCTTATATTAAGGGTAAATAATCAGTGGTGTAGTGCTGTGGGAACGCGTGGGAACGGCGTTCGCTTACTTTTTTTGGTAGACGGAACGGCGTTCCCTCACTATTTCAAATAAATCCGAACTTACAAATCTCTAACGTCATGAAATTTTAATTCCCACCCCTAGAGAAATATGAGAAAGAATCATTAACTATTTCATTTCTTTTAGCTTCGACTGAGGCAATGCTAGCCTATAAAGATCTGATGAAACAGTCACCACGGCGTACCAGTTGTTACTTTTTTTTAGTTAATCATTCCAGTTGTTAGCTATTTTTATTGATCGTACTGGATGTCATATATCTAATGACACTGGAAATACTGCATCTTCAACCTTGGAATATATCCTAATATCCAGTGCATATGACCTCAAAATATCCCTGAAATTGGTCAGATTTCAAAAGATTTCCCGGGGGGCTTACAGTGCCCCCGGACCCCCAGCTGTATGGGCTCGCCGCGCTCGCCATTGTCCCCCCCCCGCATCTGAGTAACACTAAAATGCGTTCCCTCACTTCTTTATTTAGCACTACACCACTGTAAATAATTATATAAAAACTGATCACAGGATATGAATGCCTAACTAAGTCATACCTAAAGCTAGTTAGGCTACAGGATCAACCAAACGGTAAAGATTTTTCAATGTCCAGCAGTTGGTGATGCTTCATTATCGTACTATGTCCTTAATTTAGCATATCACATGAAGGTGGACAAACATTTTCTTACAAAATGAGCGTTTAATATCATGTCTCATATCATGTCTCATTTCATGTTATTGTTAACTTTATTATTACTCATTAATTTCATTTTAAGTCCTAATTTTTTTTTTGTGGGGGGAGTTAAATTTACTCTTCAATCAAATTTATTGCTTAATAATTAGATTTATTGTTTATTACCTTGGTGGATATTGCATTTTCTTTTTATGGAATTTGTCTCTTGTCATTAAACTTCATTATCGTCAATCATTACGTAAGGAGTTAAAAATTTATAATCATTTTTAAAAATTTTAATGACTAAATCGAATGAAATTAAAAGTTTTGATGATAAATGAAGAAAAATGTAAACAAATATTTGTTGAATAATTTCATCTCAGCAAATATGAAAATTTGTATTTGTTTTAAATGTGGAGATAAAAAGGCTTTTATTTTTTAATATGAAAAACACAAGCTAAGTACGTAAGGATACCCCACTGAGGACAGTAAAAAACGCCAAAATTTTAGTTCCCTCATGTCGGAATGACATCGATGTCCCCGCCTATATTTGTGACCTTGACCTTTTTAATACAGGGATCTAATTCTTAATCGTGACACATCGTCTTGTAATGATATACGCGTGTATAAGTTTCAGACTTTAGGATCTAATTCTTACCCATGACACATCGTCTTGTAATGATACACACGTGTATGAAGTTTCAGACTTTAGGATCTAATTCTTACTCATGACACATCGTCTTGTAATGATACACGCGTGTTTGAAGTTTCAGACTTCAGGATATAATTCTTACCCATGACACATCGTCTTGTAATGATACACGCGTGTATGAAGTTTCAGACTTTATTTGCGAAATTAATACTTTTACAGGTTCTGTTTATGTCAAAAAATTTAACAAACTTACGAGAGAGACTTTAATTAATCCGATTACCCAATTTTTATGTCAACATTTTATTAAAATAAATTTTCATTCTTCACACACTAAAGCGGTTTTTTTGGCTTCTTGAGGAAGTAGTTTTTCATCAAAGAGTAATTTTAATTTCTGCTACATTGTTGCCTACAAAAAGAAAATTCTCATCCTTTCTGAAGACGATTTGGTTTCTTGTTCTTTTGCATATGAAAAAACGCTTAGAATTTTTTTCTTTTTTTAGACTTTAAACAAAAAGAAGTGTTTGATTCTCCAGAATTCAGAAACGGTCTTACTGAAGATTAATTAATTGGTTGATACCTGGTATTTAACTTCTTCATTAAGAACTTGTAGGTACAAAGCATAAAGAATAAAACTACATTACTCGTCACTTTACTCGTCATTACTCGTTTTCCTTTGTCAAAAGTCTTTTTCAGCGTAGCTCTAGTTTAATATTTGTTTCTAACTGAAGTTAATGACTCAGTTATTAAGAACAAAATGAAAGCACAACCCCCCGAAGACTTTGCCCTCCCGTCTCCAAAACCTTTAGGGGCCAATCTACCTTAAAGTATATCGTCAAAGTAAAGCAAGAGCGTGTTACATGAACAAAATCGCATTTCATAATGTCGACATTCGACTTTATGCAAATATATTCGCCCTTGGCCCCTCCTTCCCGCATACAAAAAATATGGATTTCAAATTTCAAACTAATTTCAGATTTTCAATAAAAATGACTGACCTAACTTAACCAGACTGCCCTAACCTAACTAGATTAACTTAACCTGACCTGACTTAACCTAGCGTAAACAAACAGGGCATAATGTAACCAAACGTAACCCAACTTTACTTACCTGACCTAATTTAAACTAACTTTTTAGTATCGACATTATGTTGATCGACTTTGTTCCGCTACCTGACCAGATCAATGCTACTTATTTTAATTATAACGTACACACGCACACAGAGAGAGAGAGAGGAGAGAGAGAGAGAGAGAGAAGAGAGAGAGAGAGGCTGACCTCTTTGCGAGGGATCGAAACACGAAACTTCTCCCAAAGATTATATATATATATATATTATTTATATATTATATAATATATATATATATATATATATAATATATATATATATATATATACTAGTACACGCAATTCATTATGAAATTAAATGCGAAGAAAGTAGAAGAAAATCAAACCAATCTTAAAAAAATGTTCTCTTGGGAATTTAAATTTAATTTTTTTTTTTTTTTTTTTATAAATGTTCATTTTTTTTAATCATTTCCAATTTCATTTTAGAAATATTATTATTCTTTTAAAAGCTCGAAAAATATTTTCAAAATCGAAAACCCAATATGTCAAGTAATTACTTTTAGGAAAAGTGTTCATTAGGGGAAGTTCAAAATATGGTAAAAAAAAAAGTTCATTTTTTGTACAATAATCGTAAAAAATCAATTTCAAAGTGGGCATTTGTTAAAAATATCTAAGGAAACCCATTAACTTTTATGGAATAATTGTTTTATATATATATATATATATCAGTTGCGTGCAGTCAGGGTAAGCGGTGCATGCGCCGCCTACCCAATTAAAAGTCAAATTACAAAAAAGTCAGTATATTACTACAGTAATCGAAAACTAATATAAAACTATGATGATTGTATATATATATATATTTGCAGCTACCGCTTACCCTGTGGACACACCCATCGCACACCACTGATATATATACACACACACACACACTCGTATATGGATAAAATTGTGAAACTAACAAAGATGGTTTTGATTCTTAAGGACCAATTAAATCGAAGTACAATAGCTGGTCACTGTATGTAAATATCCAAAAAAGGAAGAGAGTTAAAAACTAATGCCTAAAAATGTGATTTAAACAAGCTAATCGCGTCCATAAACGCATGATTTAGTGTTCATCGTATTTCAGGAGACGACTTTTAATTTGAAGCGGAAATGATATAGTTTGGATCTTTTCGATTTGACGGTCTGTAATATTTTTTTAACATTACTCGTTTTTTATTGTCCAGTTTTAATGGAGGATTTCAAAAATAACATTCATGTTTTAGAGAAACAAATAGTGAGGAAGTTATATGCGATTTAACAAATTTAAAATATATATTTTTAAACCGTATTGGGATCTTTTTGGTTTGACGGCCGGCGGAAAAAAATGAGTCATGGCTACGGGACCGTCAAATTCTAGACTCTACCAACTGGTTAGGTTAACTGAATGCCCAGTTAGGTTAACAGAATGCCCGGTTAGGTCAACTGTACGCCCTTGACGATTGGTTAGGTTAAATCATGATATTTTCGTTAGTTTACTGTCAAAACAAACGAAAATATCACGACTTAACCTAACCAGTCTTCATGAGCGTACAGTTGACCTAAAACTTTCAGGATTTTGGAATCTTAAGGCGTATATGATATTCTCTAAACCAGAGCTTTCCAAACTTTTAACGTTGGCGACAAACTATTTAAGTATAACAATTTTCACAACACATTAATTAATTTTTGTTATCAAATTATCAAATATCAGATAATTTTTCAGTAGGTGGTTTATCTTGTAGCCGATTTTGTTGATAGAAAAATCAAAATTTTCAAAATACAAAAAACACTAATGTGTCGCGACACACCAGTTTGGAAAGCTCTGCTCTAAACTAAAATGTATAACTGCCTCACTATTTGTTTCTCTAAAACATGAATGTTATTTTTGAAATTCTCGATTAAAACTGGACAATAAAAAACAAGTAATGCTAAAAAATATTACAGGCCGTCAAACCAAAAAGATCCTATATTTTTATGCGTTCTGAAAAGAAAATTAAGTTACTTCAACCCGATTTGGTGTTACATAAGCTCCGACCTACTTCAGAAATTAAGCATACTACGTTACCTCTGTAGTTTTAAAAATAAGGATACTTTTTTTTGGAGTCTCCCTGTTTTCTGAATTACTCAGTTCATGTCGTTTACCTTAACTGCTTCATGGGGGCTTAGCGAAGTTAAGCAACATTCAAGTTTCGGTGGTGGTATTCGGATGGATGACTGTACTCCGCGTCCAGATGACGTGACCCGTGGTTCGGAGCCCGAGTATAGCTGTAGGTCCTCTCCGTCACATTTTTAGTGTTACAAAGAAGGTCAAACAACCCCACTAATTTGACAACAAAGTGGGTTAAAATAATTCAATAGTTTTTAAGAGTGTATCATTCGCTAGAAACTATACCCATTTTTCCAAATTAATTCGATGAACGCAGTACATCTTCAATTATATAGATTAAGCTGAACAGTACTCTCTATTTTAAGCACTCCCGAAACAAAAGGGAACTCCATCCCTTTGTCTTCAGTATAGAGCAGGGGTTCCCAAACTTATTTTCTTCTGTACCACCTACGGCAAAACAGAAAACTTACCATACCCTACCACCCTACACAAAATGTTTCGGGTCAGATCTATACATTACCATCATTTTACAGGCAAGCATAATTATACGACCTTATGTATAATAAACTGATAATTACATACAATATATAACGTAAAAACCCAAAATTTATTGCTACGTATATTTCAATTATTAATCAATGGAACAAAAGAAGCGTGGATTAGGCATGGTACATTACTGGGTATCAAATTATTAGCCACTTTGCAAATTTTGAAATTTCTGAGAAACCGCGCAATCAAACCTTGTACGATCCTGAATATATATTGCTCATGTGTATCAAGGTTGTCTGTGTAAATTTTATGGAGTTATGTTCATAAGTATGGATATGGCAACAATTTAAATAATTTAAGCTGAAATACAGTGTCTCACATTAATAGCCAGGTATAATGAAAACACATTTAAACAAACATTAAAGTGTTTTTTTAATTGGATATTCGATGTACAAAGAAAGAAATCATCATAAATATGGAAATAATGAACATAATAATATCAAAATGACCTCATAAGGTTGTTAATAATGGATGTACGATCCTCCACTTGAAAGAACTTTCCTGAGGCGCTCATCCATTGAATTCGTCAAGGTGAGGATCTCATCTGATGAAATGGTACGAGCAGCATCCACAACAGCCTCCCAGAGTGCATCCTTACTCGAAAACTGCCGTCCATCTCGATAAACTCGCCTCTTCAGGAGACTCCACAAGTTTTCAATCGGGTTGAGATCGGGGGAACACGCTGGCCACTTCATTAATCGAGAGCCAGAGAAGCCTAATTGCTGCAGATATTCCGTAGTTTTCTTAGCCAAGTGTGAGGGTGCATTGTCCTGCATAAACACCAGCGTTCTCTTGAATGTGACCCTCTGCTTCTTGAACCACGGTAGAAGGTTTTCCTTTAAGAAGGCAACGTAGGCATTGGCAGTCATCTTAACGCCGTCTGGAACTCTCCATGGCCCAACCATCATACCTCTAACAATGCCTGCCCAAAACATGATGCCACCTCCCCCTTGCTGGCATCTCAAACGATGAGGACGGTTCCCTCCAATTGTTACCCAACCCTTGCTCCATCCATCTGGTCCGTCGAGGGTAGCACGGCATTCGTCAGTGAAGAGGACTTTTGAAAAATCAATTTTCGTGTAGTCCTCTGCCCATTTCAGTCGATTCTGCTTATGAACTACCTCAGAGGAGGCCTTGTAACAGGCTTGACGTGCTTGGCTACCTTCTTCAGGATGCGACATCTGGTAGCTTTCGACACTTTTTCCTCGCCACAACGTTTGAAAAGTTCATCACTGGTCAGGCAATGGTTTATCACAGCTTCACCTTGATACGAGACAAGGTACGTCGAGAAACTGTCCTCGACACACCTTTGTCAGCCCTCGAACGGACAGCACCAGGAGCCTCGACGAATCTCTTCACTGTGCGGTGATATCTTCCCAGGATTTTTGATATTTCCAGGGTTGTCTTCCCCTTTGCCAGCTCAGAGACGATGGTGGACTTCTCATCAGAGGTTAAATCACCTTTGCGACCCATAATCACACACTTATTTGGCACCTGGCTAATAATTAGAGACACCAAAGTCATTGCTAATTCATGCAAATGGCCGCCGTTTGTTTAAGTTTGCGCAGAACGAAATGATTTTAATACTGTATGCGCAGATAGGTGTCGCCATCATTCAGTGTCGTGACATTCAGTGACTGTGAGTGACCTTGACGAATTCAATGGATGAGCGCAAAGTGGCTAATAATTTGATACCCAGTGTAGTTCCACTAAGCGGTAGTAGTTTGGGTACCACCAATAGTACGCGTACGGCAGTTTGGAAACCGATGGACTATAGAGCATTAAAGCTTGAGGTATATAACCCAAAGTCCTAAAAACTAAGTCTTTATTGTAAGCGATATACGGCGCAGTCGGACACTTTTTGCATCAGCGTTTCAATCATTACCAAAAACACAACAAAAACGCAAATTTTTTTTTTGTTTTTTTTTTTTGCTCCGCAGCTCATTTTCAAGATTATTACTTTTTTTTAAACAAATTCTCCAAAAAAAGAAGTCAAAATGAGCTTCAAAATTTCGAAACAAGAGAGAAATGTTAAAGACATAAAAAATTTAAAAAAAAAAAATTGTTCTTAAATAATGGGAAAAAAGGGGGTTCCATTTTTCTAAAATGTTGTTCATAGTAATGAAAAACGAAGAGGTTTTCAAAAGCTACAACTTATATATTTATTATTGAACAAATTCACGTGTATATACACATACACACACACACACACACACATATATATATATATATATATACAGGGTGGGCGGAAAGTAGCTCCCTATTTTGGATTGGTAAAAAAATACGTATATTATCCATTTATTTCAGAAGAAATAATATGAAAAGGTAGGTATACATGGTAGGTTTTCTCTAAAATTCAATGTGGGCTCCAACTCTTTCCACCAGCTTCTGGAGCCGCCCAGGAATGGCGTCCACTGACTTTTGCAGGAACTCCGGCGGGATGGAGGACATGACTTCCCGAATTCGGTCCTCCAGTTCTTCCAATGTCCTCGGTTTGGTGCGGTAGACTTCTTCCTTTACCCACCCCCAAAGAAAGAAGTCGCACGGTGTCAAGTCGGGGCTCCTGGCTGGCCATTGATGTGGACCACGACGACCCATCCAACGCCCAGGGAAGTGGGCATCCAGCCACTCACGGACAACAATGGCCAGCCAGGAGCCCCGACTTGACACCGTGCGACCTCTTTCTTTGGGGGTGGGTAAAGGAAGAAGTCTACCGCACCAAACCGAGGACATTGGAAGAACTGGAGGACCGAATTCCGGAAGTCATGTCCTCCATCCCGCCGGAGTTCCTGCTAAAGTCAGTGGACGCCATTCCTGGGCGGCTCCAGAAGCTGGTGGAAAGAGTTGGAGCCCACATTGAATTTTAGAGAAAACCTACCATGTATGCCTATCTTTCATATTATTTCTTCTGAAATAAATGGATAATATACGTATTTTTTTACCAATCCAAAATAGGGAGCTACTTTCCGCCCACCCTGTATATATACAGGGTGTCTCATAGGAAAATTTATTTTAAGTTAAATTTACAAAAGTATTACATTAGAACTAAAACAAATGTTCAAATTGATGTCTTGTTTTGAGACCTTTTTGAGAAGATCTCATTCAGGACGATTAGTAGACTCGTTCATGAGGTTAGCAGTAATCCAAGAGTGACATCTAAAGACCTTCAAGGATCTTTGGCAAGCGCTAACACACACGTTCATCGTTCCACAATACAAAAAATCCTGAGCCGAGCAAGACTTCATGGGCGGGTCAAGACAAAAGCCACTGTTGTTGAAGAAACACAAAGTCGACAGACGAAACTTCGCTAGAGCCTATCTGAACGACACCCCTAACACCTGGGAAAAGACACTAACTAGAATCCACCGACCTCGGGCTCGATTCTCGGCGATGGCAAACAGCGCTCAGCTCACCCAGCTGTTCGTTCTTCCATACCAAAAAATGGTTGATAGATAAATGGGTACCCTGAATAGCCTACTATTTAAGACGCTGGGCTGCTGATTGGGAGATCGTGAGATCAAGTTCGGCCGAGGAATTTGTAATTTCTGACCACTCGTGGTGGGTCGTGGTTCAGATTCCACGTTAAGCTGTAGGTCTAAGGTCAGGCGACAAGCTTCACCTTTGTCAGAATGAACAAATCGGCGGAAGCAAAACCAAGATTATCAAGGATAGGCCTATATATATATGTGATGAATTTCACAATTAAACACGTGAAATGAATGAATGATGCCATCCCACAAGGAAAAAGAAAAATGATTCCAAGGCCTTCCGTGTATTCAGAAGTACACCTCGCTTGGAATCATTTTTTTTTTCTTGTGGGTTTGCATCATAATTATTATATATATAATAGTGTGTATGTGGGGGGGGGGGTGTAAAAGTTTTTCCACAGAAGATAAATTCTTGTTAGAATTTAAAGTCATTAATGTAATTCTCTGGATTTTGTGGATAGATTACTTAAATCATATTATTCTGTGTATTTTAAATTTGTCTTGATTTTTTAATTTATAATAATTTGTAAAATCTTTTTAACATCTGTATATAATATTCGGTTGCAGACATTTGGCATCTCTGCTTAGGGCTGAGGCCTCCGTTCCAATGTTGCCAAATCTATAACTTGAAAGGATGACAGCTAAAAATCTAAATATTCCTATCAATGAAGTTCACTTACGTAAATGATTTAATTATAAAACTAAAATTTAAAAATTTATTTGGTGACACCGTCATTGGATTCAAAATTTATAACTTTAGGAATCCATTGTACACGTGACACCTAATTGGAATTTTCCTAGGCATGGTAGGGTCTCTGACTCGCTGCCCGAGAAATGAAAAGTCAGTTGTCGCCTAGCACCGTCTGAGAACTGCTATAATAGAGTTATTTGTCTCAGTCCTCAAAAAACCAGTGTAGTGAACAAAAATACAATATTTAGTTATAGTTACGTCTCTTCATCTCTGAGCGTGTACTGCTTTCTGTGAAACAAAATTGTGGTTAGGATAACGCCGTCGTTCTTATCCTTCAACGAAAGTGAAGTGTTCTCTTTCCAACTAATCTAGAAGAGAAGTAAGAAAAAACACAGACACCCGTCCGCCATTTTTTTGTGTAACTAAGGGGCATGCAAATTGTTCGTGAAACACGCAGTCAGATGAAGTAGGCCTCAACTTCGAGAGAAGAATCTAACTTCTGTTGTCGGGGCAACGAATGCACATACTGAGTCACCATATTATGTATATGGGGCGCCTGGTAGCTCCGTGGTTACGGTGGCGGACTCCGAGCGGTGTGGCGCTGGTTCGCTTCCGGCCGCTGGTATCGGTTGGAGTCAAGTTGGTCGCTTACTTTGTTTTTGCTCTGGCTCAAGTGACACTTGGGGCACAGACACCCCCACGTTGTGTGGAAATGAGTTTCTTGAATGTTACCTATTCCTTTATATATACCTCTTGGTTTTGCTTCCCCCCGAATTGTTCATTCTGACGAAGGCCAAGCTCGTCACTCCACCTTAGACCTACAGCTTAACGTGGATTCCGAACCACGCCCCACCAGCAGCACAGCGTCTTAACCACTAGGCTACCCACTACCCAGGTTACCCATTTATCTACCAACCAATTTTTTATTGTGTGGAAGGATGAACAGCTGAGTTTTGCTGCGCGCTACCTACCGTCAGTGATGGGCATCGATACACGAAAATCCCTAAGGCGATACCGATACATCGATACTCGTAAATCGTCTAAAGCGATACCGATACATCGATACTCGTAAATCGTCTAAAGCGATACCGATACATCGATACTTTATAGATAGCTAAAGCGATATCGATACCGATACATGTATCGCGATACATTACTATAAGAATGAACAAATCTTACTAATATGTAAATAAATTTTTACTTTGTATATTGGGTGTAAAAAACGATCAATTCAATTCAGAAAATTTTTATTTTATAGCAAGTTAGCTCACAGAAAAACTTAAATGTTATAAATTTTAACGAGGAACGTAAGAAATTGTAAATAATCGTAAATACATTGATGTATGCATACATTGCGCGTCGGGTGAAAATTGCGCACAGCGTAGCGCGCTTCTGTATTGAAATTACGCATCTAAGGGGTTAATAGCTTTGGAAAGAGAAATATTTCTGTGGATACGCGACGCGAAAAATATTATTAACATATTTACAATTATATCATACATATCGATGATATCAGAAAAAAACAGAAGTTCAGAAAATTTGCGGATTATACAATTTTGTACAATTTTACATCGAATTTTTTCGATACATTTAAGAAAAATGACCTTAGCGATACCGATACATCGATCACGTAGCTAAGACGATACCGTTACAAAAATATCGTTCGATACGCAAACAACTGAGCAAAATGACTGGTTTTACTCATGTAATTTTTTTTTTTTTTTTATAATTTAATGTTAAAACTTAAAGTAACCATACTATTTTAATAAAACACAATGGTCTTACAACTTGATCTCGTCATGACTCTTACCTCCAATTTTTATGGAACTGTTTACAGAACTAAATAAATACAAAGTTAAAACGAGTCCGTTGCAGTACAAATATGCAGAGGGGTTTTTTGGGGGGAAAATTAGTTGACTAATCTTTTTCAGAGTTTAAGCACGTAACTGAAAAGAGCCAGTCAATTTGTGATTAGCTCTCTACGGGAGAAATATGATGATGATTTTTTTTGTTTTTTTGGAAGGGTTTTCTAGAGTGACCACCTCCATAAAGCGACTACTTTTGTTTGGTCCCGATAAGGTTTACTTGAAGTAGGTTTTACTAACTACCTCCATAAAGCGACTACTTTTGTTTGGTCCCGATAAGGTTTATGTGAAGTAGGTTTTACTGACCACCTCCATAAAGCGATTACTTTTGTTTGGTCCCGATAAGGCTTACTTGAAGTAGGTTTTACTGACCACCTCCATAAAGCGACTACTTTTGTTTGGTCCCAATAAGGCTTACTTGAAGTAGGTTTTACTATAGGTATACATAACACATTTTATTTCCTAATTTTTTATATGTACAGTCGAATCGAAAAGTCCTGTCCTATAAGTCTTACTGATGAATGTAAATATTCCAATATGAAATTTCATCGATTTAATAATAGCAACAGCGTACATAACTTTAACCCTTACACACAAACACACACACACACACACACACACACACACACACACACACACACTTTTTTATTATTTATAAAGCTGCAAAATCTCCACATTTTCAATTTTGGATGGTAACATTGAACCTAATCTAAATAACATGATTAAATTAATTAACCTAACCTAACCTAGCATGGGGTGGCAGAACAATGTCGATATACATAATGTCGACACCAAAATTTCTGAACTTGCATAATATCGAAAATCTCGCCCCCGTGCGTATCAGTTAATACTTCTTGTTATTTTAAATTAGGTCAGGTTAGATTCGGTTTGGTTACATTACGCCCAGTTAGGTTACGCTAGGTTAGGTTAGTTATTTTCATTGAAAATCTGAAGTGTATGTATGTAAGATGTTAAACCAACTTTTCATTTCCATTTAAATCTCGCGTAAACCTACATAACGTCGATCTGGAATAAGGCCAACTTGCATAAGGTCAAACGCCGACATTATGAAATTCGATTTTGTTCATTTAATCCGCTGGTATGACCTTCATTATAGTCCCTTTTCATATGTAATGATTTTAAATTTAAAAAAAGTCAATCTTTGGCGACACATTTAGTGTCGCTATGAACGCTGTGTATGTATCCTAAAGATTGTCGAAATGCCGTAACGTAGCGAACACACACACACAATCCCTCACCGTATGATTTGAATATGGAGTGTATTTACAAATCTGGAAAATCCCATTAAGCCAAATGGGTAACAACAACTGAACAGTTACTGTAAATCCAAAGTGAAACCAAAATAACAATTCGGGAATGGTCTTTTCCATTTCACTCGACTAAACAAATCCTTTCAATTCGTGACCATCGGATTAAGTTGAAGATTTACTCTGAAGTATGGAAAATTAATCCCGAAACACAACCCCCACCCCCCCTAATCCAAGACTAATCCCGCCATTCGAGGATTCCTTAACTAAGACATTTGCGGAACGGTTCGGAAACGCTGCTCGAGAGGGAGCTGCGGAGAAGGATTTCAAGAAAGGGGAAGGAATTCACGGGAAGGGGAAATTGTTGTAAGGAAAAGTAAAGGTCCTCTAAGGGAAGGAAATGGGTCGACGTAAGGGAAAAGGGGATCTAAGTGAAGAGGACCAATTTGAGGTCAAACTGCTCCAAAGTTTTCCACGAGAAGTGGTTGACGTAAGGGGAAAAGTCCTAAGAAAATGGGGCTGAATTCATGTAGGGGTAAAGTTGTCGAAAGTAAAAGGATTGACATAAAGGAGAGATATCCCCCAACATGAGGGAAAGAGTACGAGTCTCGTACTCTTCCCCTCATGAGACGAGACGAGGGTTTGAAGGGGAGAAACTGATCGACTTAAGCCACAATAGCCAAATTATAGGATTCAAGTAAGGGGAAAATAGCTTCATAGAGAGAAAGGAGTTTTGAAGTATATACGGGTAAAAGATCAAAGTGAGGGAAATATGGTGTATTTGAGAGGAAACCGCTTCAGAGAGGATGAGAGTTTAACCGAGGGTAAGTGTCGAAACGAGGGGAGAAATCTGAAGAAAAAACAATCTAAAAAAAAGAAAAAGGGAAATGATTGACAGAAAAGAATTGTATTCATGGAGGGGGATTCAAATAGGGGGAAAAATGTAAAAAATGTAAAAAATCAAAATTGGACAAAGACTTTTTTGCCAGGTACAGTAAATAGGTGAGAAAAAGCTTTATAATAACGTATTTGTTTTTGTATTTTTACTGAAATTTAGGACGAGTCTGAAAATTAGATTACACAAAATCTCGAGAGATTGCAATGAGATTGAAAACAGGCTGCAACTATATAAAATTGTAAGAAAAAAGAAAGCCTAAATTGAATTATATCGGACGAATTTAATGAAAATAAGTAAAATTACTTTAAAGTACTACAAAACAAATTGTTCAGCACGGTATTAAATAAGTTTTTATTAAAACACCAGGTATATATTATATATATATATGAATAGAAACGACTTAAGTGTTAAGGAACGTTTCTGCACACGAGGAGGAGAGATAACGAATAAATGAAAAATGAGGCGAA
The DNA here is from genome assembly GCA_023014485.1 of Bathynomus jamesi. Taxonomy (NCBI): domain Eukaryota; kingdom Metazoa; phylum Arthropoda; class Malacostraca; order Isopoda; family Cirolanidae; genus Bathynomus; species Bathynomus jamesi. The sequence goes on from JAJOZX010005653.1 coordinate 81,776, forward strand.
CCGCCCGGGAATCGAACCCAGGGCCTTCCAATTGCCGGTTGGACGCGCTACCATTATGCTACGGGCCTCACTTAATCACAAATCGAAATTCTCCCACATAGGGCAGAAACCAATGCCCTGAGAGGGCACCCTCGCAAATCGTGAATATGCGCATATAACTGCAATGACCGCGCAGTATATAAATGAATAGAAACGACATAAGTGTTAAGGAACGTTTCTGCACACGAGGAGGAGAGATAACGAATAAATGAAAAATGAGGCGAACCGCCCGGGAATCGAACCCAGGGCCTTCCAATTGCCGGTTGGACGCGCTACCATTATGCTACGGGCCTCACTTAATCACAAATCGAAATTCTCCCACATAGGGCAGAAACCAATGCCCTGAGAGGGCACCCTCGCAAATCGTGAATATGCGCATATAACTGCAATGACCGCGCAGTATATAAATGAATAGAAACGACATAAGTGTTAAGGAACGTTTCTGCACACGAGGAGGAGAGATAACGAATAAATGAAAAATGACCGGCAATTGGAAGGCCCTGGGTTCGATTCCCGGGCGGTTCGCCTCATTTTTCATTTATTCGTTATCTCTCCTCCTCGTGTGCAGAAACGTTCCTTAACACTTATGTCGTTTCTATTCATTTATATACTGCGCGGTCATTGCAGTTATATGCGCATATTCACGATTTGCGAGGGTGCCCTCTCAGGGCATTGGTTTCTGCCCTATGTGGGAGAATTTCGATTTGTGATTAAGTGAGGCCCGTAGCATAATGGTAGCGCGTCCAACCGGCAATTGGAAGGCCCTGGGTTCGATTCCCGGGCGGTTCGCCTCATTTTTCATTTATTCGTTATCTCTCCTCCTCGTGTGCAGAAACGTTCCTTAACACTTATGTCGTTTCTATTCATTTATATACTGCGCGGTCATTGCAGTTATATGCATATATATATTATATACCCTTTTTGCTCACTGAGCATACAGCATGTTAAACTTTTTTGTATTTTGTATTTACTAAAGCTTTGGGTAAAAAATTTATATATATGGTGTGTGTGTGTGTGTGTGTGTGTGTGTGTGTGTGTGTAACTTAATTTCAAACAAGTAAGTTTTATGGTTTGGCTGGGCTGTTCAATGAACAGAGTAGAGTCCTTAAACACAGTTTGAATATTGCGTGAACGGTTAGTGACTTAACAGTCTCAAGTTCTCAACAAGTGATTAAATGATCTATAAGTGTGTTAACCTCCTTTACCCAGTTTATTTGCTTTTTCTGAATTTCAGGGGCTGTTCAAAAATTACGTAACGCTATATTTGCTAAAACTTCACACCCCCACCCCCTTGTAATGTTCCGTAACCTTACACCAGACACCCATTAAGGTACTATGTAACCCCTAATAGGGGGTGTCTGATCTAGCGTTACGGAACGTTATAAGGGGGGGTGGGGGTGAAATATCACGTTTTAACAAAACTAGCGTTACGTAATTTTTGAACGGCTTCTCACATTATATACAACTTTCCTCAATAATTTGCAATAAATTGTTTTTGAATGTATGTTGTTTTTGGTCAGTGGTTCCCAATCTTTTTTTTGTATGGTTTACCCGAAACCCAATTCTACTCCAGCTCCATTACCTCAGTCATTAGATATTACTTTTTTTAATTTCTAGATTATCAAAACATTATTTTTTATAACTTCTGTATCGCGTGTCATTATCCCACAAAATAGTTGTCATTACCCCAGTGGGGTAATTTACCCCTAGGTTGGGAACTACTGTTATAGGTTACCGAGGTAAAACAAAATCATAAATAACTATGACTTATGATTAATTAAGCAATGTTTAAATCAAGCTTTTGTAATCACTTTAAATCACGTGGTCATAGTTTAACGTGGCCATAGTAAAACAAAGTCATAAATAACTATGACTTATAATTAATTAAGCAATGTTTAAATCAAGCTTTTGTAAACACTCTTTAAATCACGTGGTCATAATTGTATAAAAACTAACAGATTGGTGGAAGGAAATATATTACAACAATTCTTTCTTGCTAACCAGATTTCCTGTCTCCTATTTCGATAATTTTCCTTCAATTTCCTTGTTCTGAGGTTTCAGCTTTGCAAGGGTTCTGTCGCACACAAATCCTTAAAGCTTAGGTCAAACGCAATCTTTGGTCAGGTCACATACAGACCATGAATAAAAAGTGAGCCAATGGGAAGTGTTCGACGGCATACAAAGGAGGCATAGAAAAGAAAAAAAAATTAGGCCATAAAAAACAAGAAAGACCAAAAGAATATTGAAAAGACCAAAAATGAGAAATAAGCCCGCAAAAATGCAAAAAAATGCCGGATAAAGGTTAAATAATGCAAATCAAGAAAACTGTGCGTTCGAAATTGAGGTCTGAGGAATTATTGCGGTATGAGAAACCTTTCCCAGTTGACCGCTTATTTACCCTTTGCCTTGATTTCCTTTGTGAGATACGACCCAGAAATATTTTCTATAATTTTACCCCTAAGGCATAGAATAATATGTATTTAACATTGTAAGATGTGGGTATATATGTATATATATATTATATAGTATATATGCGCCTCGGTGGTGTAGTGGTTAGCGTCGCTGACTACGAACCCATCGGCCTCGGGTTCGAGACCCGGTGACGGCAGCCGGCGCGCAGCAAAACCCAGCTGTTCATCCTTCCACACAATAAAGTGGTTGGTAGATAAGTGGGTACCCTGGGTGGCCTAGTGGTTAAGACTCTGGGCTGCTGGTGGGGCGTGGTTCGGATTCCACGTTAACCCTTTCACTGTTAAAGTGTAAGGTCGAGTGAAAAGCTTGACCTTCGTCAAAATGAACAATTCGGGCGGAAGCTAACCAAAGGTTATATATATATATTAGTGGTGGACCGGATATCCGCATCCGCACTTCTGACTGCGGATGTTATGCGGATATTACCTCTAATAAATTATGCAATTTACAATTAAATTAGTTTATAAAGTAGCTTATAAGGCCCAGTCATGCACATTTCACGTAAAGTATTAATTATTAATGAACAAACAAATATACAAACCTCAAAATATAAATAGCTGCTAACACAGAAAATTGAATGAAACTTGTTTCATTCAATTTTCTGTGGCTGAAACTCTTGAGAAAGTTATTATTTTTATCATAATGAAAACATTAATATTAATTTTAATTCTTATGCATTGCCTCCCATAATAGTAATATCACGAAATTTGAAAAATTATATCATATATTCATAATTCTATATTATATTGATAAATTAACTAAATATCCGCATCCACATCCGCGGATATTGAAATTAAAGATCCGCGTCCGCAGATGTTGAAAAACTGACATCCGGCCCACCACTTACCTTACAACCTTACAAAGGTTCCGCGCGATGATTTCTCATTTCGCGAAGGTCAAGCTTGTCGCCCCTCCTCTCGAGTTGGCCTGGTGAAGTAGTGAGTTGGATTCTTGCGCTCTCCACCTCACATAGCCAGGTACGCCCGGCTCATCGGGGATTGTTCTGAGCCAGGCGTCTAGTCTTCTTTTGAAGATTTCCACTGCAACTCCCTTCGTGTTTCTTAGGTCTTTGGGCAACTGATTAAACAGTTTTGGTCCTCTCACTACAAAACTATTTTCTTTCAGGGTTAAGGATGTTCCCTGTCTCGCCTTCAATTTGGGAATACGACACAGTCTACCGCTTCTACTTTCCATCGTTGTTTGGGGAGTTATGGGATTCAGAGTAAGATTAGGGACTAGTTTCTCCATTATTTTCCAAGTGTAAATAATGGTGTATCTCTCTCTTCTCCTTTCCAGTGAATATAGGTCTAGTTCTCGTAACCTTTCCCAGTAATTTAGTTCTTTGCACCCATTGATCTTGGCTGTGAAGCTTCTTTGGATCCCCTCCAGCTGTCTAATGTCTTCTTTTTTATATGGGGAAGTTAGGACCGAGCAGTATTCTAATTTGGGTATTATCAGGGTTTTCAGTAGAGGAATCATTACATTCCTATCCCTTCGTTTAAAGGTTCTCAATATCTGACCCGTTATTCTCTTTGCTCTGTTTATATATATATATATATATATATATATAAAACTTCAAAGGAATTCTTAAAAATCAAATAATTATTACAAGACTACATTTTCATCACGAATAACTTTCTGAAGAGAATAGATACCATCTTACTTATAGTGGCGCTCATAAGTATTCGTACAGAGAAATATTTCAGTTATATTCGTCCTTATCTTTTGTACCATGCATACGATAATTATCAAAAGTTTATTGTTCGTTTGGTAAAATTTAACAAGTACAAAAAATTTGTTTAACTCCAACGTAAAAGAAATTGAGGACAAAAAAGAAAGAGAGTTAAAATGCAAAAGTTTTCGTACATTTACAAAATTATTTAATACTTTGCGTGTCCACCTTTTGCTTGAATGGCTTCAATTGATTCGTTTTGGGTATTTTTCTAAAAGGTTCTGACATCTCTCAGTAGAAACTTTAGACCATTCTTTTTTAAAGAAAAATGTTGCAATTCATTCAAATTCGAGCAGTTTCTCTTGCTGGTACTTTTTTTTTCAAATCAAACCATAAATTCTCGATTAAATTGAGATCTGGGTTTTAAGTGGGCCACTCGGGAAGCTTGAAATTCTTTTGTTGAAGCCATTTCATGATGCTCTTACTTCTATGTTTTGGATCATTTTCTTGTTGTTGTAGTACCCAACTGCGACCCATTCGCAACTCCCGAACTGAAGGTGATACATTTTCTTCTAAAATTTCCTGATATTTCTTCAAAGTCAAGATTCCATTGATGATAGGCTTTCGTGGATCAGAAGCACTAAAGCATCTCCAGAGAAGCAAACTACCACTATATTTAACCGTAGGAAGGGTATTTTTTTCCTTGAATGCAGTATTTGATTTTCACCAAACATACCGTTGTTCGTTGTTCCGAATAATTTAATTTTGGTCTCGTCTCTCCAGAGAACTTTGTTCCAGAATGCAAATCCATCATTTTGATGATCCTTAGCGTACTTTAAACGAGCTTCTTTGTACGCTTTACGTAGCAGAGGTTTTCTTCGTACAACTCTTCCAAGCAGATCATTCTTTCTCAATGTACGACGTACAATAGAAGTATGGATATCGATCTTAGATAGTCTTAATATTTGCCAAATATCACCTGCAGTCACTCGTGGAATCGCAGCAGCCATTCTTTCAATCCGTCTAGTTGTACTATTATAGTTTCTTGTTTACTCTGGGTTCGTTCAGTTGGAGGTCCTCATTGATTATTTTAACCGATTTACACTAAACCTTTACTTCTTTCGTAAAACGAACTTTGACAAACTCAAAAGGTGAATAACGAATTATAAATAATAACTAATTTATTCCTTAACAACTAAATTAACCCTTTTATGCCTGAAATATGAAATTTTTATTTTAAATCTTTTCCCTGTTCAAACCAAAATAGCCTTTAATATTTAGATTGTAAGGCTCAAAACCGATTGTCAAACTCATGTTGCCATAAAGCAACAGTCGGCATTAAAGGGTTAATAAAGAAAAACTAATAACAAACCTAAACTAAGAAAACATGAAAATCAAGTAACTTAATTTACGGACTGTACATATACAGAAGCTTGAGAACACAATAAAATTCACGCGTTTAAATTGATTTTGGAGATTGTTGCACACCAACAATGAGTCAAGACTCAAAACCCAGCTGAAGCCCCTATATAAAGAGGCTTCAGATTTAATCCTGTTCACAAAGTTTAGGGCATGTCCGGTACCTCAATCTCCTTTACGATCCGTTCAACTTTGGTTTAAAGATCCAGTGGACTTAATCCTTCGATTCACAAAATTAACGTTTGTAGATTTTGACACCCGACCTCGGAACAAAAAATACGTTCATACACTACTCCACTTTCATATTATGACACGTTTACCATTCAACACAATCATACAACCACCCAACCAGCCAGTTACACATTGACCCCAATCCTCAACTAAAACAAATATAGGTATTTATACTGTCTACATATAATCCTTTTACAGTACGTTCTGAAATCTTGCAAGGTCGTTCACAACTTGGTAGAGTTTTGATTGTTCCAAAGCCTTTCCATTTCTTTATAATTGAAGCAACCGTCGTCGATGGAATTCAAGTTTTTCTCCTATCTTCATATAACTTTTTTCCAGACAAGTGTGCAGCAATAACAGATCTCGTAAGGTCTGTAGACAGGTCTTTATCACGACGACCCATTGCTTACTAATGGCTTGTACATTCATCTGTCTTCCATGAAGATTCACAGAGAAAATTCTAGAACTCAGAATTGCCAACAGTCTCTAATCAATAAACAGCCAACTACTGATAAAAAAATTTAAATTCTTCAAGCCTAAGGTAGACACACAAAGTATTAAATAATTTTGTAAATAAATGTACGAAAACGTTTGCATTTTAACTTTTTTTTTTATTTTCCTCAAATTCTTGGATGTTTTCAATTATATGTTGGAGTTAAACTAATTTTTTATATGTTAAATTTTTCCAAACGAACAATAAACTTTTCATAACTATCGTATGCACGATACAAAAGATAAGAACGAATGTAACTGAATATGTACTAGGGACACTCAATATATTTTGCCCCACCCTTTTTTCTTAGCTAAATAATAGGCCATGGGGCTGAAATGTCTTTTGGGCAGTAAGTTTGAACTTTCTGCGCTTCATATAACCGGATTTTTCCAGTTTCAACCTCCCCTCCTTGTATAAAACCGCTTTTAAACACCCTTACATAAAACCGATGGTTAACGCAGTTTCGAAAATGGCGTCTGACAGTGATGTGCGTCGTAAACAGAGCTGTTATCGAGTTCTTAACCGCAGAGAAGGAAACAGTTAGAAATATTTATAAACGTCTACAAAACATTTACGGAGATACTGTTGTTGATCGAAGCACAGTTGGACGCTGGTCTAAACGTGTGAGATCATCGGAGAGAGGAAGAGCCAGCCTCGATGATGAGCCATGTAGCGGTCGCCCGGCATCGGCTGTGACATCTCACACTGCGCATTGCGCAACGTGCTAACAGCATCATTCGATCAAATCGGCGCGTCACATACAAGGAGCTATCACTCGAGCTAGGAATTAGTGAAGGAAGTGTGAATAGGATAATTCAGCAACTGGGATACTCAAAAGTGTGTTCACGGTTTGTTCCTCGCCACCTGACTGAAGATCACAAAGCCCAAAGAAAAGAAATTGCTTCTGAGTCTTTGGTTCGATACGAGACAGAAGGGGATGACTTTCTTTCACGAATTGTGACTGGGGATGAGACTTGGGTACACCACTTTGAACCTGAAACAAAACGTCAATCTATGAGGTGGCATCACGCAGACTCCCGACGCAAGAAAAAGTTCAAAATGGCTCCCTCTGCAGAAAAGGTTATGAGCCAGGGCCGTAACTAGGGTTTAGAAATTAGTGAGGTCCAGATTTTTTTCGAGCGCGGAGGGACGAGCAAAATTCAGACCAAAATGACATCTACAAACACAACCCAAGCTATACACTAAACACAAAACCCTTGTCTATAATTAAATACTGTACAAAGGGACCTGTTAGCAAAAATACTTTTATTAAAGCTGCACGGAGAACGGTTCAGTCTCTTTTTTTTTTTAAATAATTACCGAGGTCCGGACCTCGGTGACCTCATAGGTAGTTACGGCCATGGTTATGGCCACCATCTTCTGGAACATGAAAGGGGTAATTCTAGTGGACATTACGAAGAAAGGACAAACAATCAACTCAGAGGCATATATTGCTACCCTACAGAGACTCCAGAGAGGTATAAAGCGAGTTCGATCGGAGAGAAAACTGGAAGACGTCCTTCTTTTGCGCGATAACGCGACACCACACAACAGTTTGCAAACAAGCGAGGCCATCACAAAAATGCGCTTGACTGTGTTACCCCACCCTCCATACAGCCCGGATCTGGTACCTTCAGACTTCCACTTGTTTGGGCCAATGAAGGATGCTATTCGTGGAAGAAAGTTTCAGAGTGATGATGAGGTTGTTAAGGTTAAGAGGTGGCTCCAGCGGAAGCCAGCAGACTTTTACCAGCAAGGAATAAAGGCCCTTGTTTCGAGGTGGAGGAAAGCCGTAGAAAAAGATGGAGACTATGTGAAAAAATAAAAACTTGTAAAAAAGGTACGTAACTACTTGTGTACAAAATTTCTAGAACTTACGAGGAAACATGGAAAGAAAAAAAAAAGGTGGGGCAAAATATATTGAGTGGCCCTCGTATTTCTCTGTACGAATACTTATGAGCACCACTGTATATCGGCAAGGGGAATTTTCATGGTATTTTATCCATACAAATTATAATAACGTTTATCCACTGCCGAAATTAACAATTAGGAAGTGGTATTTTTTGTTATTACCATTCAACGGAAGTTCTCTTACTGAGTACACGCACACACACACACACACACACTGTAAGCATCTCCACATAACCCAGTTACCGACTTTTTTAAGTCCATACACCTAAAAACTAATTAACTTCATTTAATTTAACTTAATTTAACCTAATTTAATGTAACGTAACCTTAGTGCCATCGAATCGAGAAGGCCGTATTAAGTGTTCTGGAAGCAATTGCTGGCTCGAAGGGTGTTTTCTGTTTTTCTGTTGAGTTCATAAATAGTGAGGTACGAGCTAACCTAACCTAACCTAAAACTTAGTGCGAATTTCAACTGATCTAACTCAGCGTAACCTAACCTAATTAGGTTAAGTTTTTATTTAAATTTTTTTATATAATTTCTACATATTATTTTAATTATTACCAGTCAGGGTCAAATAACAGGAAACCTACAGCTTAACGTGGAATCCGAACCACGGGTCGCTATATCATCCATCACCAATCCAACTAATACCCAAACCCAACGCCGCTTACTTCGCTAATCTAACGGGAAGCAGTATAACGCTATTGCCAATACGTGGCCATAGTTCCTCTATATTTCCAGCTATTACAAACTCTCAACAAATAGTTTAATCCTTCAAACCATGACGAATTTAATGAAATTATAACACTCTCAACTGTATTGAACGTCTTTCGTCCTTTCGTCCACGTCAACCGGTCAGAACTACTGCACGAGACCTCCACGAGTTTGTTTATGAACTGACTAGCTGTCGTATACCTAATCAACCTTTACAATGTTCTTATGTTAAAAAAAAACCATAGTCTCATTAATTTCTATACTTCCAGAACTAAGTAAAATGGTGTAGGGAGCAAAATTCTCGGCTAAAGCAAAAATTACTAGCATAGTCAACCATTTGACTATGCAAAAATGGTTAGAATTCAACCAAATTCAACCATACGATAATGCAAAACTATTATTAGGGTTTCTTATATGAAAAAATAAGCGTAATTAGCTTACCCCATGTACAGTATGGTTGAATTTGAACTTGGTTGTTAAATAGTTATAACCATGTTATCGGGTTGTGGTATAACCAAAACTATTTTTTACTACGTGATGACACACCGTAACGTAGCACCGTTTGCAATACAGATTAATTCGTAACTCCTCTCCCTCCTCAAGCCACCATTCCACACCACACACACACACCACACCCGGAAAATCAAAACCACACTTAAAGTGGGTTAATATTGTGGTTAAGATATGGACATTTCATGGCCTAAAATAAATGGACGAAATGACCGAGTTTTATTTTTGGATTTATTTATTTATAACATTTCGGGAGTTTTTAAGTTAAAAAATTAAAAAAAACAAGATTTAAGATTTGAAAATTTTATTTTTTACAAGAATTAAAAAAAAAAAAAGGTTACGGTCTAGGCCGCTTCGCCACACCGCTTCCCGTAAGATCAACGAATTTAAGCGACGTTAGGTCTGCTCAGTAATTTTATGGGTGACCCTCCTCCGCGTTCAAGTGATTTATTAGCGACCAGTGGTTCGGATCCCACGTAAAGCTGTAGGTACCACACCGTAATATAACCTTTGCTGTTACGAGTGAGGTTAAATGAATCGAAAATACATTAATAACAAGCGATAACAAAATCAAGTTTAGTCGGAAAAAATGTAAAAAAAATGCATAAAACTAAGTTCATTTAACGTTAACAACGTTGATGCAACGTTGATAGATAGAGAATGAAAGAATATTGATCAAGAGTTTCAACAGTGATTTTGTAGAAGTTAATTTAGCGCTTTAACATCACTCATACATGAAACAAAGTTGAATTGATTTAAATTAAAACCCCAAAAATAATTATAATAAAGTACGGTAATTACATTGATTTCTCGGAACGTTTTTAATGTTAATACTTAAAGTCAATGTTCAAGTTAATGTACCATTAACAATTTTATCAAAGTTGATGACGCCAATTTAAATCAACGTTGAAATAAGCAAAACTTAGACCGATTGAACAAAACTTTGAAAAAAATCTTAGTTTGATTTATCAAAGTTAAGTCAGTGTTTCAGATTTGTGGACTCCCAATAAATAATATATATATATATATATATATATATATATATATATTAAATTCTGCCAAAATAACCGCAAAGAAAATTAAAGTTTATTGTGATCGAGCGCCTTTGTGTTCAGGTTTTCAACATTATGAAACCCTCGAAATTGTTTTTAGAAATAAGAAACTGTTTGATATATTTACAATATATATATATATATATATATATATATATATATATATCACAGAACAGATTCGACAACAACACAGAAGGAAAAAGTGAAAAGAGAAATAAATCAAATCGGGGAAAAACGGCGCTCAGGTTTGATAAAGTGACTCCTTCCTCCCCGTTTTCTTTCGTCTCTTTAAGTCTACGAATGGGGTGGAGGGGGAACTGCACGAAGATTCCAGGATCCCTTTTAGAGGGGTTGGTGGGGAAGTGAGAAGGGCAGGGCCTACTAGGAACCCCTTTCCTTTTGAAGGGGGGACTGAACGAGGATGGGAAACGATAGCGGGAGGTTTGACCCCGTGCCACACCTTACTATAGCAGCTACGGCCTGACGGAGTTCCGCTTTACCAATAGATTTTGTTGCTTGCAATTTGCAAACAGAAAATGTAAAAAAGAGTTTGGCAAGAGAGAGCAGGTGAGGTCAAAAACCAAGTGAAATGTGTCTGCCTTTTTGTGCGCGTGTACGTACGTGTTTGTGTGTATGTGTGTGTGTGTCTGTAACGGGTTAGAAGTAGGTAGAAAGTAGAGAAAGGGTTAACACACAGGTGATTAGTGAGTAGACCCTTGGGAGGTAGAGAAAGTAGATTAGTTTCCCGAGCAGTAATTTGAAAACCACACACACACACACACACACACACACACACACACACACACACACACACAACAAATCCAGTGAAAAAAGTCAAAAACTAAAAAATAAATATCACTCATAATATATATAACCTTTGGTAACCTTTGATTAGCTTCCGCCCGAATTGTTCATTCTGACGAAGGTCAAGCTTTTCACTCCACCTTAGACCTACAGTTTAAGGTGGAATCCGAACCACGCCCCATCAGCAGCCCAGCGTCTTAACCACTAGGCCACGTAGGGTACCCATTTATCTACCAACCACTTTCTTTATTGTGTGGAAGGATGAACAGCTGGGTTTTGCTGCGCGCCGGCTGCCGTCGGGTCTCGAACCCGGGGCCGATGGTTTCGTAGTCAGCGACGCTAACCACTACACCACCGAGGCGCATTATATATATATATATATACACATTCAACTGCAAAGAACACGCAGTATAAATAACGTAAAGAACGACGCTTGTATAGGAGATATTCCGCGCAAGACGAGAGAGAGAGAACGGAACAAATGAAAAAATGAGGTAACCACCTGGGAAACGAACCCGGGATCTTCCGATTGCCGGTCAGACGCGATACCATTACACCATGGACCTCACTCTTCCAAATGCCGTAATTCTTCTACATACTCGCAGAAACCAATGCCCCAAGGGGGCACCTCCCGCATGCCGTAACATTATATACATTCAACTGCAAAGAACACGCAGTAGAAATAACGTAAAGAACGACGCTTGTATAGGAGATATTCCTGTGACCCTTAAACATGGGTAATATGCATTACTAACTTAATCTAACCTAACCTTCACGAAGTCGTTAATCGCTTAATCGAATTACGCGAAATGCCTGAAATTTTTAGGCATTACGTGAAATAACTGGTTTTACACATTGTAAACACACTGTAACATATAAAAGTATATTGAATAATAATTTAATAACTTTTACAAATAATAAAATAAATACATTTGTTTTACAATTTATAAAGACTGAAATAACTGTGAAACTGGGCTATTTATTATATATATATATATATATATATATATATATTATATATAATATATATATATATATAATCAATAAATGCGAGCAACATCAGGTGTGAGCCGATCAAGGGATTTGTCAAAGAACTATTATATATACAAGGAAGAAATCAATGGAAGGTTGGCAGTTTACTGTCACAGGATAAATAAAGAAGAATTTGCAGAGGATATATTTGAATTGAAAAAAAAAAAAAATTTAAATGAACAAGGAACTTCCTCCTCACTTATATTAAGTCAAAGTAACACCAAAAAATATGACAATCTACTTTTTGTGATTCTCATTTTAATCCATTATTGTAATCAATAATCTATCTATCTATCTATCTATTGTATCTCGGTCGTATTCTGTGATTTTAATCATCCTATTGATTACACTGGTCAACAAAGATTTTTCATCAGAGTAAAATTTGTGGTGGCTGGATAGCATTTTTCACGCTGATTCCAAAACTGCATTCAGATTTTTTCTAGCACGTATAGTTTTCAAGATGAAGGCATATATATAACTACACAGATTTAACCATTTTAAATAGGCAAAATACTAATATTTCAACATTTGATTGTGTTTATTTTATTGTGTTTTTTTAGTTTATTCATCTTATTGATTTCAATTATCTTAATTATACATCTTATGTATTTCAGGTGTGAGCTTTTACGTCTAGCGGCATTGTGATTCTGGCAACAACGCCGTGCTTTGTGTGTCAAAAGATCAGTCCAGTCCAAGAACTTGTTGTGTCAAGTTGGTGTACATTTTTTTTGAATTTATAGTTTGCTCAGGTCAGTCAACATGCCTCGACAATGTAAGAATGACCCCTGAAAGCAGTTCTTTTGCATAATGGTAATATAATGCCATCCATCCCCATTGCCCATTCCGTCCATCTAAAAGAGACATATGACAATATGGATATACTACTTAAGGCAATCAAATACGACAATCATCAATGAAATGTTTGTGGAGATCTAAAAGTTATAGGAATGCTTATGAGTATGCAGTCAGGATTCACAAAATTTTGTTGTTTCCTTTGCCTGTGGGACAGTCGCGCCACTATAGAACATTACACCAAAAGTGACTGGCCACTTAGGTATATATATGTCCTAGGGATAAGCAATGTCCAGTCTGTCCCTTTAGTGGATCCCCAAAAGATCTATCTGCCACCTCTTCACATTAAACTTGGTTTAATGAAGAATTTTGTTAAAGCAATGGGTAAAGTCAATTCTGAAGGGTTCCAATACCTTTCAAGGAAATTTCCGAAGGTTACTGCAGCAAAATTGAAGGAAGGAATTTTTGTTGGGCCACAAATAAGGGAGGTTTTGAATGACACTGAATTTGAAAAAGTCCTAAGTCCGCTGGAATTGAAGGCTTGGCTGGCGTTCAAATGGATATGTGAAAACTTTCTTGGAAGCAACAAGTCACCTGCGTATAAGGATGGAGTCAAGAACCTCCTTGATGCCTTCAAAGAAATGGAGTGTCGAATGTCGTTAAAAATTCACTTCCTGCATTCCCACTTAGATTTCTTTCCTGAAAACCTTGGTGCAGTGAGTGACGAGCAAGGAGAGCGCTTCCATCAAGATATTCAGATGATGGAGAAGCGCTACCAAGGATATTGGAATGAAAGCATGATGGCGGACCATTGTTGGATGCTGTATCGTGACAATCCAGGCCAAATTTACAAAAGGAAATCACACTCACAGCGCTTTTAATAAAATAATGTATATATTCTTTATTTATAAGTACATTGAATAAAGTATATGATGTATTTGTTGTTTAGCATTCCTAAGTGTGATCTATACATCCATAAATTTTCTTATAGCAATATCAAAAACTTAAAAATATCAAAACCAGTGTATCTATATAACTATACGTGCTAGAAAAAACATAAAACCAGATTCGGAATCAGCGCGAACAATGCATTAAGAAAAGTGTGATCATGTTTGTGATGAGAAAAAAAGTTTCATTTTGTTGGCCAGTGTTATTATTACTGATTCTTGAAATTAATTTCGTTTTAATTAATTTCAATCATCTGGAAAATAAAATGTCTCCATGTGTGTGTGTGTAAGGTGGGGAGAGCATAAATCAGCGTATCCACAAGGTGGCCACAAAATCTGAAACCAATGCGAAATATAGTTTACTAATGGTTGAAATACTCCACTTGATTCCAGACTTTGTGGCCTATTGTGTGCATCTAGTTGTGTTTGCTCTCCGAATTATTTATCCGTCTATCATCAATCTACTCGTGTGTGTGTGTGTGGTGTGTGTGTGGGTGGTGTGTGTGATTCACTCATCCATAAATATATGAAATACAATTTCACTTCGTTAAAATTTAAAAATTCAGTATTGAATTAAAAAAAAAAAAACGTTTTTTAAAATTTTAAGATTTCTCTTGGCGAAAACCGAATCATATAATAAATTTTTACAGTTTAAGAACAGTTTTTTCTCCCCTTTTCTGGGATAGAACAATGTTTTGGGGGGGAGAACTTAATAAAATATTTAAATTCCTAAAATAAACAAGGATACGAGGCCCCCAAATATGCAAAAATGGGGCGCTGGTGGAAAAATTCGTTCCCCTCACCTCATTAAACTCGCAACCACCACCAGAAATAGCCGAAGGTTCAAACGTCCCGCTTTCCGACGATTTTTTCGGGATTTATCGTACATTTGGCAGACAATGTTGTACGAAAAATAACATAATAATAATAATAATACTTGTCGTTTAGCCTCCTCATGTTATAATATATATATATAATAATAACTAGGGTTATATGACGAAGAGGACCTACAGCTTTACCTGGGAGGCAAGCCATCTAAAGTTATAACTTTAAGCAGAGTTGTTATACAATAACTGAAACTGTAAAACAGCAGTAATCACCGTTGCAGCAAACATACAGTTTGAAACATGAATATGTTAAATAAATATTGGCGCAAAATACTGAAAACTTTGAAAACCTGTTTTAATCTTTAATTGGAATAAATTTAATTAAAAATATAATTAATAAATACAATTTTAAAGTAACAATATATATATACAGGGTATCCCATAAGTCCGGTATTATAGGAAAATGTATTTTAAATTAAATTTACAAAAGTAATACATTTGAACTAAAACAAATGTTCAAATTGATGTCTTGTTTTAGGACCTTTTTATTGTTCCAGGTAGAATAACGCAATGGCTAATATGAAAGTGAGTTACACTCGTAATAAGAGCCCAGTAAAGCCTAAAGCTTAAGGGCCAAATTAAATAAAATAAATAGTCGAGCTTCACAATTATTCATGTCATTGTAAATTGAAAAAATTTATTTATTTTATTATTATTAATAAAGGTTATTCTATTCTAAATGATAGTCGAGCATCCGCCTTTTACTTTTGTAAGTTTAATTTTAAATTAATTTTCCTATACGACCGGACCTATGGGACACCCTGCATATATAAATCATGCTGATAACTTCATCATTCTTCATTATTAAATCATCCAAATAAAGTTGCATAATCTATTCATAATTGATTTATAAACAAACTATTGGATTATTGCTAAAAACGAATTATAGCAACGAAATGATTTTGCAAATCTAATGACATCACACTGAATTCGAACTCAATATCCCTGTATATATATATATATATATATATATATATATATATACAGGGCGTCCCAAAAAAATGTATACACACTTTAACAGCTGATAGCTCAATTGATGTTTCTTTCTTTCCAAGTTAAACCCATTAGAATTAATAATGGCAGTCAGACTAAGCTTTGAACAAAGGAAATTCATTCTAAAATGCTACTGGAAGTGTGAAAACGCAGTTGAAGTGCAAAGACAGTTTAGGAGGGAGTTTCAAACAGATCCACCAACGCGACTTACCATCACTCGAATTAGAGATAAGTTTGAAGCCGATGGAACTGTTCAGAATGTCCACAAGAAGCGTTCCGGAAGACCACGGACATCGAAAAGCCCCACAAAGCAAGAAAGAGTACTGGAAACGTATCACCAAAGTCCAAGAAAATCTGTGCGGCAAGCGAGTCGTGAGGTAGGAATTTCAGAATCGTCTGTCCAACGCATTTTGAAGCGCTGTCAATGGAAAAGTTACATTCCAAGATTAGTCCATGCTATTAATGAAGATGATCCGGACCGAAGAGTGGAGTATTGCGAGTGGTACTTGGCACGATGTGGATGTGGATTGGACGAAGGGGTTTCGTAGAATACCCTCCGCGTTCACCAGACCTCACCACTAGACTTTTTTATGGGGATACTTAAAAGACAAAGTCTACGCTATAAAACCTGCAACAGTCGCTGAATTGAGAGCAGCCATTGAACGAGAATGCACACAAATACCAAACGAAATGTTTCGTGATGTTTGCGATTCCATTGCTTCGCGTTATCAGCAGTGCCTGGACCAGAACGGACGTCAGTTTGAAAACAGGCGTTGACAAAACAATTAAATAATGTCTGTAGATTCTATTACATTTTGAAAATGAAATGTATTTTAATAAACACTGCCTTTATAAGTATTTAAAGTGTGCATACATTTTTTTGGGACGCCCTGTATATTATATATATATATATATATATATATATATATATATATATATATATATATATATATGCAGAGGCGGACTGACAGCAACCTGGGACATAATAAGGTCCTAGGCCCCTTAAAATTCGATTTTTTTTCATATTACAGTTCGATTAGACATTTGACCCAATTGAGAACACAATCACTGTTTTATGATGGCTGCGGGCCGGGCACGCCGGGCCCCCTAATGGCCCGGGCTCTTGGTCCATGTTCGATTAACCGACCGCTCAGTCCGCCCTATATATATATATATATATATATATATATATATATATATATAAAAGGATATTAAGTTAGAATATATACACCAATGATATATAATATATATATATATATAATATATATATAATATATATATATATATATATATATATCAGTGGTACAGATCTTTATGTTGGAAATTAAAAATAAGCGATTAGTTTTTCTTTTGACTTGGAAAGATTTAAGACAACTTTTCTTGCTGGTTGAGTCCAGAACACCACCGAAAAAGTGTGAGCTGCTACTGAGGGGGATAGTAATGGTAAGAGTAATGGTGAGAGTGAGGGGTGAGAGTGAGAGATTAAAAATGAAAATGAAAAATGATTAATATATATATATATATATATATATATATATATAATATATAGTTCTAACTTACTTTATGTGAGTTCGAACGACGGTTCAGGATCGACCTGAGGTCGACCCTTCCGCAGCATCCCGCCTATATATATATATATATATCAGTGGCGACTCGTGGTATAAATGTATAGGGGTGCGATTTCATAAAATTGTACGACAACACGGACTCACAATAGGCTAGCGCGAATCCAACTGCCGCTCACAAGAGTACTTGTATTAACATATGCGGCTATGCCAGACGTACAATTCTAGTTAATTACAAATAAGTAATAATTTCAATAAAATACATATAAATGGCTTATATCATTATTACTGAAGTAACTATTAGTAAAAATAAAGTTGTTATTATAAAAAAAATTCGCGATTGTACTTATATTTTCATTACAACAGTAAAATATAATTTATATTTACTTGAGCGAAAAATCTATCGCTCCATTCGGCTGCAATATTATTTTGCATTCAAACAACGATACGCTGTTTGAAGCTATGCTATAAGTTTAGAATATTATGTACTGTATGAAGGCTTACTCAAAATGCCTCATGAGTCATGATATGCCACATGAATTTTTAAAATATATTTCAAGAATATTTATTTTAATATCTTAAAATTAATATATTTTTTATCTGTTAAATTAATATTTATCGTTTCAAGCAAGGGGGAGCGACCGCTCCATCGCTCCTATACGCCAGTCGCTACTGATATATACAGTATATATATATATATATATATATAGCACAAGCGCCATCCGGGGCAAAAATGAGTTATACCCACTGAGAGGTTCTTCAGACCATATACTATCATATGGTAATGGATGAATTGCAGAAACGCCAATGTTCGTATGGTCGAAAGTCCCGCGAAAAATAATGCGTTATCTCTGTCCGAAGGTCGCATAACTTTCAACGCGTTTTTTGACGATTAAAGAAAATGGCGCTTGTGCTACTTTTGCTTCGGAAGGCTTTATATATATATATATATATATATTATATAGATAATATATATATATATATATATATATATACACACGCAGTATATATTGACCTAACAAGAAGCGGTGTTGCAAAGTAGCTACAACGTACGTAGTCCCCAGTCTATAATCTGGAGAGCTCGACATACTGGAATATTCTATATAATCTCATTTAACGTGTCTCCAAACGACGTCTCTCACGAATAGAACGTTAGCATCGTCGGTATATCGCAGAGAAGAGGTTCACTCGATACCTACCGTATATGTTTACTCGGGGCCGTGTTGTTAGCCATTCTGAATAGGACGAAAGTAACAGATAGATTGCTAAAGGATGCGAGTCTTTCACGCGCGTCTATTCCCGATATACTCTCCGATTAAACGTAGTTTTGCTTTCGCCCGAATTGTTCATGTTGATGAATCTGACCTACGACCCGCCAAGGAAGTATCAAATCACAAAATCCTAATCCAGACTCGATCTCACAGCCTCCCGATCAGCAGACCAACGTCTTAACCATTAGGCTACCAAAGAATTCATCGCAGGAAGCAACTAACATGGGAAACGGAAGGAAGACCAGAACTAGTGGCACCGCGGAAGGAAGGCCAACAATAGTGGCACCGCGGAAAGAAGACCATCAATTGTGGCACCGTGAAAGGAAGGCCAACAATAGCGGCACCGCGGAAGGAAGACCATCAATAGTGGCACCACGGAAACTTCTCCCTTAAGAACCCTAAAGAAATCATGACATTAGTCCTACTGTGAAGCTGAAAGAGCATCTACAGATAAGAAGCTGAGAAAACATACCATCCACATCCTATCAGTTACCACTCTAAAACCACACAGAAAACAAAAAATTCTCACGGGCTTTTCAAAATGAAATTTTTTTGTGTACTCGTTTAATTTTTGAGCACTTTTAATGGAGTTGAAAACATTTTGGAAGGAGATTGCTCTAATTAAAACAATCAAAATGGGGGGGCAATTTTATATTTTTAAAACCTTGTATTCCGTAAAAGTTACCTCAGTGAACCATTCTGAATTGTATCATATATATACACACACAGTGTATATACACACACAGTATATTGAGAAAGAGGGAAAAATATTACGGTAAGTAGACAACTGAACCAATGCGAAACTACAGCAAAAGAATATACGAAATTCTTGGAAGTTGCGTTGTTTTGAGGTCGGAACCTTGTGGTAGAGTGGATAACGTGCCGGCTCTTAAGATTCGTGTTTCATATGGCAGAGTTCGATCTCGCGAGGTAAGAAAAATTTATTTGTCGTGTTATATAATGTTAAAACTTTAATACTTAAGTACCTCTTTTGTATATCATTCTGTATTGACATAAAAAATTAATAAGTGTGTAATTAATTAAATGAATTGAAAGGGAATATACTTCATTGAAATTCCCTCCAGCAGATGGCGCCACCCATTCAAATAATTTTTCGATTATTTTGATTACACGATTTGATCGAACGATAACAATATACTATTTATGGGTCACTATCGTATAATTCAACGATATACCGTACGACGTAATGATGTATGATTTTGTTTATAGGGTTACTTATACGTAAATATGCTCTGAGAGTATTGAATGGAATCTCTACGCGCCCTGAAGAGGACTGAAAACTGTACTTCTCAAAACGAAAACCAGCAAACTACTCCACCTGAAGAAGTTCACTTAAAAATGGTACTCAACGAAGACCCCGCGTTTGAGGATCCATTTAGTATTCAAGATGACAGCCTTACGTTTTGTGTGCAATATGGAAGGGTTCAAGAACCTCTTACGGAGATATGGCACAGTCTGAACCAGTATATAAATCAAATTCTTGCAGATTCTATGTACACAGGTTAGGGAACATGTCAAGGCAAAGGATGGTGCCAACAGGTGCAAAAATCATAGTCTATTGTATTCTCGGGTTCACATTATTTGGTCTATAGATATATATATATATATATATATATATATAATATATATATATATATATATATGCTCGGTGGTGTAGTGGTTAGCGTCGTTAACTACGAATCCATCGGCTTCGGGACCCGGTGACGGCAGCCGGCGCGCAGCAAAATCCAGCTGTTCATCCTTCCACACAATAAAGAAAGTGGTTGGTAGATAAATGGGTATCCTGGGTGGCCTAGTGGTTAAGACGCTGGGCTGCTGGTGGGGTGTGGTTCGGATTCCACATTAAACTGTAGGTCTAAGGTGGAGTGAAAAGCTTGACCTTCGTCAGAATGAACAATTCGGGCCGAAAAACTAACCAAAGGTTTTATATATATAATATATATATATATATATATATATATATATATATATATATATATATATACCGTCCTCTTTGCATATAAACCTTTGGGTAATGAAAAATGTTATGCTATCTTAGGCAAACTCTATAAAAGCAAAATTATTTCATTCATCAAGTAATTTTTTTGGAGTGGGTAAAAGAGGGCAGTCGAAGCAGAAGGGGGAGGGGAAGTAGTAAGGAGAAGGGGGGGGGAGCCGGGCGTACATCATCAGAATTTTAACTTTTTGTTTTCATCATTCAGGCACTTGTCATAAAAATGTTTTTTTTTTTTCCTTTTTACGGTTTGACTAAAAAAATACCTGAACTTTTCACACCTTATACAATATATATATATATATATATGGAAAAAAATGTAAAAAGTTTATGAACTGTTTGTCTGTAGTAGACAGATTCCCTGATTTGTCGAGTAAACAATTCCAAAGAGAACCGAAGAAGACATTAAAAGTAAAAAAGAATGGCTCATAATAGCCTTCAATTAACATTTCTTTAAGATCTTAATTACAGACAGGGTGTCCCATAAGTCCGGTGTCATAGGAAAATTTATTTTAAATTAAATTTACAAAAAGTAATAAATTAGAACTAAAATAAATGTTCAAATTTAATTTCCTATTTAATTTGGTTCTCAAATTTTAGGCTTTACTGGGCTCTCAAATTAATTATGAGATAAAACAAGGATTTCATATATAAGTAGTTACAAATTATGTAATATGTAGTATTATTAATTTTTAATACTGATTAATATATACTTCACCTCACACCATCTGGCTAGTATATTATATACAGGGTGTCCCGTAAGTCTGGACCCATAGGGAAAAATAATAAAATTACAAAATAGTCCAAAAATTTATTACATAATCTGTTCAAAGTGTCCGCCGTTGTGTCGCACACATAGTTGAAGACGCAATCTCCACTGCGACAGCACTTTCTGAATCACAGTCGCAGAAATTTCTTGACACGCCTCCACAATGCGTGCTTTAAGGTGGAAAATGTTCTGAAGTTTGACCTCGTACACTTTGGCTTTCAAGTGGCCCCACAAATAAAACTCCAGCGGAGTAAGCATATAAAAAAATAATAAAAAATAATATAAAAAAAATATATATATATATTATAAATAAATTTTTGGACTATTTTGTAATTTTATTATTTTTCCCTATGGGTCCAGACTTACGGGACACCCTGTATATATATATATATATATATATATATATTAGTAATTTCCACTTTGCTGTTGATATTGGGTTATTCATTGGGTTCTCACCATTCATTCAAAATTTGAAGACACTCTACGTACCAAAGTTTTCGATGAAGTAAGTATACCCTTAAACATTTTCCAAAAAATACAACTTTCGAACTAACGGGGAATGATTCCTCTCCGTGTGACCTTACCTATAACTAATGACCTTTAAATACACCTCTTCTTATCATTTCTCACGAACAAAAAGCTTCCATGCAAAATATGTAATAATTAGAATGGTATTTTTGCAATTTAATGTATTTTTATTAAAAATTTCTGGTTGATGAGCAATAATTAGGGTGTTATAAAAGCCCTCCAAAACTCCCATATCGTTGTCCTATTCTCATTATTATTATAAGAAATAATGAACACTCATTTGATTGGAACAGCGCTAAATACATTGTTACAGTTTGTACTGTACCCTTTCAGTACCACAGTCACTGTATATTCCGACCAGAAATAATAATGTAAATCATAATAAAATGCAACTTTTTTCCAAACGTTTCTGTATGTTTACATACGTTTGGTACCTTAGTTCAGATGTCGGGAAAGAAACCCAAAAGTCTGGAAAGAAACCCAAAAGTCGGGAAAGAAACCAAAAGTCGGAAAGAAACCCAAAAGTCCGGAAAGAAACCCAAAAGTCCGGAAAGGAACGCAAAATGTGTGTAACGTAAAGGATTAGTTAATAAAATATTTGGTTTTCATTAACAATAAATCTTATACTTTTTGATATAAAGACCCCCCCCCCCCTCTCCCTCGATTTTTTAACGAAAAAGTTAAAGCTAAATGAAGTGTCGTTGAGTGTTCTTATAATTTGACACTCACCGTTCTTTTAATCTTATTTCGTGGTAACTTCATTTTAGATGATACCCCGCGAGGAAGCTTCTCGACAGCTTACTGGAACTTGAGACTACTGCTTAATTGGCCTTGAATTTTGACCCGACCTACTTTCGATCGGGCATGGTGCGACATTTCGTTAAAAAATTATCTCGACAATTTTTTTTCGAGTGTGTGTGTGTGTGTGGGGGGGTAGATTAGATTAGATTAGGTTACGTTAAGTTAAGTTAATAGTGCGCCATTAAAATTTCCACTTAACAAACTGCGCAAAGATCTTTTCTTTTGATTAAAATCGTTCCAGTAACTTCCAACGCTTTTATTCGTTCCACCTTCGTGAAGAATCTCATTATACAAAAATACAATAAAAGCGACAGAATTTAACAATATTTTTCAATAATTTTCTAAACAATTTAGATATTTGATATGACAGTAATAATATTCACAATACTCTAATTTGAATATGACGTTGGAAGCATGGAAGCTTTTTAGGCAAAGTTAATAGGATTTAATTGATTTATTATATAAAGAGTGAAAGTGTCAAGTAATAGTAATAACAAATAATGATGATAATAATGATGATGATGATAATAATAATAATAATAATAAAAAAAAACAAGATAAAAACTTTAAAAAATTTACACATTTTTAAATTAAATGATTTATTGTATATTTAGTAGAAAATAAATGATACATAATATATATATATATATATATATATATATATATATATATATATATATATATTATAATATGCACTAAAATCACAAAATAACACGTGACCTTATTAATAAGCAAACAACCACAGGGAAAAGGAAACACAAAGTCCGAGCACTTTCGTGATATATATAATGTGAATATATCACGAAAGCGCTCGGACTTTGTGCTTCCTTTTCCCTGTGGTTGTTGCTTATAATATATATATATATATATTATATATATATATAATATATATAAAGGATAACTTATGAAATGAAAAGCGTTTAATGAAATAAGCATATTTTAGATAGTTAATCATAAAATGGGAACTTAATTACTTGGTAATAATGGCGGTAATGAAGTTGTACATCAGTAGGAACTAATAAAGTACGCAGGGGCGGACTGACAGCAACCTGGGACCTGGGGCATAATGAGGTCTTGGGTCCCTTGAAATCCGATTTTTTTTCATATTGCAGTTCGATTAGACATTTGACCCAATCGAGAACACTCTTACTGTTTAATGATGATTGCGGGCCACCTAACGGTCCGGGTTCTCGGTCTATGCCCGATTACCCGACCGCTCACTCCGCCCCTGAAAGTACGTATTTCTTTAGTGATTAAACTTGTCTGATATTTATTGAAATTGGATTCCATATATCCGCTCCTTTGAAAGAGTGCATTTCCCGTAGTCTCCATTGTATAGTTTGGTTTGCAAGGTACTCAATAGTCCCTATTTCGCTCTTGATAAAGGCAAAAAACGTTAGTACCAAAAAGTCAAGAATACAAACAGACAGAAGGATAACAACAATTTATTTCATTCAATGAATTTTAATAAAAATTTAAAAGTTATTCACAAATATTTTTATAATACTTAAAATACACAAACTATTACTATTATTATATTATATATATTACTATTATTAAATTACTATTATTATCATCTGCAAACTGAGATTCATATATTTACTTTCATTATTTACAAAACAATAAAATAAAGGTTTTATGATTCAATATCATGATTCAATATCTGAACTGAAATAATAAGCATTTTATCAGTCCTTCAAAGTAAATGTGAACCACTACGTTGATAAATCCAACGGTGATGCATATCGACAGTATCAAAGTAAACACAGGCACATATTGTAAACGTTTGCACTGACATATTGATAAATTGACTTAAGGTCACCTGTCTTTCACATGGTTTTAAACGCATAGGAGATATTATATATATATATATATATATATATATATATATATATATATATATATATATATATATATATATATATATATATATATATATTAGGTGTGTGTGTGTGTGTGTGTGTTTAACGATGGTATTTTTAATTTTTTAAATATTTTTTCTTACTGTATATCAAATATTTTTAGCATCGTATAAGAAATACTCCAGAATATTGGGCATTCTTGCTTACAGTCTCTCTCTCTCTCTCTCTCTCATATATATATATATTACCGCTCAAAAGTTTCGTAGCGCCTGTAGTTTCTCGTTATGTTTTACGCTTCATGAGAAAGTGTCATACAGTATCTTGTATCAAATCGATCGATGGATTTGTATTGTGTCTATAACACTTTGTATTTAATATGCTGAGATTCATTTTTGCTTTTCTTTCGCAATTAATACAAAAATCACGTTTACAAAATGTTTTAATGACATTAAAATGGGCATGATATTAGAAGGGCACTGTTTGGCTGGCGTCTCAGTCTCCGAGATTTTCCATATTCCACGAAGAACAGTGTGCGGGGGGGGGAATATGCTCCAAAAAGGGCAATGGCAAAAAATAAATTTCATCAAATAAGCACGATAGTGAGAGGAAACTAACAGTAAAACAACGTGACAAAACAGCATCGTCACGAATTATGAAGCGTGACCGGAAGCCTACAGCACCAAATATTACTTTTGCTTTGTTTTCTTGCAATTATTTTGACCGCGATAGCGCGTGCTCGTCCTCGCAGACTACAGTTAATTAAGCTCTGAACACTTTTTCATACGGTTCTTTTCCCTTTACGATTTCTACTTAATTTCGTCAATGTTGCTTTGTGTTCACTATTACGCTAAAGCTTTTGCCCTTTCTATTGCTGTCCATATCATCATGATCTTAGAGGCTATAGTTCTTTTGGAACATGGACAATCTCAGCGACTTTGATCACTAAGGCACCATCCAAACAGACCCCATCTACAGACAACTTGGTATAGCCAAATAACTGCCCTCTCCTACCTCGTACGCTCAAACTGTAGTTATTTTGAATGCGTGTATTTGTGCTATGTGCCCCTCGTACACAATAGTCACAAAGTTTAAACGCGTCTATCTCAAAACTGGTTTGGCTAGTTCGCCCCTCGTACATACAGTATATATATATATATATTTTGAAAACTGTTTCACAATTAAGTTTTACTGAGCACTACAATTACTACACGATATACTCGTATATATTCATTAAGTCGAAGTAGTTTTTCAGTGTTTCACGTAAAATATTTACACCACCATAATTTCGGTCCTCTGGTCCTCCTCCCACAGTACAGGGCATAAAGTAACTATTTCCCCCCCCCCATCTAATATTATAAAGAAGACGTCAGTAAAGTTTGTCTCTTTTTCAGAAAGTAAACCATTTGTATCGCAGCAACTTGTCGTTACCGCCAAATACAGGGTGTCCGAGAATTATCTGTACAAGTTTTGGCTGTTATTAAAAGTCAACCATGAAGTGTAGAAATTCCAGTGTTGTCCCATTTTACAGAGAATCTCATTAAGTTTTTTCTGATACCAAGTTTTGACAAGTTTTTTAGAAATTCCAGTGTGTCCGAACATTATCTGTACAATTTCATCTTTAATAAAATTCTTGATAACACACGTAAAATTCTTAAACAAGATTATTTAGAATCTGTATTTTCAAAAGTTTCTTTATTAAAGTAACGTTGTTACAAACATTCGATATGTGCACCATTAGTGATTCGCAAAACATCCAATCGATACTCCAAATGTTGCCATGTACGCTGCAGCATATCCACATCAATTCGCTCAATAGCAGCTGTGATTCTTGCTTTTAAATCATTAATGTCTGTCACCCGCGTACATTTCTAAAAGACTTGTCAAAACGTGGTATCAGAAAAAACTTAATGAGATTCTCTGTAAAATGGGACAAAACTGGAATTTCTACACTTCATGGTTGACTTTTAATAACAGCCAAACATTGTACAGATAATTCTCGGACACCCTGTATAGTCTTTCACTCGCAGAAAGAAAATTTTACATCAGACCTTCGCAGAATGATAAGAGACGGCATAGAAATTCTACATTTCTATGCCATCTCTCTCATTTATCTCCATCATCTCTATATTCCTACGCTAGCTATTTCTGTCATTCTGCTTAAGTCTTATATGATAGATCCCGTCTGTTATTTACTGTCACATGAAGTTTCTCTTCCTTTTTTGCACGTAGCAGATTATTTATTATTAACAACGAACTGCAATTAAAGTTTCATTGTAATGTGATTCATGTATGTTTGAACAGGGTCTAGACCCCCACCCCTACACACACTTTTCAGTCAATCCATTTTAAGCCCTCTCTAACCGCATCAACAAGGAGTGTGGTGGACTTATGTAAGTTATGTATGTCAGCAGTATTCAATTATTAAATTTTATACAATGACGCCGTTACACGTATAAACGATCATGGGCATGCCATGCCATGCCCAGTGACACTGTAACGGGTCAAAGATGAATAGAAAACGGATATAAATACGAATCGATTGAAAATTTTGACCGTAAAGATTTTCCAAAAGGTTTCAAGACATTGTTTCAAGATACAATATGAAGATACAGACTTCTGCCGAAGGGGTATGCACAAATCGTTGGCTACCAGCGGGAACTATGTTCAGAAGTAACTATAAAAGTGTTTGGGAAAACGTTCTGGACCCCTTCGTGTATACATGTATTATATTAAAACAACGTTCTGTTTACCATATTTAATTTCCCCCCCCTTTTTTTCACAGTGTTTTGGAATCCATATTTACAGAATCTCGCAAATTTAACAGAATTTGAAGCTACGTAATTTAAATTTAAATTAAATATAACCTTAAAATATACAACCTTAAAAGTGGTCTTGTGTTTTGTTTCACACACATACATGCATACATACATACATACACTCTTCCACGTATATATGCAGAAATTGAGATGTTTCTATGAAACCACGCCGATTGTAAAAATAGCAGCGACGAAACGGAGCATTCATATGTTTATTGTAGAATACACGAACGTTTCGAGTCAACTAGACCCAATCTCAAGGCATCCCAGTTAAAATGAATATGAACATAAATTGAGCAATAAAAATTTACATTTCAGCATTTCAAACATTGTAAGAAAAGTAAAAAAAAGTTAAAAAATTTAGAAATTACAGTGTCTATATAATACTATAATCTACAAACTGCCATTACGGTGGTAAACGTAGAAAGGGAGCATTAAAGGGACCAGCCCTGCGTGAAGTTTTAAAAGGATACACACAGAAAACATTTTACGGGCCCAGTATGAGACGGTTGGTTGAAGGGACTAAAATGGTTGGTTGGTTCATGTAATTAAGAGGGGAATAGCGGAACTGTCACAGTTGAGGAAGGCTGCTACAGATATTTAACGTAGATGAGTTTTAAAACTTAAAAATATTCCGAATCGGAGGTTTCACGTAGAATTTTAAAATGTTTAAAGGAAAGCGGAATTTTGCATTTTTCGAAGTGGGTCCTAATCGGAGAATTTTTTTTTGTGGACAAATGCAAGAGGGTTCTTTGACTGATACCTGTATGTCCACACAAGCGCATGCATAGAAGTCTGTTAGTGGAACCAATATACGAGTCAACCGTACAGTGTGGACAACAGTAAAACTAGATAACTCCGGAACACATTAGTGGAGCAATGGGGTCTTCAAACTTAAAGAACTACTCCGATCTTAAAAGAGTGGGCAAGAACTATTCTGAGATCAATGACTATAAAGCCTACTTATAATTTTTGTGAGGTCACTTTTTAAATATAGGCTATTTTCACCCATAAAAGGGAAGGAAAAATCTCTATACTATCTTTAGGAACTGTTAAGACAGTAGTTTGAGGTTGACAGATACTGGAAAAAGTACTTGCGAACAAGATTTCGAAAGAATTTACTACAAAAAAGCATGAAACGTCCTCCAAGAACTTAATTTCAAAATCAGAAGCGAGAGGGGTTTAACTCATTTTATAAACTTGTGTATTTGAAAAAATAAAAACGAAACTATAAAAATTACTGCCCTGACCAGTAAAGGCCATTTAAAAAAATAAATACTGAAGTAGAGCAGGAATGAGTCTGTTTATAAACTAAGAAACCCAAAAAAGAAATCGTATTGTCAGGCTCAACCTCCATCGTGAATTTTAGGTTAGGATGTATAGAGTTAATATAAAGAAAATCTTGGCTTTATCTAAACTGTTAAAGAGCAAAAAGGTGTCGTCAACATAATGTTTACAGAAAACCGGTTTGGGGTGAACGGTAGTATTGACAGTAGTCTTTTCAAGATAGTTTAAGACAATATTAAATAAGAAGTGGGTATCAAGAACTGCAAGCCTTAATAAATCAATAAATGTGTTAGGGTCGATGCCTATTTGGGATAAGTTCAGGAAGTCAAAGAGTAAATCAGAAACAATATTTAGTTTCCAAAAGAGAAACATCAATAAATAGAGATTTATCGTCGAAACTAAACATAACTTTGTTTACAGGCTGAGAGCAGATTTCCTCAGCAAACTGAAAGGAATTATTTACACAATAGTCACTCTTGAGTGAGCGGTGTGAGGAGCTTGTTAAATTATTTGGCTACTAGTCCATGGGCCAGATAGGGTTGGTGGTACCAAAAGAATTTTTTTACCAATAAACAAGGGTGGTACATTGATGTCAGAAATGCTTGCTGGACATTCCAGATGAGTAGCTTTGTCGATTTACAAGAGTTTGAAGTTTGATTCTACAATAGTTGTGTTTGGCCAACAGAAATGTAACTATTTTGAAATATGTTGTCCTGTCCCCCCTTCACACATTTCCCTTTAGTCGAAACTGATATTCAAATACATTACCTGAAGGTAGAATTTGTCAAGAACAAAATCCGATCAATATTTTCTTAATTAATCCTCACACTCCGAGTAGTGGATGGCATCCACCCCCATGTCGACAGATCATATTTTGATCTGCCCCCTACCGCAATGCTTTGCGTGTTTCCTGTGGTCTTAATAACGTAATGTAATAGACACACCTATAAATATGAAGAGGAAACTTTATTACATACATAATTAAACATATACATTAAAATATTTTAGTTTTTATTCTCAGGTGAATTATATCCATGATGCATTTTCTTGTATTGATGTAGTATTTCTTCAATAATATGATGAATAGCATTAGTATATTTAATGTATCTGTTTATGCTTGCTCTAAATTAACTCTCTATTTCAGATGTCATTGATTTGATTTCGTCACGATGGATTCGGCGGATAGTGACTATTAACCCAAGCTTCCAGTTCCAGCTAAAAGGGACAAAGTTGACACTGGAAGGAGTATAATTTGCAGTCGGTTTGTACCAATATGTGACCTGAAGAAGCCAAAGGACATCGCATCGTGGCAAACACTCTTGGATGCAGCAAAAGTACAAGACTTTGCTCCGTTACTCCAATATGGACCTGACATCCAGGACGTTCCCGACATATTGTACAACCGAAAATGTGGTAATGATTTCACACATAAAAAGTCATTGGAATAGCTTCAAGCCGAAAAAAGCGCATGCGCGGGAGCATCTGACCTTAATCCAAAAGTCAGACGAACCTAAAGGCAGGCTGAGTGTAGCAAGTCCATTGTGTATCCTGCAAAGTGTATTTTTTTTTAAAAGGCAACAAATACATAATAGGGAGTCACACCCATGAAAAACTAATACAATGTGTTGACTTGCGAGCAGAGAACACTGTTCGAGATGCAGCAGAGACATAGGTGACAATGGAGCGGACAGAGGAAGAAATGAAGCTAGACAAGAGGATATTGGTTCTAACCTCGCGTGATATTGTGGCCGCTGAAGCTCACTACCATAAATCTTGTTACGTCTCTTACACAAAGCTTAGGCCAGAACGAAGAACTAGCAGTGGTGCTGAGGAACATGGGGATTCTGTAGCAGATGCAATGGCCGAGTCAACCGTCTTTGACAGGTTGTTTGACTACGTCAGAGAAGAACTAATTGGTAATCCACATGTCGCACGAATGATCGACCTTTCAGAAATGTTGACGTCTTACATGTATGCCGAAGGTGTTATTGAAATAAAAGCTTACACAAAGAAGCACATACGCCGCAAATTGGAAGTCGAGTTTGGCTCATGTCTTCACATTTTCTCCAGTCGCAAAAGCAGGCTTTTGAGTGTGTCTGGCAATCTCTCTAAAGAAAAACTAGCGCAAGATTTTATAGAAATGAAGGAAAAGCTAGATATGTATACAAAAAATGATGAAAACATGGAACAATTATTACTGAAAGTAGCATTTCACCTGAGGAATAAAATAAAGGAAGCAAACGATAAGCGGGCTTGGCCTCCTTGTGTGTGTGAACTTGATCCCAAATATGTCAACACTCCAACCCCTCTATCAGCATTCTTAACGGCTCTACTTACTGGCGAATCTACATCCTCTACTCGCACAACTCGTGGAGAGAAAATGGTATGGTCAATTTCCCAAAACCCTACATATGGATCGACAGTGGGACATATGAAAACATCAAAACATATTTTGCTGCCATGGGTAGTCAAAACAGTCACAGGAAATGTTGAACTGATCAGGATCCTGAACCGTCTACGACATGGGATATCATATTCGAGTCTAGAGGAAATAGACACAGTATTACGTCTGCAAAAACTACAAACACAAAATTACAATGATTTTGCAATGCCTTCGAATACATTTCCCGGAGTTCCTACAGTCTTAGCGTATGATAACATCGATAGACAAACAGGAAGAAACCCTCAGTGGCTCGGGAACGTCACATCGAGTGAATGGGATAATTGTCCGGACACAGGTATTGACAGCTCAACTCCTCCCACAACGATCAAAGATGCAGAAGGACAAGATACGGTCCCTTCCTCCCAAGCCCGTTTTATTGCCCCACTATGACTGCGGTGACCGACAAAGTCCTCCAGCTATAACACCACTTCCACCAACTAATTTTGAGTGCACAGGAGCAACTAATACTAAGTGGAAAAACACTGCATGGTGTTTGATGCGCCAAAGTGTTTGAGCATAGTGTTTGATGCGCTACTCAGAAAGTTAGCTCATGGACTGGATTCAGTATACTGACAAATGATCATAAGCCAGTCTCAAAGGACAGAGTTGGTTACTTGCCTACCATAAATGCTCCAGCAACTCAGACGTCCTCCGTTCATCAAATATGGGACCAAACGAAGAAAATCATCATCACTAAAACTTTCCGCAGTCGCTTGTGTTTTTGATCATACGCTCTACGCGAAAGCTACAGAGATTGTGTGGAAGAACCAGGAAGAATTCCGTGACATTGTTCTGAGTATGCGTGCCTTCCATACAGTCTGTAACGTGCTCTCTATCATCGGAAATCGATTCGGCGATGCAGGTCTGCGTGATCAAGCAGTGCAATCCGGGGTTATTTCTGAAGGTTCGATTGCCTGTGTTCTGGAGGGTCGGCGATATAACCGTGCAGTAAGGCTCCACAAGATCATCAATTAAGGTCTTTTTCGACTTTTATGAAAGAGATTTTATCCCTGAATTAAAGAATACCATGCTGACGAACTGCCAAAGCTGCTTGAGCAAGTTGGAGAAGTCAGCAGAAAACCAGATCACCAGTCACTCTGTCTTCCATTGGATGACGAGTGCGAATCTTCAGCTTACTGGAGGAGTATCAGAACCTGCAACGTCATGGAAAAAGGTCCATTGTGTCTTTCTGGATATCCTACATAGATATCGTCGGAATCCTTTTATTCGAGCTTCCAGAGAGGGTAATTGACCCTTCCATCTGCATGCCATACGTTTGCTTATCCCATGGTGTTTTGTATATGATAGGCAAAACTATGCCAGATACATCTCTGTGTATCATACCCAGATGACAAGGCTGCCTGAAGATCATCAGAATTTCCATCGGTAATTGTCGGATGGTGGATTCTCTGTCCAAATCAATGCGACAAATCGCTTTGGGGGGATACCTGTTGATGAGACTGTTGAGGAAACTGCAAACCGTGACACGCGGAGTCCTAGTGGTGCTAAGGGTTTCAGTCTAAAACCAAATGCAGTATCGAAATATTATCTCTCTGCAGAATATCGCGGCACGTGTCTGAGACACTCCGTAGCCTGATCAACTTGCAGGAACATGGTGTCTCCCCTCCTGATTTAAGAACAACTCGCATTCTGAGAGACAAAGCACATGTTCAGTCAGTTGTTGATCTTCTTGAAAGCAACTGGGTCAATCTATTTGGCTCAGACGAGAGCGATCTGTTGAGTATACCTTCCGGAATTACCGCACCTCCAGAGTAAAAAGAGATCTTACAGCTCTAAAACAGGGTGAAGCTGCCATCAGTTGTTTCTTGACTCAAGACTTAAGAAAGGCTCTTCTTTCTATGACAAACTCTCAAAGCTTAAGCTAAAAACTTTTAGCAGTTTTCAGGCAAAAACAAGGACGAAATTAAATTTAAAAAAACATCCTAAAAGCAGATCATCGTCTATTCGGACGAATGCTGCTGATAGGCAGCAGTAGAAAAATGGGCATGGAAGAACTACTACCTCACCCGCTAGGACCCTTGCTCTGGTCCTTGGCAAATAGCGATGGAACACTCAAGAAGCACTTATCATCATAAGAGACTGTCACATTGCCATCCGCGACCATAACTGATGGTATGACACCACTGCAGAAATTACACGGTGACAACTCCACATTTGCCAAGTTATCAGAACAGTTGTTGACAATTGCATTGCAAAGTTGCCCTGCCAGTGACAGATTTGATGTCGTATTTGATGTCGTATTTGATGTGTCTAGAAAGAACGCGATCAAACAGGCTGAAAGAGAGAGGAGGGGGTCAGATAATGGAATTTTGTTTACTAAGATAGTAGCAGCACATCGAATCAAAAACTGGGTGTGTCTTCTTCCATGCCCAGCCAGCACAGAGAAATTAACTCATTTCCTTGCGGAGAACTGGCAGGGAAAGCAAGGGCAACTTGGTGGGAAAGTACTATATGTGACTCACGGAGATAGTTGTCAATGGATATCCAGAGGACATATCGAGAAAGGTGATGTTCTTAAAATAACACAAGAGGAGGCAGATGCACGACTTCTCTTGCACACCGAACATGCAGCAAACTCTGGCTCCAAGTCAGTAATACTAATTGTGGAAGACACTAATTGTGGATCAATTGTGAAATCTACATGCGTTGTGGTATACGATTACGAAACAGAACTAGGCTTATCAGTATCAACACCTTCGCTGGACTAAAGCGCATAGATAAGTGCACACTTCAGGACTGCGCCAATATGATGGATACGGGCGATCCAGCACAGGATATACTTGCTAACGAGGATAACGAGGAAGAATTTTTGCAAAATCTAATCTCACAAAGCGTAATGTGCTCAAATTATGTGCATATCAACAACTTGTTTCAATATGCATGTGTCACTTCATCAATATAATTAGTATGTAATCACTCGACATTATCTATATGCTGCTGTATCCAGTAAATGAATGATGAATTGATAATCATTAGTAATGTAATGTTTAGCTGTTGCTTGAGTAACGTCAAGTTTAGGGATGAAATAAGACCGACAATTTTTAATACCGGGATTTGAACAATTATTTTACTGATACCGGTGTTGTTACCGGTTTTATGCAGGGGAATAATTTATAATGATTTTTTGGTGTCACCCTGCCAAATGCCAACCCTCCCACAAGCCTGCAGGACCTGTAGTACTCACCACATTAACGACAATAAAAACTGAAGTTACTTTTTACATTCTGTCACCGACACCAAAGGGAAAATACCATTGATTGAAAAAAGTTTGAACAGCAGCTCCTAGGGAAAGGCAGGAAAAAGGAAGGACTATTTATAATGATTAAGTATATCAGATAACCAAAGGTAAAAGGGAAAAATTACAATTTAAAAAAATAAAGTTTATTAATAATTTTGCATATTTATTTCTTATTTTGGTTTTGGAAGTAAGTTTTCAGGAAACAAAGACTATCGAATGATTGTTCAGAGAGATTTGATCTTAGCTTGGTCAGAAATAAGCCAGCAGCAGAAAAAGCTCTTTCTGATTCTACACTAGTGGGTTTAATGGAAAGCAATGCCTTGTACAGCTTCTCTAAATTTTCACTTCTTTGTGAAGAAACTTCGAAACTCTTAAATTCATTAGTAGGATCAAAGTTAGTTGCATTGCTTCTCAATGGTACCTTTTCTAATTTCTCTATTTCTTTCATGTATTCGCACATCAATGGATCATGTACTTCATTCTTGTCTTCAGTAACAATCTCTGAGTAGTTAGATGCTTGTAAGTCTTGGTCTTCGCTTTCTTCCTCGAAACCAACTAAATTTTCATCATTCTTAGGAAAAAGCCTTTTTGTAACATACACTAATGACGCCCTTCAAAGATATACTGCATGTGTAAGTTATGTATGAAGATAAATTATTATTTCTACTCACATTGGCCACAAAATCCCACAAAAAACAAATCTTTGTTAACTTGACATTTGCTGATTGCTCCCACAATAAAGACAATAGGCAGTTCTTCAATACCGAAAACCCGGTATCGATAATCACGATATCGGTATCGTGTCTCTTGTCCAATACCGGTATAAATACGAGTTTTTCAATACCGGCTTTCATCACTAAGTTTAATACTAGTAATGGAAGATACGAATGTAATGATTTTGTGCCTGTTTCCCTAATTCTTTCAACCTTAAGGTCATTTGGCGTTTCGAGTTTCTAAGTGTAAAGGTCAAAACAGACAAGTCTTTCTTATCACAAATTGGCTTTCAACAGCCATTTGGTGTTTTCAAACGATATGTATGTAGGAGCTATGAATCAATAAAGTGATCTTGATGCATATTGAAAGACATATTTAAAGGCAAATTTGTTTTTTTAACTCCTAACATTCGCAAAAATGCCTCTGATTTTGCTTGATAGTGCCAATGTTTTGAAGTTATTTACTACCAAACAGTTACCGGTTATAGATGTCTAGCAAACATATTTGGAAACTATATAGTTTCGTTTGGTACCACATTTTGGTACCAATTCACCATAATATGGTCTTTGGTCGATGAACTATACACGTGGTAACCGTTTGATCTTTAAGCGACAAGTACAGGGCGAAGAGGGCAGTTAGTTTTGTGTATCTTTCATAACCCATAAAGGACACCAAAGACGCACCAGTCGGTAACACCGTTTTCCTACAGAAGCTTCATGCGGATTTACACAGATCAGCATCAAGGATGAAGTGGATTCGAAAATTCGGTCTATTCTATAATAAACATATTAATGTTTCGTCTCTCTCTCTCTCTCTCTCTCTCTCTCTCTCTCTCTCTCTCTCTCTCTCTCTCTATATATAATTTTTTTTTTTTTTTATTGGGGTTGTTTAACCTTCTTTGCAACATCTAAGGTTATATGACGGAGGGGACCTACAGCTTTCCGTGGGATCCGAACCACGGGTCGCTACATAATCTGGGTGCGGAGGGCGGTCTCATATATATATATATATATATATATATAATTAATATATATATATATATATATATATATATATATATATATATATATATATATAAACTACCAAAAATACAGTAACCCTTTTTTTCGACTTCCTCCGATAACTGAATCAAAGCCCCCCCCCACCCCCACCAAAAAAGAAAACTACATATTTTGTTTGCAAACTCTGACCAAATTGGATAACTAAACCTCTAAAAATAGAGAAAAGGAGAAGGTACTATTTTTCTAAAATGAAATACGTTATAATAATAATAACTTCAACATGAAAGTACCTCCTGAAAAAGTTAAGTTTTATTTAATAAACTAAAAATCCTTCCTGAAAGTTTAATGAGACCGAAAAGGCAGACCAGGTAAACTTCTGCAAATGTCCATCTTCCTACCTACAAGTTTGGTTTCCCTCATACCGCCATGTCTGCCTGTAAAGAACTTAGCTTATACCTGTTCCAGGTCCCCTTCACACACACACACACACACACACACTTAATACCATCGAACCGAGAGAGATGTCATAAGTGTTTGGGACGCAGTTGAGTGCTCGAAGGTTGTTTTCTGTTAAGTCATTAAATAGTGAGGTATTTGCCAACCCAACCCAACCCAACCCAACCCAACCCAACCCAACCTAACCTGGCCTAGCCTGGCCTAGCCTGCCTAGCCTAATCAGGACCAACGTATCTTTTTTCCGACAATAAAAATGTTTCTAGATTTTTAATATAAATATTTTAATGATCCGATACCAAGTGTGTTACGTCACAAAAAAAAAAATTATCCTACTTCATCGGATAGTTATCACACACTCGACCTCACTTATACAATATACATAGTTACCTCTCTCTCTCTCTCTCTCTCTCTCTCTCTATCTCTCTATCTCTCTATATATATTATATATATATATATATATATATACACAGGGTGGCGCAAACGTCGTGCATCATAGGACAAATTAAAGTAAATATTCGAATTGCTGCCATCAACCTGGATACACTTTTCAAATTGATGTAAACATGGTTTGAATTTTTCTTCACACGCTTATGCTGATCTTGGCACACTCGGATCTGATTTTCTCCTTCAAAATTGAGGAGTGCCGCGTCTTAAGGTACCTAAGCGCCAAAATTAAAATTCGTCAGAAATCGCCTCCAAAGTTCAGCAATATTCTCGCAATAGTATCTCTGTTATTAAATGAGCTAGAACGTTCATTTTTGGCTAAATTAGAGTTATAAGTATGCTAATGAAGATGTTGATGAGTTTTTGGAATAGATTTTCATATTTTATATTTTATATATATATTTTTTTAATTTTTTTATTTTCTTATTATGCCAAACTTTGGGGATAGAGGTGAAAAAAGTAGTTCGCTTCACAAGGTTTTCAACCATACTTCTAGTGTCGTAAGGTCATTATAACCCAAACCACGCGGTAGAGGAAGAGTGAAAATAGTGATAGCCATCAAAAACACGTTTTCGCCTGTGGTGGCGCTTAGGTACCTTAAGACGCGCGACCCCTCAAATGTTCTATGTTTTTGGGGCGATCAGTATACACGACCGACTTGAGATGTCCCCACAGAAAGAAGTCAAGAGGCGTGATGTCTAGTGACATTGGTAGCCATACTGGACCTCGCCGTCCAATCCACTTGTTTAGGAACGTCACATTTAAAAAGTTACGAACGATGATTGCAAAATGTGGCGGTGCACCGTCCTGTTGGAACAACAGGCGTGCCCGTTGTGCCAATGGAATGTCGTACAGAATAGGCATTAAAAATGTCTGCAGCATTTGCATACAAGTGTCACCTGTCACATTACCCTCAAAGAAGTAGGGACCGATTAACCGATCGCTCCATATCGCCGCCCACACCATAACCCGTGGATCATGTTACACATGAGTCGCTTCCATCCAACGTGGGTTGTCGTTGGCCTAATAGCGTGAATCATGTCTATTGACATTTCCGTTGAGGTGAAATATCATCTCGTCACTGAACATGATCCAACGAATGACGTTGGGTTGTTGTAAGAACCATTCGCAAAACTCCTTTCTACGGTCTGTATCATCACCGTGCGGGTCCTGAATAAGTTGGACTTTGTGGGGATAGAAATGACGTTTCTTTAGAATTCCCTGAATGAACTTTTTTTTCGAATTTGTAAGAGATGACCTAATACCATTGTTGTTGTTGCTTCGTCGGTTGAAGTTCTCGGCCTACCGCTACGCGGGCGGTCATGAATACTTCCCGTTTATTTAAACTGATTAATTACTCTTCCAACGGTTGACTCATGAATTGGAGGTCTCTCCGAGTGTTTTCTATTAAAGTCTGTAGAGATTGATCGATTTGTAGTACCTGGTATTCCATATATTAAAAAGAAGCTCACCCTCTCGTCTATTGCTAATTTCGCAGCCATCCCCTACCTAAAAGAAAAAAAGAATGCTATATTATTGTCAACACTGAAAATTCCTATGGTACGCGACTTTTGCGCCACCCTATATATATATATATATATATATATATATATATATAATATATATATATATATAATCAATAAGTAAAACTTTTATCACATTGTTTGCAAGCAAGTACTGAAGATAAAAGCTTCAGGGAATGTTCATAATAGAGGAACCAAATAAACGTAAATCAGCTCTAAAACATCACAAAATGTTAAAATTTATTTCGTGGAACGTCAATAATGGAAGAATCAGAAATGCACACAAATATCAGTCAATACATAAAATATATTAATGCATAAAATATCTACATTTATTATCCTATAAAACACAAATACCCTCACCCGCTGTGTGTGTGTGTGTGTAAACAAATATTCCGAATGTTTGTGAATGTGTAAATAGATATCCACAGAGTGTGTGTGTGTGTGTGTGTGTGTGTGTGTTGTGTGTGTAAACAAATATTCCGAATGTTTATGAATGTGTATATAGATATCCCCAGAGTGTGTGCAGTGTGTGTGTGTGTAAGTAGATATCCCCAGAGTGTGTGCAGTGTGTGTGTGTAAGTAGATATCCCCAGTGGTGTGTGTGTGTGTGTGTGTGTAAATAGATATCCCTAGTGTGTGTGTGAACAGATATCCCCAGTGTGTGTGTGTGTGAACAGATATCCCCAGTGTGTGTGAACAGATATCCCCAGTGTGTGTGTGTGTAAACAGATATCCCCAGTGGGTGTGTGTAAATAGATATCCCCAGTGGGTGTGTGTAAATAGATATCCCCAGTGTATGTGTGTGTAAATCAATATCCCAGTATTTGTGAATGTGTAAATAGATATCCCCAGTGTGTGTGTGTGTGTGTGTGTGTGTAAACAGATATTCCCAGTGTGGGTGTGTAAATAGATATCCTCCGGTGTGTATGAGTGTAAACAAATATCTCCAGTGTTTGTGGATTTGTAAATAGATATTCTCTGGTGTGTGTGTGTGTGTGTGTGGTGTGAACAAAGTATTGATTTTTTCGAACTGTACGCGTAAACATGGGCAACTCTAATGTATGTACGTTTCGCTGTTTATTTCGCCCTCATTATCTTTTACACTTTCTCTCGTGACATTTCTTAATGGGTTTGTTGCATTGACACTAAAAAGCGTCAAATATCGCCTCTTAATTGGATTTTAATTATTTAATAATCAATAACTATTACTGTATATATTTATATTTATATTTATATATATATATATATATATATATATATATATATATATGAAAATTATTTCACGAAGGTAACACGTGAAAAATATTTATGATGAATAAAACCACGAAGGAAAGGAAACACAAAATGGTGCTCAAGCGTTTACCGTAGCTAAAATGATTTTAGTTTTATTAATCAGTAAAATGATAAAATAATTTTAGCTTAATTTCATAAATTGAATACCAATATTTAAAGTGATTATTTTTCCTTATGTTGAAGGTATTTATATTTCTTCAATAATGTAAACAACAACAGAACTTTTCATTATAATTTCAAGGCCCTGGTAGCCAATTTGAATAAAATGTGGACATACAATTTGGGTTTATAAAATTATTAAACTACTTAAAACAAAGTCAACAGAGTAAGATTGTTTAAAATATAAATTATAAAGTACAATTTAATATAGAATTATTATTATAGAGTAGGAGACTACAGTAATTTATAGTATTTAGAGATTAGCTAGTTAGAGAAAATGTAAATTTATGAGCAACTTAACTTATTAAACTTTGCCTTTTTCGTGAATGTAAAATATTTTTATATAATTACACTTTGAAATGGATATGAATTATCATTTTTGTATGTTCAATTTTCTATTAATATAGTTTTTGTTTTGTAATGAAAGTTTAAAAGTTTCAAAGAATCGGTAAGAAAATCGGTTAAATTTGGCCGATGCCAACGTCCAAAATTGGCCGTTTCTGCCGATGCCGATTAATCGGTACACCACTGGTTAGCATAAACTGTCGTTTTGCATATTTGGAGGTCGTTCAATAGTGGAAAAACCTTTTCATTCGTAAACCAAATGGTAGACACGTCGTTATTTGATCTAAAACAGAGAAACAGTCGAAGGCAACGCAGTGAACGTTTTACTTTGGACTGTTCAGATATGCGATGTGCTTGGATTTGCTTAAATGTTTTTAGACCAACGTCTTTCTTTACAATTCGATGCTCTGAACTTTTTTTTAATACCGGTGCGATCAGCAGTTCTTCGTCCACGCGATCTTGAGTTCAGGGGGTTGTCTTCTTGGCTGCAAATAAGTTTACTTACAGATTCAATGTTTGCTTGGGTTCTTGCTTGCTGTACGCGGTCGTTCACTTCCCGGCTTCATGCATGAGTTTCCGTTTCATGAATTTTTTTCCAACGAACATGACGCTCTACATACAAACCAATGTCGATTAGATACTGTTTCACTGTTCTTTTAGAACTAAAATCTTTTACCTTGTGAAGTATGATAGCAGTTTTGTCTTCCTCAGTTGAACGTCCAATAAGAACTCGTAAAATAACAGAATTAAGAAACTCCTTTCACTCGCTGCAAAATCAAGACTGATTGTCGTGACAACAATACCGTCTAGGCCTAGGCGTACTTCACTTATTAGTCTACCAAGCCTAGTCCTCTATAACCCATAACAATACACCAACTAACCTAACCAAGACTTATCGTGAATCGACAAATGATCTCAAAGTTGACCGTAAAATTACGATTTAATTATTTAGTGAATCGCCAACTTTATTTTTTAACAACTGTTGTTTATGTTTAATTTATAAAAAGACATCCTCATCCTGAGGATGTCATTAGACGAAAGCGCTTGAGCACCATTTTGTGTTTCCTTTCCTTCGTGGTTTTATTCATCATATATATATATATATATATATATTTTATTTTTTTTATTTATTTTGTTTTTCCCTAATTCCACCCAATTAGAAAACAACATCTAAGTATTGACCCAAAAATAATATGAACTTCGAACCCCATTACTTAATGAAACGTTACACAAAAAAAAAAAAAAGTGTTTCCTAAGTATATTAAAACTTCTTTTTTTTTTTTTTTTTTTTTTTTACCCTCAGCTTAATTCGATAAAGTTAGGATCGTATCGTAAGAGAGAGAGAGAGAGGAGGCAACAGAACGAAATTCAGTTCTGACCCCCAAAACTCTTCATCATCCTTTTACCTTCAACTGGAGACTTCGTCTTAATGAAAATATAACTTGAAGAGAAGAAAAAAAAAACCATTTCAAGAAAAAAGTTCTTGAAAATGTACTTTAATTTACTGTTATTTGGATCGTAATTATATATACATATATATATATATATATATACAGGGTTGACAAAAGTAAATGGACATCTTCGATTTTTCCATAATTCTCTCTCTCTCTCTCTCTCTCTCTCTCTCTCTCTCTCTCTCTCTCTCTCTCTCTTCTCTCTCTCTCTCTCTCTCTCTCTCTCTCTCTCTCTCTCTCTCTCCTAAAGAGAGAATACAAATTAACAAAATTAATTTTGTTTCTTTTATCAATTTTCACTGTTTAGGTGAAACTTTGATAATACGTCAAAAATGGTGGTTAATTATACCAAAAAGATACCCATATCTTTTGGGTATAATTAACTTTTGTGTTCAAGAATATCCCTTAATTTTTTCTTTTAATGCGTAATAATTCTAATACCGGTATGTGTAAGTTACATGGTTGGTTGGTTGGTTAGTATGTGATTTTATTGATGATAATCAGTTGAGAGGGCTGGAAAGTGGCACACCGCTCAGGCGGTCCATTGCGCTAACTCCTAAATTATTATTAACCACCACCAATGGGAGTCGATCCCCCGACCTCTGTGCCTTCACAAAGTTGGTTTAGTATGGTCGGTATTATTGGGGAATTCTTTTGACCAATATTTATTAAAAACTTTGAGTGATATACGTATATATTATACATACAGTGTGTCCCCAAAAATGTGGTCACCTTTTCACCGGGCCAACGAAATCGCAATTCCAAGAATAACTAAATGGAACAGAAATCATATTAAACCTTTTATATTGTCCTTAAAATGAGAGGTAGTTTATTTAAATGGAATGAGAAGTCTTTTTATAAATTAAACATAAACAACAGTTGTTAAAAAATAAAGTTGGCGATTCACTAAATAATTAAATCGTAATTTTACGGTCAACTTTGAGATCATTTGTCGATTCACGATAAGTCTTCGTTAGGTTAGTTGGTGTATTGTTATGGGTTATAGAGGACTAGGCTTGGTAGACTAATAAGTGAAGTACGCCTAGGCCTAGACGGTATTGTTGTCACGACAATCAGTCTTGATTTTGCAGCGAGTGAAAGGAGTTTGTTAATTCTGTTATTTTACGAGTTCTTATTGGACGTTCAACTGAGGAAGACAAAACTGCTATCATACTTCACAAGGTAAAAGATTTTAGTTCTAAAAGAACAGTGAAACAGTATCTAATCGACATTGGTTTGTATGTAGAGCGTCATGTTCGTTGGAAAAAAATTCATGAAACGGAAACTCATGCATGAAGCCGGGAAGTGAACGACCGCGTACAGCAAGCAAGAACCCAAGCAAACATTGAATCTGTAAGTAAACTTATTTGCAGCCAAGAAGACAACCCCCTGAACTCAAGATCGCGTGGACGAAGAACTGCTGATCGCACCGGTATTAAAAAAAGTTCAGAGCATCGAATTGAAAAGAAAAGACGTTGGTCTAAAAACATTTAAGCAAATCCAAGCACATCGCATATCTGAACAGTCCAAAGTAAAACGTTCACTGCGTTGCCTTCGACTGTTTCTCTGTTTTAGATCAAATAACGACGTGTCTACCATTGGTTTACGAATATGAAAAGGTTTTTCCACTATTGAAACGACCTCCAAATATGCAAAACGACAGTTTATGCTAACCAGTGGTGTACCGATTATCGGCATCGGCAGAAACGGCCAATTTTGGACGTTGGCATCGGCCAAAATTTAACCGATTTTCTTACCGATTCTTTGAAACTTTTAAATTTTCATTACAAAACAAAAACTATATTAATAGAAAATTGAACATACAAAAATGATAATTCATATCCATTTCAAAGTGTAATTATATAAAAATATTTTACATTCACGAAAAAGGCAAAGTTTAATAAGTTAAGTTGCTCATAAATTTACATTTTCTCTAACTAGCTAATCTCTAAATACTATAAATTACTGTAGTCTCCTACTCTATAATAATAATTCTATATTAAATTGTACTTTATAATTTATATTTTAAACAATCTTACTCTGTTGACTTTGTTTTAAGTAGTTTAATAATTTTATGAACCCAAATTGTATGTCCACATTTTATTCAAATTGGCTACCAGGGCCTTGAAATTATAATGAAAAGTTCTGTTGTTGTTTACATTATTGAAGAAATATAAATACCTTCAACATAAGGAAAAATAATCACTTTAAATATTGGTATTCAATTTATGAAATTAAGCTAAAATTATTTTATCATTTTACTGATTAATAAAACTAAAATCATTTTAGCTACGGTATATGAGTAGCAAATTCTGGTACTGAATATTGTGGAGTGAGCTAAGGAAAAGCACAAAAAAATTTGAAGTGTACAAATATGAAAATTGAACGTTTTCACATTAGATTAGTACAATTTATGAAGGGAATTGAATTTTTAAAATGTAGGCAGGGAATCGGCATCGGTATCGGTAAATTTTGGAATCGGTACATCACTAATACTAACGTAAGAAAAAATAAGACATTCCAAAAAGTAGGTTTCTTCGAGAGACATCACTTCAGTCAGTCTGTGGATGGTTTCTGTTGGCGCTTGTCGTTTAGGAAAAACATCCTTGTTTGTCGATAAAGGTGTGAAAATGTATTCAAACCATTACTGTGACGATATCTCGAGTAAAATGCTGACTGAAAATGAAAGTTACGGTAAGAATCATGCTTTTCAGCAAGACTGCTCCATCTCATCGGTCCCGGCACACCATTACATACTGTACTTGTAAGAACAATGTCCAGATTTCATCGCACTAGAAGACTGGCCAACAAATAACGCTTGTTTAAATGCAGTTCACTATTTTATATGAGGAAGTTTGGTTGACAGAGTTTACAGACAAAATATTCTAGATGTCAATCAACTTCGCGAGTGCATTTTA
The DNA here is from genome assembly GCA_023014485.1 of Bathynomus jamesi. Classification (NCBI taxonomy): domain Eukaryota; kingdom Metazoa; phylum Arthropoda; class Malacostraca; order Isopoda; family Cirolanidae; genus Bathynomus; species Bathynomus jamesi. The sequence continues at coordinate 126,670 of JAJOZX010005653.1, forward strand.
ACAGCATGAAATGAGCTTGTCACTGGTGCGCAAGGCTACAATTTTTCACTGATAATAATGAAGGACACATTGAACACTTGTTGCGTTAATGTTTTATTCAATTTGTCTTTGTTCATTGTAAACTTCTTTAATGTCCACCTAAGTCGCTAATTACCATCCTCATCAACTTTATTTTTTAACAATTATTGTTCAAGTTGAATTTATGAAAAGACTACTCATCCAAGTTAAATAAACTTCCTCTCATTTTAAGGACAATATAAAGGGCTTATTATGATTTCTGTTTCATTTAGCTATCCTTGGAATTGTGATTTTGTTGGCCCGGTGAAAAAGGTGGCCACGTTTATGAGGACACAGTGTACATAAATATGTACCTACTACTAACTAGACTACTCTAAGGGAACTTATGGGAACCCGTGAACATAAATGAAAATACGTAAGGAATACGCTAAGCAATGTTCTTAAGCAATATAATAATTCTGAGGACTATATATATATATATATATATATATATATATATATTTTTTACACACTGTGTTCACAGATTAAGTAATAGGTATAAAAATAAAGGCTTTCCTGTTTTTTACAAAGCACCGCTTCGCACCCATACACCCATTCAGGGTATGAGCAGCTCACAGCATCATTGCCAAGTACAGTACATAGAGGATCAACGTGCGAAACGAGGCTACCGTACTTGGTTCTTTACCTTCAGTTATCATAATCCAATGAGCGATCATATTCCTAATTATTTTCGTGCTTGTGTGGTTAGTTTGCACTGCAGATACTGCTTCATAGGTCCGGATGCAGAACTCATCAGGAGCAAGATGTATTGTATATATATATATATATATTATATATATATATATACAGTATATATTCCATAGTTCCAAGCAATTCCATAGTTTTCAATTTATTGATGATCATTGCCAGTTATAGTTTGACCATTGACTGATTAGGGTATTAAACACCCAAATTAGCCTTTGACACGTTATCAGATTTCATAGATTTATAATTTCAATGTTTGCTTTACTACTAACTATTATACAGCTAGACGATATTCACTGTTATTACGCCCGGTTAGGTTACAACTAATACTACTACTAGTCTTTCAGCAGGGAGGAGGGAAAAGGAGAAACTGGCACATCACTCAGTCCAAACTAGTCCAGTCCATTGCGCAAACTCCTCGATTATTATCAACCAGTACTATCGGGAGTCGAGCCCTTAACCCTTATCTTTCTTCACTCCGCTTATTGGTAAACGGTGTTACCCACTGAGCCATCACGGGCTGGAATAAGACCAAACCTCGTACATAAGGGACGGTTTAGAATCGGAAAACAGAATCCGAAATCTGGATTCTTCATTCACTGAGAACCCCATTCTTCGGGGGTGCTTTAATCACATAGTATGCGATAGAAACGGCGCGAAATCTGTAATTCATCCTGCAGTTTATTTTCAATTTTAATTAAAATGTAGCGCTTATATTCACCTACCGTATACTATCTACTTACCTTTAAAGCTCATTATTTTATAATGAGTTTTTAGTAGATATTTTTATACTGATATATATATATATATATCTATATATATATATATTATATATATATACAGGGTGTCCCATAAGTCCGGTCTCATTGATGTCTCGTTTTGGAACCTTTTTTTTTGGTTGCAGGTAAAATAACATTCGTGAGGAAAAGGTCTCCGGAGTCCTTTTCCTCACCAGTGTAACTCGCTTCCATATTAGCTATTGCGTGTTATTCTACCTGCAACAAAAAATAAAGGTTCTAAAACAAGACCTCAATTTGAACATTTTAGTTCTAACGTATTACTTTTGTAAACTTAATTTAAAATAAATTTTCCTATGAGAACGGACTTATGGGACACCCTGTATATAAAGCTCTCAAAGGGTTGAAACGTTTTCTTTTGAACTTCAAAGATGAAAAGAAGCCATTTCTGAACCATGCCAACCATAAGGGACATGGTAATAACTACAATAAATCTTAATTTACTGACACAACCACATTCCCAATGGTTATTATTCTTTAATCCATGTGTGTGTGTGTGTGTATATATATATATATATATATATAAAGTAAAAAGTTGAAACAAAGCAAAGCGCATCTATTTCTGAGACGGACGGACGGACGGCAGACAGACAGGACTCCCTTTTTATACTATATAAGAGTAATATATATATAATATATAATATATATTATATATATATAATAATATATATATAAAATGATTTTCTTCGTGTCAAGTACATTCAAGAAGAGCAATCTTTTAGAAGATACAAAATAACCTGAACGTTATTTTCATTTCATGACGTAAATAATTGTGAATTGTGCAGATAAAATATATTTTAGCTCAAGTAATAATCAGAGAAGAACTAATTTTCAGTAGTCCGAAAAATGCCTGTTGAAATAAGGCGTATCTTTTTTGTATGAATAATAAGAAACCTTGAATAGAAATTTACAATAATAACGTACAATCCTAAGACGAAGTTTATTATTGAGTTCGGGTAGCGGAGGAGTGGCGAGCCAGGCTGCCCTATTTCGCCATTGAAACCCTATGATGCAGTCAACTTCGGCGTTAAATTCACCATAGTGGACAACAGGGTGGTGGATGCGCGGAGGAGATGGTACGGCCATGTGGAGAGGATGGGGGAGGACCAACTTCCGAGAAGGCTGATGTACGGAAGAATAGTGGGATCGAGGCCCCGGGGACGCCCAAAGACGACGTGTCTCAAGACGGTTGAAAGAGAGAATCCGGGTTTAACCTGGCGCCAGAGAACAGATCTGGCCAGAGACGGGGCGCAGTGACGAGATTACCGACGGGGGTAAACGCATCGCACGGGACCCAACCTGGAGACCTCCAGATGGGAACTAGGTCTAAATATATATATATATATATATATATATATATATACTATTTGCAAAGTTATTTTTTACAAATGTATTATAACAATCTATATACGAGAAAATGAGAATGTCATTCCGAGTACTTTGGAGTACTTTTGGAGGAAAAGGAAAACCATTATTGACCGAGCGCTTTCGTGTGTATATATATATATATATATAGTTTACTTATATCTACAAGGTGGGGGTTACGTATGAACATTGTCGCAACACCGTTTATCGTTATATCAACGAAGTAAAGCGACAGTGGATTTGGGCTGTAGTTGGAAGGAGTACTGTCCTCTATTTAGATGATGTACCGACCCGTGGTTTGGATCCCAGATAAAGCTGTAGATCCCTTCAGCCATATGGCCTTTGAAGTTACGGAAGAGAGGTTAAACACACACACACACACACCTACAGGGTAGCCACAAAATTTG
>JAJOZX010005653.1:137500-222500 GCA_023014485.1 Bathynomus jamesi
TTCTCAATTAGCCTGAGCACCGTACATATAATTCGTGTAAATGTATTATGTACTGTACACGTACGTGTATTGTTAATAAAAAGCTATAGAAAAGGGCCCCCCATATTCTTAATTGTCCCGGGGGCCCGAGGTGTCTTAATCTGCCTCTGGTTATAGTCTATTGGTAGCGGTATCGTCTTCTAATTTCTCTGAAATTAGGAAAAATTACTACTATAACCTTTTGATGACCGGTATACGTTTCTTTGAACTTAAACGTATAAGTTTTATTGTTATTTACAATTAGATATGTTAGTAACTATAGTCACTTAAATGACCCATTTTGGGGTTAATTTACCGACAACTGAACGATACCTATATAAACATGTAGAATTAGATACATTTGTAGAAACGTTGCATCATTATACAATTTATAATATTATTATTTCCGTTGGGACAAATATGTCCCTTGGTCCTCAGAGGGTTAAGTATGAAATAGTGAAAGAACGCTTTTAATATACAATATTTATTAGTTATTAAGTAATGAAAAATTAGAAATGTATACGTATATGCTGAATAAAAAACCCAATCTGTTGCTTTTTTGAAGAAAAAACCCCAGTAATAAAATACATATCCATTATATAAAATAACGGACAAACAAAAATAGGGACATTTTGGGAGGGGCATATATATATATATATATATATATGCACTAGAATCACAAAATAACACGTGACCTTATTAATAAGCAAACAACCACAAAGAAAAGGAAACACAAAGTCCGAGCGCTTTCGTGATATATTCACATTATCAAGCAGGAACAGAAAAAAAAATATATATATATATATATATATATATATATATGGGGATGAATTTCACAATTAGACACGTGAAATAAATGAATGAATGAGGCCTTGGAATCATTTTTCTTTTTCCTTGTGGGTTTGCATAATATATATATATATATATATATATATATATATATATATATATATATATATATATGAGAGGAGGGGCGACAAGCTTGACCTTGGCGAAATGAAGAATCATCGCACCTAAAACCAAACCTAAAACTAAACCCAATTACCATTCAAACAACGCTAGAAAATAGGAAAGGCAGAATGTGTAGTGTTCCCAAATTAAAGGCCCGATAAGGGACCTCCTCAACATTGAAGGAAAATAGCTTGGTAGTCAGGGGGCCAAGTCTTTTTAACCAGCTACCAAAGGACCTCAAAAACGTTACAGGGGTCAAAGTTGAAGTCTTCAAGAGAAGACTAGATGCCTGGCTCAGGACGGTACCAGATGAGCCGGGTGTACCTGGCTATGTACGGCAGAGAGCGCAAGAAAGCAACTCGCTCTTCCACCAAGCCAGACCTAGAGGCGGGGTCACCAGCTTCACCTTCGTGTGAAGAGAGATCAACGCACGGAACAGCAACGAGGTTAACGAGGTGTGTATATATATATATATATATATATATATATATATATATATGTGTGTATATATGTGTGTGTGTGTGTGTGTGTGTGTGTGTGTGTGTGTTACAGATAAGGTATCTCAGCGAAGGATATATAGAGTGTTATGAGATTATGTTTCATAAATTAGTATACATATTCAGGAAGTCAAAGTGAAAAAAAAGTTCCTATGAACATAAATCCGCAATTGCTTCTTTTCCGATACTCATCCACTGCTTTTTAGCCGAGGACAATGTACACCTATTGTACGCTTTCTAAATATGTCCGAGAACAATAAAGTAATAATAATAATTATTATTATTATTATTATTTCAAGTCATGAAGTGTATTGCTTCTATCTTTTCTCGTATGTAATGCGTCGGAAATGAAATTGGCTCTTGTTTGTTATAATCGAGATAATAATAATAATAACAATAATAATAACAATAATAATAACAATTTTATTGTTCTCTGATATATCTAGAAAGCATACAATAGGTGTACAGCGAATAGCATCGTCCTCGGCAAAAAAGCAATGTCGGAAACGAAGCAGATTGCCGATTTATGTTCTCGGAACTTTTTTGTTCACTTTGACGTCCTGAATATGTATACTAATTTATGTATACTTTACGTATACTTTATGTATTTATGTATACTAATTTATAAAAAATAATTTGATAACACCCTGTGTATATATATCCCATAATCGTGCGATGGAAATCCTAAAATCAATGACCGACTCTTCTCTCCGTCAATGTCTGTTGTCCTCCTGAACGTCAATTATCTGAGATATCTTTTCGACGTACGTTTCGCAATTGTCACTTTTCAGTCAAGAAAGTTTGCGAATTGTATTCAAAGTAAATGTCGTTTGGAAACATCTTTTAATTACATTTCAAAGGTTTCCTAATGTCACGCAGTCCAGTGAGATTTTACGTTGCTATAAAGTTACCAATATGTTTTTGTAACTGACATTTTACTTCCATACTAACAGACAGGGAAGTCACATGACAGAGGGGAACTTCGGCTAAACGTAGGGCCCAAACCACGGGTCGCTACGTCATCTGAACGCAGAAAGTAGCTCATCCATCCAACAATATAACTAGACCCAACGATGCTTATCGGGAGCGGTGAAAAGATGTGGCCGAGATGTATCTCAGAAAATATTACACACGCCGAGTTAAAAAAAAAGAAAAAAACACCCATCCAGTTTCGCCCCATTTTTAAAATGAACCGGTGTCCAAATTCACCCCATTTATAAAATGAACCCCTGTCCAAATTCACGCAAATTTAAACCTTAATGATTATTGAGTTTGTCTTATATGATCATAAAATAAACGGCATACGAATATGTTAAAATATAGGTCTGTATAGGGAAGGCTTGCGATTGCAAATACTTGTGTTTTTGGTCCAGTTTGTGTAGAGCAAGCTTGGGGTAATACGCGTGTGACTGTGATTCATACAGGTAAATTTGTGCTGCCTTGGAGAAGAAACACAAACTTATGGTACATCTTGCTCCTAAAGAATCATGCACCTGAACTAACAACAACTGAAGGTGTCTGCAATACAAACTAACGAAACTTGCGCGAAAACGAATACGGATTTGGATATTCTTTGACTAGGATAAGACAGAATATTCTGGCTTTCAGTGGTGATGAACTACGTATGGAAGCCTCGTCAATACAGTTCAGGTCACTTGCATTTGTAAATAGAACTGGCAATAGTCACGTTTATCAAGAAATCTTAGAATACCTCATGCTGGAGTATGCAGAACAGCTCTATGGAGACGAACCACTTATTTTTCAACATGGCCTGGCTCCAGCTCATGAGGCTCGTGCAACATCTGCGTGGTTTGATGCTCATGAAATTGAGAAGCGCAATTTGGTAAGCAGAAGGTCCAAAAGCGTAAACCAGGAACACTTAGTGAAGTAAAGAGGTATCTGATGACAACTTGGTAATCGATAACTACAGAAGAATGCGAGAGGCTTGTCGATTGGATGCCACGTCAATAGGAGGCCGTAACCAGAGCTAATGGTAGCCCAAACGAAATACTAAGATACAGAGTTAAAACGTCTTTGATAAAGGTTTAATAGACAGTATTGGCAGTACTGAATAAACATAATAAATTTATTCTATTTCTTGTAACACCTGATAACCTATTCTAATATTTGGTATGTCGCTATGCATTAATTTTTCTCTACTCAATAAGGATCTTGGTATAGGTTTTTCTTTCAAAAGTGGCACACAGAGCTGTCTTTTTATCATAATGACGTCACAGATACTCGATATTCCTCATAAAGTGTATAACTTAAAGATATTATAAAGGTCATGAGCGCATTTGAGACAGCATTCTACTTTATTTCTATCCAGAGTTGTGTATATACTCGTATACAGGGTGTCCCATAAGTCGGGTCTCGTACGAAAATTTATTTTAAATTAAATTTACAAAAGTTATACATTAGAACTAAACCAAATGTTCAAATTGATGTTTCGTTTTGGGACCTTTCTTTCTGTTGCGGGTAGAATAACACGCAATGGCTAATATGGAGTGAGTTACACTCGTAAATTTAATTTTAAATAAATTTTCCTACGAGACCGGACTTATGGGACACCCTGTATATATATGCATTAACTTTGGAAGCAAAAACTTAAATTCCCAACTGAGTTATTTCATAAAATATTTCAATATATTTTCGCGATATAAAATATGGAGCAACGAAAAAGTTGAGTCGACGTGGTAATGTTTAAGATATAAAGTGAGGTATGTTTAAGATATAAAGGGAGGTATGTTTAAGATATAAAGGGAGGTATGTTTAAGATATAAAGGGAGGTATGTTTAAGATATAAAGGGAGGTATGTTTAAGATATAAAGCGAGGTATGTTTAAGATATAAAGGGAGGTATGTTTAAGATATAAAGGGAGGTATGTTTAAGATATAAAGTGAGGTATGTTTAAGATATAAAGCGAGGTATGTTTAAGATATAAAGCGAAGTATGTTTAAGATATAAAGGGAGGTATGTTTAAGATATAAAGGGAGGTATGTTTAAGATATAAAGTGAGGTATGTTTAAGATATAAAGCGAGGTATGTTTAAGATATAAAGTGAGGTATGTTTAAGATATAAAGGGAGGTATGTTTAAGATATAAAGGGAGGTATGTTTAAGATATAAAGTGAGGTATGTTTAAGATATAAAGTGAGGTATGTTTAAGATATAAAGGGAGGTATGTTTAAGATATAAAGTGAGGTATGTTTAAGATATAAAGCGAGGTATGTTTAAGATATAAAGCGAGGTATGTTTAAGATATAAAGCGAGGTATGTTTAAGATATAAAGCGAGGTATGTTTAAGATATAAAGCGAGGTATGTTTAAGATATAAAGCGAGGTATGTTTAAGATATAAAGCGAAGTATGTTTAAGATATAAAGCGAGGTATGTTTAAGATATAAAGCGAGGTATGTTTAAGATATAAAGCGAGGTATGTTTAAGATATAAAGCGAGGTATGTTTAAGATATAAAGCGAGGTATGTTCAAGATATAAAGCGAGGTATGTTCAAGATATAAAGCGAGGTATTTAATTTTTAAACAAAATAATTCTTAAAGTTCCATACGATATTTATACGCACAACCTTCGACTTTAGACCAACACCATTGTCTAACTTCCCTCCAAATCTAGTCCTTTCGGACTATTTTTATTATTAAATGCATCATATTTGTCTGATATACTCTTGAAACCTGAAATATTTGATTATATTTCCATTATTTTATGTGTACACATATAGTGTAGCTACACACACACACACACACACACACATATATAATATATATCCTGAGGATGTCATTAGACGAAAGCGCTTGAGCACCTTTCTGTGTTTCCTTTCCTTCGTGGTTTTATTCATATATATATATATATATATATATATATATATATATATATATATATATATATATATATAGAAAGGTAGATAGATAAATTATATATACTGTACATATAGACAGACAGTTTATCGTTAATAAATATATACACTTCATCGATATAATGCGTATACACATTATAAAATATTTATATACATTATAAACTGTATATACATTATAAAATATGCATATACATTATAAAATAATGTGTACATACCTTAGACAAAAATAATACATATAATAATCAAAACAGTCCGAGAGAACCAGCTTTAAAGCGTACTTTCCTCAAATCAAATGCGTGTATGTGTATATATATATTTATATGTTTGTGTGTGCGTGTGTGTGTGTGTTTTCCAGCTACGAAACTCTTGACTTACAGTTACTGTAGGTATTAGATTAACTAAGTTAATTTATAGGTATAATTTATAGCTTATAAAGTGAATGAATGATTTTGTGTGATGGAGGTAAGAGAGGAAGGTAAAAATCTATATGCAGCAGACGAGAGCTGTAAAGTTCCCTAATATAACCATAACCACATAACCAGGACAAATGTCGTAATGTTTTAGGATCGTATATCTATCCCGGATAATACACGTTGATATTTTTGTATTTTTACAGTGTATAGCACTGCCAATATATATATATATATATATATATATATATATATATGTGTGTGTGTGTGTGTGTGTGTGTGTGTGTGTTACGGTAAAATTGTGAAATTACTGATTTCATAAAATCCCTGAAATTTTCAATAACTTCGCATAATTACTGTTTCACTCAGGGACTTCACGAAATTACTGAAATAGTGAAGAATTTCACCTAACTTAACCTCCTGAAGTCTCTGAGTGAAACAGTAATTACGCGAAATCACTAGTTTTACAATCTTACTGCAATATATATATACAGGGTGTCCGAGAATTATCTGTACAATATTTGGCTGTTATTAAAAGTCAACCATGAAGTGTAGAAATTCCAGTGTTGTCCCATTTTACAGAGAATCTCATTAAGTTTTTTTTGATACCACGTTTTGACAAGTTTTTTAGAAATGTACGCGGGTGACAGACATTGATGATTTAAAAGCAAGAATCACAGCTGCTATTGAGCGAATTGATGTGGATATGCTGCAGCGTACATGGCAATATTTGGAGTATCGATTGGATGTTTTGCGAATCACTAATGGTGCACATATCGAATGTTTGTAACAACGTTACTTTAATAAAAGAAACTTTTGAAAATACAGAGTCTAAATAATCTTGTTTAAGAATTTTACGTGTGTTATCAAGAATTTTATTAAAGATGAAATTGTACAGATAATGTTCGGACACACTGGAATTTCTAAAAACTTGTCAAAACTTGGTATCAGAAAAAACTTAATGAGAATATCTGTAAAATGGGACAACACTCGAATTTCTACACTTCATGGTTGACTTTTAATAACAGCCAAAAATTGTACAGATAATTCTCGGACACCCTGTATATATATATAATATTATATATATATATATATATATATATATATATATATATATATATATATATATATATATAATCTTGGTTTTTGAACAAATGTTTAGGATCGACCTGCGTTGGACCTCTGTGCAGCAACCCGTCTATTGGGGGATTTTTATCGTACCCATTTATCTACTAAACAAAGGAAGGATGAACAGCCGGGAGAGCTGTGCGCCGTCTGCCCACGATAGGAATCGAACCTGGGTATACAGATTCGTCGTCAGCGATGCTAACCACTACATAACCGATGCAGATCATATATATATATATAATATATATTATATATATATATATATATATATACGCTGACCTTTGTAAAATGGTTTAATATTCGAGTAGCGTGTTGGTAATATGCCAACTGCACAAAACTTGGCTCACAGTTCGGTTACCTCTGAAGCGGTTACCATTTTATGATTATTTTATTGTCATAATTTTGATGGTGTCAAATATATATATATATATAAAATTGGAAATAAAGGATTACACACACACACACATTCGTGTGTGAGTGTATATATATATATATATATATATATATATATATATATATATATATATAATCATACCCGGGCTTTACGTGCGAAGCATTGGGGGGTACATCTTCACGTTTGTTGGGAATAGGAGAAGTGAGGGTGAGAACAAGGGAGGTAGTTCGAACCTCCGACCTTTGTGGCGGTCCACCAACTTTTACGAGAGGCATTTTTTCCCCATTATTAATTTTAATAGACTTAACGACGAATTTGAGGCCATTTTATCAGCGTACCGCAATTAGTGAAGAAGACTGGACATAAAACAACCATATACATATATATCGAGATCACTAATATATATATATATATATATAATATATATATACAGTGGTGGGCACGCGCAACAATTTTTGTAGCGCCGCAACCGCAACCGCAACTCTGCTGAAATAGTTGCACCGCACGCGCAAGCGCAACCCTTTTCAAAAAGTTGCGCCGCAAGCGCAAGCGCAACCAAAAATGTTGCGCCGCAAGTTGCGCCGCAACTTTTTGCGGCGCAACTGCCCACCTTTGTATATATATATATATATATATATATATATATAGATATATATATATAATCGATGCATTCGTAGTTTAGGTGGAAGCGTGAAGAGTTAAACATCTCTTTACATAGAACAAAAACCATTCAGGCCACATACGTCCATTTCCTATAAGGTGTTTCTAAAGTCGCGCAACTAAATATATATATATATATATATATATTTACCTATCATTTGTGAACAAGAACAAATTATTATCCTTAAATATAAATTTGTTCAAGACTACGACACGCAAGCGAGTTTTATTCCCCGTAACCGGTTGGCGTTCGAATTAATATTTTGAGAATAATGAGAATCTTAGGCTCGAAAGATCATCTCTCCCTCCAACTCCGGTGAGCACACTTTGCGCGAATAATCCCTCGTTTGTTTCATCGGAGTGTATATAAGGATTTTTATTATAGGATAGGTAGAGACAATATTATCATCGTAATGGCACGCTAATATCGATAATAGAGGGGCTGATAGTAATATCACGCGAAATATGTCAGATTACGTAAAAATGTAGTTCGTGTTATGAACGCAAATTACATCACTGCAGGACGTACATGAAATGGCTTTCTCGGACTTTTAAGAATGTATGTAACAAAGTTTAATTTTTGGGGGGAGGTTGGGGGCCTATTTTCTTTTTTACGATTCAAAACTACTATTTGTTATGTTCCAATGACGAGTAACAAATTTTGGCTGTTGGCTGTGTGTGTGTGTGTGTGTGTGTGTGTGTGTTTGTTGTGAGGGGTGGGGGAAAGAGGTAAAGAAGTTGTTTAACCTCCTTCGTAACATCAAAAGACCATATGAAGGAAGGGATCTACAACTCACGAACCACGACGGGTCACTACATCATCTGGAAGCGGAGGACAGTCACCCATGCAATCGAATGAAATCGATTCTTTCATTTATTACATGACAAAAACACTCTTTTTTGAGGGGAAACTAAATATAATTTTCAACTTTTATTTTTTAGCGTATTAACAATAAACAAATTCCATCCGTACCCAATTAGTCGATCATCGAACCATTTTTGAGTCGATTGCAAGGCGGGCGAAATAGGCATTTCCCGAAATTGCAATAACTACAGTAAAGAATCATAAAAATAAGAGGAATTATCAACGCAATTGCAAGTGGATATCCATAATTCATAACTAATTATTTAATTCTAATTTCAAAATCTAATTCTAATTTCTTATCGAAAATATATTTTGAATTTCAATTTTGATTTGTTTGTACTTAATTTCTGTGATTAAAACTATTAAAAATTACTGTACTTTATATATATATATATATATATTAGACCGTTTCACAATTATATGGTAATTTTTCAAATTGAATTTTAATAAACGCACACACACTTTTATTTTTTTATATAAAGGAAGAAAAACAAATAGACAAAATATCATTTTATTTGAATGATAAAAAGGCACCCCTCAGATGGCACTTCTTTTACATTAATGGATAATTAGAGCAAATATAAGACTGAACGAAAAATATGTTTTAAAACAAAGCGACTTAAATTCTATTTAAGACATATATTGATTAAGAATATAGGGATTTCAGTGGCTGAGGGACCTCCTTTCTCTGATTTTCAATGATTTGAAAGGCCAGTTGTCTCTCTTCCTCACTCTTTGTGAGCTTCTCATTAAACTCTGTAGCCAGTTTGACTCCTCGTTCAGCACAGTCGTTGATTACTTTGACTGCCATGACCCGATTACGGTGCTCCTCAATGTCTTCAAGTTTCTTGGGAATTTCTATTTTCAAACACTTGAAGAAGTCTTGTGTTGAGTTGTGACAAAACTGGTAATCTTTAAGTCATTGGGGTTTTGCAACATTCTGGGGTCCACCTTTCTTGCCCTCACTTTTCGAGGAGGCGCGTGGTGAAGGTTGTGGAGCATTAGAACCTTATCATCTTCAGTCACGAGGTTTGAGAAAAAGCCAAATCCTACAAGATCCTCACTCAAGTACCAACCATGGTTCTGAAGTTTTTTTGAGGGCTGTAGCACCCACTTCCTTATCAACCTGGATCTTGTAGATATGTAGCATCTTGAGGAGGGCCAAATCATTTGCTGGAGCATCAATTCCAACTGGAGATGTATACCAAGCTTGAAGATAAACTGTCACTGAAAAGGCGTTTATTCGTATCAGAGCTTGTTTTTCATGAGGGGTGAGAAGGAATTGGTTCCTAAATAAGTAAATTTTTAAGGAATAGATGCCCTTTCCCATCCATCTAGCTCTGCTGTAAGCTCCTGGGTAGTGGAATCTGCTATCAGAGCCTTTATTTGTTTTAGGCATTGGACAACCAAGGAAAATAAGTGCAAGTTCTAAGTGTTCCCTGTAGTCACCTCGAGTGTGGCCCTCTTGAAGTTTGGAGTTGATGAAAGAAATAAGCTTGTCTCTGTGCTTCAAGATCCAATGATCTAAAGATTCTGAGGTGAGATCATTGGGTTCATAGGGCTTGTAATTCTGCTGATCAATGTTATCCCAACAATCTCTGAATCGATTGAATAAGGGAATTTGTGGACCCGAAGAAGAGAAAAACATGTCAAAAACTGCAGTGATAAGAAGCTCGTGGATATGGTGGCGGAATGCCAGAAAAAGGAGTGATCTCTGAAGGGCCTTTTGGATGATGGTACAAGCCCCAGCATGGATACCTGTATTGCTTGCAGTAGTATCAAAACAAAGGCCTGCTACCCACTCATTTACTTGTGGCCATTGCTTCAAGACATCTAAAACTGCTCTCCCCATTTCTTCTCCCGTTCCAGAAATAAGCTTTGGAATAGACAGTAATTTTTCTAATTCGTCTGCACCAGTCACAACAATGGGCATTACATCAATCTTACCCCCATGCATGGATGGCAGAAGCTTTCCATCAAAATGAATTATTAAAGGGGTATTTGGTTGGAAACTGGCTTTAATGTCTTCTCCCATCTGCATCCGTGTTGATCGCCGAGACCTGTAGATAGAGGATGATGAAAGTGTGATCTCTTCAATTTCCACTCCAGCAGCTGAAAGGGCAGGTGCCACAATGTGCATAGCAGCTCTTGCAGATGTTCCAGTGCGGTCCAGAGCAGCCAAGAACTTTTTATCCCTAACGATTACACCTGGTTCAAGCTTCTCCTTTTTTGAAGATGATGATGAGAGTGCTCTGTAGAACAATTCATCACCAGATGATTCTTCACTTCCTCCTGAACCGGAATTTTCACATTGGTTGAGATCCACAACCTTTGTCAATTGCCTCATTTCTTCCTTTGATTTCCTGCGAAGTTTTTCCATTCTTTCCATGCTTATCTGTCGTGCTTTTGCCTTTCTTGAAAACTCCTTGTCTTCTGGACCCATAATCATTTTCCGATCGTTCCTTTGATCTTAAGAAAATCTTTATCCTCCTGCAATTTTATTTCTGTTTCCACTTCTGAATGAGCTACATCGAAAAGCTTCTTTAAGCTGGTGACAAATTCTGCTTCATTCTTCTCTTGGGTAGGAGTTCGTCGAGTTCGGTTCTTGACCAGCCCTTCATGCTTATTGTAAAGCCTTTTAAGCTTTGAGACAATATAAGGCTTGTGGGATGTAATTAAGGAGGCTTTTTCCCACATAGCAATAACTTCGTTGGCTACAGTTGCGCAAGCTACAGAGACATTTTGCTTTCCCACCTTAATGTGATAAAAAAGACGTTAAGGACATCACTGTTAGTTGGAAGCTGCTTCTCAGAAAAACCCTCTTCCAGCACTTGTTCGACCAACCAGACTTCACACTTGTTTCTGGTTTTTGCCATAATTCTGAGGGAAAAAGTTTTACCACCTGTTAGTCTTAATAATAATATAATATAATCATTAATCACTCACCTAAATTATATTATGACTTGATTACTGTAAGAAAGTTGTAAGTAACATGAAGTAACCTTTCTAGAACAGTAAACTTGTGAAAATATCAGTAATTATAGATGAAAAAGCAAATAAAACATCATATAATCCATAAAGGGAAAAAATGGAAATTCTAGAATAGTTATCCTGAAGGAAGAATTTTCTAGAATTCTCTCGAAAGAATATAGGGGGGTTACTGGACCATTCCTGAAAATGACCTACTTATCTTCCAATTTTATTTATGAATTTTATATACCAAATTTAAGAGGACATCACAAATAAATAAATATATTTGCCAGAAAAATGAAAATTTTCTCATGAGGGGTAAAATAGATATGCATTGAGGGGTGGATAACAATAAGCTCTTGTCTTAATATTTTGCATGAAGTCTTTATTCATGACATATTACGTTTTTAGTATGTGTGCGTTGAGCCATCATAAATTTCGATTTTTCGAAACGGCCTAATATATATATATATATATGAAAATTATTTCACGAAAGTAACACGTGAAAAATATTTATGATGAATAAAACCACGAAGGAAAGGAAACACAGAATGGTGCTCAAGCGCTTTCGTCATTAGACGAAAGCGCTTGAGCACCATTGTGTTTCCTTTCCTTCGTGGTCTTATTCATTATATATATATATATATTTTTATTTTTTTTTCTGCAGTAATATATACGGACAGCAACACTCGGTGAATTATAAAAAGGTTCTGGCAGAACCCTAAATTTGCTGTACAACTGGTCTTTTAGACTCTTACATAAATTACCCCCCGAGATGCTCAGCTTCGCAAATGTTTGCTACCCGCAATGTCCCGAGCTTCCCGGAAGTAACAAGACGCGCTCAATACAGTCTAATGCAAAGAATTAAAAAATCAACCAACCAGATTATCCAAGCTATCCATGAGTCCTGCCGTTTCTCTTCTAAGTTATGGAATTCATGGTACGAATTATTTCTAATCAATTGTATATATTTCTATCCTTAGTATGTGAACTGTCATTGTATTAATAATATTTGTCATATGGACTATACTCTGCCAATAAACCTTTTCATTTCATTTTCATTTTCATATACAGTGTGTGTTTAATATATATATATATATATAATATATATATATATATATATATATATATATATATATATATAACCACACACAGTATATCCGCTTTTAGGAAAGTCTGTAATTACGTCTTCTTACAATTTAGTATAGTAAAAATAATGACGTGTGACGTTATTGTAATCGTAGAGGATGGAAGTGGGAATAGGTGGAAGTGAAAAGGGGGTGGAAGGTAGTTAAGTATGGCCGTATGGGCAAGATTGAGTAGATAACACTTCCTGGTTAAAGTTTAAGAGTTGGACCGCCCCCTTTTCTAGACTACCATACATGCTTCAAACAATATCTTCTCTACTGGTATATATATATATATATATATATTATATATATATATATATACATATATATATATATATATATTATACACACATTCAACTGCAAAGAACACGCAGTATAAATAACGTAAAGAAACGACGCTTGTATAGGAGATATTCCGCGCAAGACGAGAGAGAGAGAACGGAACAAATGAAAAAATGAGGTAACCACCTGGGAATCGAACCCGGGATCTTCCGATTGCCGGTCAGACGCGATACCATTACACCATGGACCTCACTCTTCCAAATGCCGTAATTCTTCTACATACTCGCAGAAACCAATGCCCCAAGGGGGCACCTCCCGCATGCCGTAACATTATATACATTCAACTGCAAAGAACACGCAGTATAAATATATAATGTATATAATGTTACGGCATGCGGGAGGTGCCCCCTTGGGGCATTGGTTTCTGCGAGTATGTAGAAGAATTACGGCATTTGGAAGAGTGAGGTCCATGGTGTAATGGTATCGCGTCTGACCGGCAATCGGAAGATCCCGGGTTCGATTCCCAGGTGGTTACCTCATTTTTTCATTTGTTCCGTTCTCTCTCTCTCGTCTTGCGCGGAATATCTCCTATACAAGCGTCGTTTCTTTACGTTATTTATACTGCGTGTTCTTTGCAGTTGAATGTATATAATGTTACGGCATGCGGGAGGTGCCCCCTTGGGGCATTGGTTTCTGCGAGTATGTAGAAGAATTACGGCATTTGGAAGAGTGAGGTCCATGGTGTAATGGTATCGCGTCTGACCGGCAATCGGAAGATCCGGGTTCGATTCCCAGGTGGTTACCTCATTTTTTCATTTGTTCCGTCTCTGTCTCGTCTTGCGCGGAATATCTCCTATACAAGCGTCGTTTCTTTACGTTATTTATACTGCGTGTTCTTTGCAGTTGAATGTATATAATGTTACGGCATGCGGGAGGTGCCCCCTTGGGCATTGGTTTCTGCGAGTATGTAGAAGAATTACGGCATTTGGAAGAGTGAGGTGCATGGTGTAATGGTATCGCGTCTGACTGGCAATCGGAAGATCCCGGGTTCGATTCCCAGGTAGTTACCTCATTTTTTCATTTGTTCCGTTCTCTCTCTCTCGTCTTGCGCGGAATATCTCCTATACAAGCGTCGTTTCTTTACGATATATATATATATATATATATAATTAATAATTTTGACAGGTAAAATCCATTAAAAGGTTCTAATGTATTGCAGATATAATATTTCATAAGAAATAAAATCCATCACGAATTTTGCTAAAAGCAAAAACCAGTTATAAAAATTGTTAAAAAAATGAAAAATAATAATAATAATAAGTAATTTAAATTAAATCCAATTAATAATAATTTTAATATTATTCAATCGAAAGAAAATGTTAAATTAATGACAAAGAGATAGAAATTTAATAAACTTGTATAAATGTTTATATATATATATATATATATATATGTCGTCCGATAAGTGAGTGGCGATTCGGGAACAATTTATAAATAAGATAAAGGATAATAAAAATTTTATTAGAAGGAATTTTATTTTAGTAAACTTACAATTAATTCGATAATTAATTGTCATAGGGATCAACCTGATCGCCATTTACACGAATAGCAAGCTGTATGCGTCTCCATGTCCTGTCTGACATTTTTTGTAAAAGTTCTTTATCCTCATTGATGTCACTTAACACAACTTCTGCGATTTTTGTCAGATCAGATTCACTTTGATTTTCACGGCCATTAATCTGCATCTTGAGGATTCCCCAGAGGGTATTATCCGGGGTAGTCAAGTCCGGACTCCGCAGAGGCCAAGGTACAGGACCATACTTTCCGATCCATCTGCCAGGAAAATTTCTGTCTAGGAACTCACGCGCAGCGAAAGCGGTGTGTCCTGGAGCACCATCTTGCTGAAAAATAGGGTTGCGAATATTCGTATTTCTTAAAGCGGGTAGAAATCTGTTCTCCAACATGTCGATATAACTTCCTGAAATAATTCGACCAGTGCACACAAATGGACCAATTAAACAATGCGCTGATATTGCACACCATATCATGATTCGAGGGGGATACTGTTTTACTTGATCATAATAATGAGGATTTTCTTTCGACCAAAAAAACGAAAATTTGCTTTTGCCATCGCCATAAAGGGCACATTCATCACTGAAGAAAGTACGATCTCTCTCGGCTTTACTTGGAAAAGCTTCAAGAATTTGTTGACAAGCATTAACTCTGACAATTTTATCTTGTGGCGATAAAAACTGAACGGAGGTTGGGCGGAAAGCTTTAAAATGCAAGTCTTTTTTCATCAAATCATGCAGTGTTGATTTGATTTCGGAACATTTTTAATGCAGATGCACGCCTACGAATACTTTTGTTTGGCGATTGTCGAATTGACACTTGAACATCATCTTCCAATCTTGCTCTTGCTTTGGGGCGACCACGGCGTTTTTTATCAATTATCATCCCAGTTGTGAATAATTTGTGTTCCCATTTTCTAATGATTTCGCCCTTTGGCGGCACATCATTAAATCCTTGTTCAAACCTTTCGCGTACTACCTTCATGCAATGCTTGGTTTTTCCAGATTCATGCCACCATCTTGCTGCTAATATCCGTGCTTCATATGTGTAGGGACTTTGATCACAAATTTTATCAACACGTGCGTCTACCTCAGCCATTGCAACGCCAATAATTAGAAATAATAAAAATAAAACAATGAAAAACCAGAACAAAGAGAAATAAACTCACTTATCGGACGACCTGTATATACAGGGTGGGCCGAAAGTCTGGATCCATAGGAAAATATTTATTTTAATACATAAATTACAACAAATGGTTAATACTTAAAATGAATATCAACTTTAACTCGTAAATGCGTATCCGTGATACTGTACAGTAAGTAGTTCGTACTCCAGTATAAATACTCAAATACTTTTTTTATTTCAGCCCAGAAATGGCTTCGAGTCTAACAACAGAAGACCGGGTAGAACTTGTGCTCATGCACGCAAGACAGGGAGCTACACACAGAGAAGTTGCTACCGAATTCAATAGAAATCATCCTGATAAGCATCCAGTAACACATGCGACTGTTGGCAAGTTGTTTAAACGTTTCAAAGAAACAGGAAGTGTACATGATCGACGGCGTTCTGGTCGTCCAAAAACTGCAACTGATGAAAATACCTCTGCAATGGTATGTGAAACTTTAACGAATAGTCCAGTAAAGTCAACAAGAAGATTATCAAATGAAACACGCATCTCGAGAACGTCAATTCGAAGAATTATTAAAAATCATAAATTCCATCCCTAAGTGTCTCGATGTCAGAGGCCGCCAATTTGAGGATTTGTTATAATTTGTTGTTTATACTGGAGTACGAACCACTGTACAGTATCACGGATACGCATTTACGAGTTAAAGTTGATATTCATTTTAAGTATTTACCATTTGTTGTAATTTACGTATTAAAATAAATATTTTCCTATGGATCCAGACTTTCGGCCCACCCTGTATATATATATTTTCGCCTTTCTGTCTGTCTGTCTGTCCTCTATGCAAGCGCAAACCGTTTGACCTAGAGCTATCGAATTTGGCACGGGAACCTCTTATGGGATGAAGAATGTCAACACAGAGTCGGTCAGCCTGTCTGTTTGTATGTTAGCGGAACGACCCGGCGTTGCCGGGGTGGATGTCGAACGCTATAAGCTAATGAAAATATCACGACTTAACCTAACCAATCGTCAAGGGACCTAACCGGGCATTCAAATAACCCGGGCAACGCCGGGTACCTCGCCTAGTATATATATATATATATATGGGATAAATTTCACAATTAAACACGTGAAATGAATGAATAGTGTAAACCGACAAGGAAAAAGAAAAATGATTCCAAGGCCTTTCGTGTATTCAGAAGTACACCTTGTCAGGGAATAATAAAATATCTTTCTTTGTATGTATTCCCTGACGAGGTGTACTTCTGAATATACGAAAGGCCTTGGAATAATTTTTCTTTTTCCTTGTGTATTTACATCATATATATATATATATATATATATATATATATGATGTAAATACACAAGGAAAAAGAAAATTATTCCAAGGCCTTTCGTATATTCAGAAGTACACCTCGTCAGGGAATACATACAAAGAAAGATATTTTATTATTCCCTGACAAGGTGTACTTCTGAATACACGAAAGGCCTTGGAATCATTTTTCTTTTTCCTTGTCAGTTTACACTATTCATATATATATATATATATACACACGCACGAGTATACCGCCTGAGTAGCCCAGGGGTTAAGACGCTGGGTTACTGACCGGTAGTCGTCAAAAGGAGTCCTGGCGAGAACTTTTTATTTACAGATTTCCTTCATGGGTCGTGGTTCGGATTCTACATTAAGCTGTAGGTCCAAGGTGGGGCTAAAGGCTTGACGTTTGTCAAAATGCCTACGTAAAACCAGGTGTGTGTGTATATATACAGGGTGTTTCAGGAGGAAAGGTCAATACTTCGGGAGGTGATAGTATCGGTCATTGTGAGGAAAAAAGTTTATATGAACATGTGTCTAATTCTGAATGGTTACGGAGATAGAGCTGTTTGAATCTAATGCGCGCGCAGCTCTTCCTCCCCCAGCGGTGGTCCCATTCAATGGCCACCAAGGTCTCCAGAGCTCTCTCCGTTAGATTATTGTTTGTGGGGGTGGATGAAAAGTCTAGTTTACAAAAGAAAGGTGGATACACGAGACGAATTGCTCGCGCGCATTTTGGATGCTGCTGCCCGCATAAAGGAACGTCAAGATCAACTCGGACGAACAACACGCGATCTTCGCACACGAGTTGCAAAGTGCATTGAGGTTGACGGTGGGATTTTCGAAAATGTATTGTAAACTGTAACAAATTTGTCATTTCTGTATCTGATACCATTCAAAATGCCAATGTTTAAACATTAAATGTTAGAAGCAGTAATTGGTTTCTCTTTCTTGATTACCATCAACAATGCTTTTGTATTTGTAGATTCAAACAGCTCTATCTCCGTAACCATTCAGAATTAGACACATGTTCATATGAACTTTTTTTCTCATAATGACCGATACTATCACCTCCCGAAGTATTGACTTTTCCTCCTGAAACATCCTGCATATATAGTATATATATATATATATATATATATTATATTTTTCACAAATGCCCAACTTGGTCGAACATTTTGTGTAAATTTTTGTCCGTGATCATTTTTTACCCAGTAGGTCGAACAAGTTTCATTTTTTATATTTTCAAATTTTTAATCGCTTTCGTTTTTGTTGAAGTAGGGTGGGGGCGGGGGAAGGGGGGGGGGTTCTATAAGAAAGTTTAGAGAAAGCTTTTTTTTTATGGTATACAATGATTACTTTTTATTATAATTGAAGTGAAATAAGTTGTTCGTTTATGCTTCTTCAGACTTTACACACCCTCCGATTTGTTTTACACGTTTTAGGTAAAGTAGGTCGTACAAAGTAGGTCGTACAAATCAGACTAATTTACAAAGTTTGACCTAATTGGTAAAATAGTGGCCTACTTTGGTGCTATTTTCGGATTTAGGTATATATATATATACAGGGTGTCCGAGAATTATCTGTACAAGTTTTGGCTGTTATTAAAAGTCAACCATGAAGTGTAGAAATTCCAGTTTTGTCCCATTTTACAGAGAATCTCATTAAGTTTTTTCTGATACCAAGTTTTGACAAGTTTTTTAGAAATTCCAGTGTGTCCGAAAATTATCTGTACAATTTCATCTTTTAATAAAATTCTTGATAACACACGTAAAGTTCTTAAACAAGATTATTTAGAATCTGTATTTTCAAAAGTTTCTTTATTAAAGTAACGTTGTTACAAACATTCGATATGTGCACCATCAGTGATTCGCAAAACATCCAATTGATAATCCAAATGTTGCCATGTACGCTGCAGCATATCCACATCAATTCGCTCAATAGCAGCTGTGATTCTTGCTTTTAAATCATCAATGTCTGTCACCCGCGTACAAAAAAGAAAAAACTTGTCAAAACTTGTTATCAGAAAAAACTTAATGAGTTTCTCTGTAAAATGGGACAACACTGGAATTTCTACACTTCATGGTTGACTTTTAATAACAGGCAAAAATTGTACAGATAATTCTCGGACACCCGGTATATATATATATATATAATAATATTTAGGAGAAATCCAATGACAAGGAGAAATGTAAATGCCATGAAAAGTCTTCTTTAATGCGCAACGTTTCGAGCAATACGCTCATCTTCAGGCTGTTTAATAACAATGTGAAATTAAAATCAATATTGAATGAAAAACAAAACAGAAAATTTCTATAACCTATTCGTAAAGACAAATTTTAAAAGACTGAGAAAAGAGGGTTAAATTCTAAGTTATACAGATTTACATATAAAAATTAAGAAGTTATTTTTAAATACATATAGTAAATGTGAAATTAATACACTGGAACAATTAACAATAGTACACTGGAATAATGGAACTAGCTACCTTACACTGCAGTTTCCGAGGCTGACTAATTTGAGCAGAGACAAGAACGGGAAACACGAGAGATGGCGAGGGCGATTGGGGAAGGAGGGATTATAAGGAATTGGGGAAGGAGGAGGGATCATAGCAAATTGAGGGGACGGCAGATGAGTCAACATTCAGACTAGGGGACAATGCTTTAATGAAAAGCGATTCTAAAATTCTTAGTGAGTTGGGACAAGTATTACAACCAAGAATTTTAAAATTGTCTAAAGTGACATCAATTTTACATTTAATGCTGTGTTCGCGAATACTCGAGGCTTCTTTAGTTTTTAAAATTTTACCTGTTCGGCCACTTATTCCCATATGCGAATAAAATCTAGCCCTGAGAGAGCGAACAGTGCTGCCAATGTAATTCCAAGGAGACACCTAGGGCAGGTAAATAAATATACAACACCGCTACGCAACGAGTCAGGGGTTCGATCCTTCGCTGAGAAAAAGCTACCTAAAGACGTTTTATTAATAAATATGATGCGGAAATCAGTATGATAAAAAAATTTCCTTAACAATTTTGTAAATTTAAGCTTAAATTCCTTATTCAAAGGACCCATTTCAGGTACCAAGAAATATTTTATATCCTTCGGCACTGTAATACATGGAAGTTGAGGGCTATAAACATTATTTAAGAAGGATCTAATTAGTTTGTCTACATATTGAACAGGAAAATATTATTAGTAAAGTATGATCTTAGATTATTAAATTCATCATTAAGTAAGGTAAAATTAGAGGTCAAATTATATCCTCTGAACAGGAGAGTTTTAATACAAGACATCTTATAGTTGAAATCAGTAAAACTAAAAAAATTCATGCCCAAACCAGTGAAAGTGGGTTTCCTGTAAACTGATGTAGTAATAGAATCACCGTTTTTCGAAATTAAAAGATCTAAGAAGGGGAGGAGCCATTTTGCTCAGTTTCCATTGTATACGTTATATTGGGGTGCAAAGAATTTAGGAAGTTAAAGAATTGTTGCGCTTGTACCGCATTATCAAAGACTGCTATCGAATCATCAACGAAGCGTCGATAGAAAATTGGCTTGAGATGAGTGGGAGATTGTCTAAAAATTACACTTTCTAAATGAGTCATAAAAAAGTCAGCTGCTAACGGTCCGACTGGTGATCCCATCCCTACCCCATCAATTTGTTGGTAAACCTTATTGTTGAAAGTGAAATAGCATTGTTTGAAGACCAATTCTAAAAGTTCCTTAAAATGAGACAATGAAAAACCATGAAAATTATCAACTGAGCTAAAAACCCTATCTAAAATAATGGCAATAGTTTCAGATACAGGTACATTTGTGAAAAGTGACTTTACATCAAAACTGACAAAAAACTTTTTTGAATCGAAGTTTTTACCAAGGAGGTCTTTTTGGAATTCAAACGAGTTATTTATAGTGTAAGCATTTTTCGCAAAGGGGGACAGGAGACGAACAACAAATTTTGCCAATTGAAAGGTGGGTAAGTTATACGAAGCTCAGTTGATAATTTTCATGGTTTTTCATTGTCTTATTTTAAGGAACTTTTAGAATTGGTCTTCAAACAATGCTATTTCACTTTCAACAATAAGGTTTACCAACAAATTGATGGGGTAGGGATGGGATCACCAGTCGGACCGTTAGCAGCTGACTTTTTTATGACTCATTTAGAAAGTGTAATTTTTAGACAATCTCCCACTCATCTCAAGCCAATTTTCTATCGACGCTTCGTTGATGATTCGATAGCAGTCTTTGATAATGCGGTACAAGCGCAACAATTCTTTAACTTCCTAAATTCTTTGCACCCCAATATAACGTATACAATGGAAACTGAGCAAAATGGCTCCCTCCCCTTCTTAGATCTTTTAATTTCGAAAAACGGTGATTCTATTACTACATCAGTTTACAGGAAACCACTTTCACTGGTTTGGGCATGAATTTTTTTAGTTTTACTGATTTCAACTATAAGATGTCTTGTATTAAAACTCTCCTGTTCAGAGGATATAATTTGACCTCTAATTTTACCTTACTTAATGATGAATTTAATAATCTAAGATCATACTTTACTAATAATAGTTTTCCTGTTCAATATGTAGACAAACTAATTAGATCCTTCTTAAATAATGTTTATAGCCCTCAACTTCCATGTATTACAGTGCCGAAGGATATAAAATATTTCTTGGTACCTGAAATGGGTCCTTTGAATAAGGAATTTAAGCTTAAATTTACAAAATTGTTAAGGAAATTTTTTTATCATACTGATTTCCGCATCATATTTATTAATAAAACGTCTTTAGGTAGCTTTTTCTCAGCGAAGGATCGAACCCCTGACTCGTTGCGTAGCGGTGTTGTATATTTATTTACCTGCCCTAGGTGTCTCCTTGGGAATTACATTGGCAGCACTGTTCGCTCTCTCAGGGCTAGATTTTATTCGCATATGGGAATAAGTGGCCGAACAGGTAAAATTTTAAAAACTAAAGAAGCCTCGAGTATTCGCGAACACAGCATTAAATGTAAAATTGATGTCACTTTAGACAATTTTAAAATTCTTGGTTGTAATACTTGTCCCAACTCACTAAGAATTTTAGAATCGCTTTTCATTAAAGCATTGTCCCCTAGTCTGAATGTTGACTCATCTGCCGTCCCCCTCAATTTGCTATGATCCCTCCTCCTTCCCCAATTCCTTATAATCCCTCCTTCCCCAATCGCCCTCGCCATCTCTCGTGTTTCCCGTTCTTGTCTCTGCTCAAATTAGTCAGCCTCGGAAACTGCAGTGTAAGGTAGCTAGTTCCATTATTCCAGTGTACTATTGTTAATTGTTCCAGTGTATTAATTTCACATTTACTATATGTATTTAAAAATAACTTCTTAATTTTTATATGTAAATCTGTATAACTTAGAATTTAACCCTCTTTTCTCAGTCTTTTAAAATTTGTCTTTACGAATAGGTTATAGAAATTTTCTGTTTTGTTTTTCATTCAATATTGATTTTAATTTCACATTGTTATTAAACAGCCTGAAGATGAGCGTATTGCTCGAAACGTTGCGCATTAAAGAAGACTTTTCATGGCATTTACATTTCTCCTTGTCATTGGATTTCTCCTAAATATTAAATTGAAGCTCTGTAGAAGCAACCCGCATGATTATATATATATATATATATATATATATACATATATATATATATATATATACACACAGCCATTTTAAAACCATTTGTAATATAAAATTATTTTAGTATTTTTGCCACACACACACACCACACACACACACACACACACACACAAACGTGCACTTAAGCGAAGGCGAGTGTGTGATAACACTGCCCAACACCAATTTTGCTGATTTAATTCTAACACCTGTTTTTAGGTAACTTTGGTGTGCTGATTTAAAAAATCACCTTAGTTTTTGCCTATCACGTCAGGTTTTCGAGCAATCAAATACGGATATTTTGGAGATATCGCATTTTGGCAGGGTTATGCCCAATTTTTTTCTTTTCAAAAAATAAGTTTTTACATACTCAGAATCAGCATGGAAAAGTAAACAATTGTGCAGGGAGTGAACTTTAATATACAATGGTAATATTGACACAAAGTGATTAAAAGTGTTTAAATAAGCAAAAAATGAATCCATATTAAAGCAAGCACGGGACCAGTTTTCTTAACATTGTCTTTTTCTTGTTTTCTTACTTTTCAGTGCTGATAAATTTTCTCTTATAGGACTTCCTAGAATGAGAGATGTCAAGACAATCTCTTTGCAGACTCCAGCAGTAGTCAGCCATCATATGGGTATCCCATCTTCCTTGGTATCGTTCTTCATCACTTTGATATCTTGGTGGAACCTTTCACCTTGCTCTTCACTAACATCACCAAGATTTTCTGGAAATTTATCCAGATGACTGTTGAGATAGTGAACTTTAATGCTCATGTTGCAACCCAACTGCTGAAAGTTTACAAGTAACGTCACTAGCGGAACCGGCTGCTCACACTCCGCCAATGGGAAATCTCTCTCAGATCATGACGTCACGCTCACACCTGGGGAAATCACAGATACCCAAGATTTTAATATGTTGTATATGACCTTTAAATTTAATGCACAGATTTGCGTATTCCACAGATAAAATTTTAACAGCAAAACAGCTGTTAACAGGTCTCAAAAATCATCAATTTTGATAAGCGCCCTTCATGGATCACCCAAAATAGGCATATTGCATTGCACGAAAACCTGATGTGATGGACAAAATCTAAGGTGATTTTTGAAATCAGCACATCAATATTATCCAGAAACAGGTCTTAGAATTAAATCAGCAGCAAAAAATGTTTTTTTTGTTGGCAGTGTAATTTACAGATGTGTATGTGTAATTTTTTTTGTGAGGTAACATATTTGCTACCTCGGAATACTAAAAAATTGTATACAAAATCTAGAAACATTTTTACCGTCATGAAAAAAATCTGTTGGTCATGATTAGGTTAGGCTACGCTAGGTTAGGTTAGTGAAAGTTTGGTTTGGTTAGTTAGATTACGTTAAACTAAATTAGCGAGTACCTCACCATTTAATGACTTAACAGAAACCACCTTTCGCGCCCTCAACTGTATCCTAAACACCTATCATGCCCTTCTCTATTCGATGTCACTAAGGTTAAGTTAGATTAGAGCAAATTAGGTTAGGTTAATTACTTTTTTAATATATGGTTTTAAAAATGTTGGTGCCTCGATTTAGCAGAGAAACGCACAGTGTGTGTGTGTGTGTGTGTGTGTGTGTGTGTGTGTGTGTGTCCCAACATAATTACACTAATACAAATTTCCCAATAAATTTGCACAGAGAGGACGTTTCGAGACAATTTCCATTTATCAAATATATAAATTTCCAAATGGGGAATTAGATGTGAAATTTAATTCAAAGTTGAGTATCTTCGTTCTCTCCCTCTCTCTCTGAAGTCTGGAAGTAAATAACTGAAGACTCGAATTGAATAGACAATTTGAGACCTAATTGCCACACAGACGTACGAGGCGTGACTTTGCATAACCAAATGTACCGATGTGTTGTTTGTGATAATGAATAAGCTCGACCATATTATATATATATTATATACAGGGTGTCCCATAAGTCCGGTCTCAAAGGAAAATCTATTTTTAATTAAATTTAGAAAAGCAATACATGAGAACTAAAATAAATGTTCAAATTGATGTCTTGTTTTTTGCGACTTTTTTTTTGTTGCAGGTGGAATAATACGCAATGGCTAATATAGAAGTGAGTTACACTCCTCAGGGAAAGGCGGAAATTGATAATTTCCGCATACCGCATGTTATTCTACCTGCAACAAAAAGAAAAAAGGCCCCAAAACAAAACCAATTTGAACTTATGGGACACCCTGTATAATATATATATATATACACAGCGTAACAAAAGTCCTTATTTATTTATAGGATATTTACTTCACTGAATAAAATGTTCGATTTCCATAGCTATCAGATATTTGTTTGCCCGTAACAAAAGTTCGTATCCATCCAAAGGAAATTTATTTTATTATATCTCACTGTATTGATTTGACGCCATTATATTTTTTACTTTGGGGCATCTCAAGTCGGTGGTTTATTCATCGCGATAACGCACCATTGATCACTTGAAGAAAAGAATTCACGAGGAATGCGTCAAAAATTTGTCGCCACTGTTAGATTCAGAATACTTGCCAGAATTCATGCGTAAACAAATGTATATCAAACATTCAATTCAATAAAATAAATATCCTATGGGAAAGGACTTTTGTGTGTGTGTGTGTGTGTGTGTGTGTGTATAAGTTTATAATTAATAGGCTGTCAGCTTATATTACATAATGTTTATCAAGTTCTACTTAAACAGTAATATAAATATATATATATATATATACCTCGTAACTTCATAGCAGTTCAGTGTGTTCTTCACACGAAGGTCAAGCTGGTGACCCTACCCATACGGCTGGCCTAGTGGAGGAGCAAATTGCTCTCTTGCGACCCCCATCGCACATAGCCAGGCACACCCGACTCATCTGGTACCGTCCTAAGCCAGGCGTCTAATCTTCTTTTGAAGAATTCTACGTTGACACCAGTAATATTTCTGATCTCCTCGGTCACTAGTGGGGTTCCTCAGGTTCCGTTTTGGGGCCACTGTTGTTTACCATTTACATAAATGATATCGACGGTGGCATCGTCAGTCGGATCGCCAAATTCGCTGATGACACCAAGCTTGGGGCCAATGTTGGGACGCCCGAAGCGATCGAGGAACTGCGTGCGGACCTAGGTAGGATAGGAGAGTGGTCCGAAAAATGGCAAATGCCGTTTAACTTGGGTAAATGCAAAGTGATGCACATTGGCTACGCCAATCCCAAGTCGGACTACTCGATGTTGGGCAGTAATATCGAGGTGACTGATTTAGAAAAGGACTTGGGTGTGCTAATTAGCAGCGACCTTAAGTTTACGAAACAGTGTGTAGAGGTGGAAAAGAAAGCCCAGAAACTATTGGGTTATATCAGGAGGCAATTTCAGTTTCGGAACAAGGAGATTGTGCTCTCACTGTACAATTCCCTTGTTCGGCCGTACCTGGAGTATGCTGTGCAGTTCTGGTCGCCCACCCTCAGGAAAGATATTGAGAGGCTGGAGCGAGTGCAGGCGAGGGCCACAAGTTGATCCCTTCCGTTAGGCATATGGGCTACAATCGACGGTTACGCGCCCTGAACTTATTTTCGCTTGAAACTCGGAGGCTGCGCGGTCAACTGATCGAGGTTTTCAAGCTCTTACGAGGGTTCAACGATGTCGATTTTAGAAGTATGTTTAGTTTAAATGATAACCCAACTCGCAACAATGGTTGGAAGTTGGATTTGAAACGGTTTAGGACTAGTGTGTGTGGGAATTACGTTACGTATAAGATCTGTGACACATGGAACAGGTTACCTTCGGAAGTTGTGAACAGTTCCTCTGTGGATCAGTTCAAGAAAAGGTTAGACGAAATCTTGCACACTATTTGAGTGTGTAAAGACATTTAGGACCTCAGTCTGCGGAAATTTCTTTCCCTATAAAATAGTTAATATCTGGAACCAACTTCCCTCAGAGGTTGTTTCCAGTCAAAGTGTAAATCTGTTTTAAAAATAGACTAGACAAAGTACTGAACACACTCATAGTTTAAGATTAAAACCTCAGAAAACTCTGCAGGAGTTCGCTTGCTCGGTCTCTGTGAGCAAGCTAAATATAGAGCTATTTATATATTCTCCACTTTCCTGTAAAATTTCCTTGGCTATTTTTCCAGGGTCAAGGTATTTTCTTCAACCTTTTTCCGTACCTGCCTCTGGCAGGGAGGGAGCGGAGGGTGGGGAGAGAGCCTTCTACTTTTCTATCCAGTTTTCTACTACTGCTAGCATAGTTGAAAGACAAATTTTCCCTGGCACCCGTTGCCATTGGTACCTCCGGTATGGGCCGCAAGGCCTTTTGAGGTACTTCTTTTCCTTGTAACTCTCTCTCTCTCTCTCTCTCTCGAGACAATTTCCATTTATCAAATATATAAATTTCCAAATGGGGAATTAGATGTGAAATTTAATTCAAAGTTGAGCATCTTCGTTCTCTCCCTCTCTCTCTGAAGTCTGGAAGTAAATAACTGAAGACTCGAATTGAATAGACAATTTGGGACCTAATTGCCACACAGACGTACGAGGCGTGACTTTGCATAACCAACTAATGTACCGATGTGTTGTTTGTGATAATGAATAAGCTCGACCATATTATATATATCCTCGAGGAGGATACAGCCCTGTACACCGAACTCAGTAGCCTGCTAGGGGATAGGGTGTGTGTAGTTTTAGGAGACTTCAACTGTCGCGGCATAAAGTGGGAAAACAGGACTGCCGATGCTGAAGGGAGGAGGCTAGTTGACTTTGCTGATGAGAACTTCCTCACTCAGTGGGTCAACGAGCCTACACGAGGCGAAAGCGTTCTAGACTTAGTATTCACGACCGAAGACAACCTCGTCACTGGCCTCACCGTTGACGAATCGTTGGGCGGGAGTGATCACGGTCTTATTAGGTTCCGTGTGTGCGTCCCTCGGGTGAAGCGTAGTAACTCGAGAGGCAGTAAGCTCGATCTCCGGCGGGCGAACTTTGTTAGCCTCAGGGATAGCGTAGCAGAGATGGGGTTAGAGGCTGGCGGCGATGTTGAGGAGTGTGGAGTGCATTCCGGGATGAGTTTATGGTGCTGCAGTCTGCTGCCATACCCTCAAAACCGGTCACCCCTGCTTCAACGCAGCCTAAGTGGTTCAATCGTGGCATCGCTTCGGCTATCCGAAATAGGAAAGTAGCGTATAGGAGGGCGAAGGCCAATCGTTCCCACGAGAACACTGAAGCGTATGTCCGCCTGTGTAGGGAAGTGAAGGCGAAGGTTAGGCTAGCGAAACGTAACGAAGAACTACGGGTGGCAAGCCTCTGCAAGGGGAACCCTAAGGAGTTCTTCAGTTATGTTAATAGTAGAAAGCCCATTAGAAGCATGATAGGTCCTTTAAAGGACGGAAGCGGCGTTCTGCGGACCTCCGACGCGGACATCGCTAATGTGCTTAATGAGTACTTTGCGGGAGTGTTCACCAGGGAGGATACCCGCGTCATCCCCGAGCCAGCTGTGAGGCACGAAGGTGCTGGCCTGGATAGTGTTAGATGTACCGCGACAGTCGTTGCTCATAGAATAGACAAACTGAGCGCGTTTAAGGCTCCTGGGCCAGACCAGTTTCTCCCCAGTGTTTTGCGAGAAGTGCGCGACCAGGTGGCTCCCCACCTGGCTACAGTCTTCAACAAATCGCTGGTGATGGGCCAGGTGCCTGGTGACTGGAGGGAGGCCAACGTGACCCCTATCTTTAAGAAAGGGGATCACGAAAGTCCAGGGAACTATCGTCCTATTAGTCTCACTTCAGTTGTAGGTAAATTATTAGAAAGGATAATAGCTGATAGAATCGTTGACCATTTGGATTCCTACAAGCTGCTTGGGGACTCCCAACATGGGTTTAGACGGCATAGGTCGTGTCTCACCAACTTGCTCGAGTTTTTCCACGTCATGTTGAGTGAGTACGATAAGAGTAGGGCGATTGATATACTTTATCTCGACTTTCAGAAAGCCTTTGATAAGGTACCTCACCGCCGGCTAATGGCGAAAGTGCGCGCGCTGGGTATCGGTGGGGAAATAGGTAGGTGGATTGAAAACTGGCTGAGGAATAGGCGGCAGAGGGTGGTAATTAAAGGGGCTAGTTCGGGTTGGGCCTCGGTCACTAGTGGGGTTCCTCAGGGTTCCGTTTTGGGGCCACTGTTGTTTACCATTTACATAAATGATATCGACGGTGGCATCGTCAGTCGGATCGCCAAATTCGCTGATGACACCAAGCTTGGGGCCAATGTTGGGACGCCCGAAGCGATCGAGGAACTGCGTGCGGACCTAGGTAGGATAGGAGAATGGTCCGAAAAATGGCAAATGCCGTTTAACTTGGGTAAATGCAAAGTGATGCACATTGGCTACGCCAATCCCAAGTCGGACTACTCGATGTTGGGCAGTAATATCGAGGTGACTGATTTAGAAAAGGACTTGGGTGTGCTAATTAGCAGCGACCTTAAGTTTACGAAACAGTGTGTAGAGGTGGAAAAGAAAGCCCAGAAACTATTGGGTTATATCAGGAGGCAATT
Organism: Bathynomus jamesi; assembly: GCA_023014485.1. NCBI lineage: Eukaryota > Metazoa > Arthropoda > Malacostraca > Isopoda > Cirolanidae > Bathynomus > Bathynomus jamesi. Next base: position 166,868 of record JAJOZX010005653.1, read on the forward strand.
TCAGTTTCGGAACAAGGTGATTGCGCTCTCACTGTACAATTCCCTTGTTCGGCCGTACCTGGAGTATGCTGTGCAGTTCTGGTCGCCCACCCTCAGGAAAGATATTGAGAGGCTGGAGCGAGTGCAGGCGAGGGCCACAAAGTTGATCCCTTCCGTTAGGCATATGGGCTACAATCGACGGTTACGCGCCCTGAACTTGTTTTCGCTTGAAACTCGGAGGCTGCGCGGTCAACTGATCGAGGTTTTCAAGCTCTTACGAGGGTTCAACGATGTCGATTTTAGAAGTATGTTTAGTTTAAATGATAACCCAACTCGCAACAATGGTTGGAAGTTGGATTTGAAACGGTTTAGGACTAGTGTGTGTGGGAATTACGTTACGTATAAGATCTGTGACACATGGAACAGGTTACCTTCGGAAGTTGTGAACAGTTCCTCTGTGGATCAGTTCAAGAAAAGGTTAGACGAAATCTTGCACACTATTTGAGTGTGTAAAGACATTTAGGACCTCAGTCTGCGGAAATTTCTTTTCCTATAAAATAGTTAATATCTGGAACCAACTTCCCTCAGGGGTTGTTTCCAGTCAAAGTGTAAATCTGTTTAAAAATAGGCTAGACAAAGTACTGAACACACTCATAGTTTAAGATTAAAACCTCAGAAAACTCTGCAGGAGGTCACTTGCTCGGTCTCTGTGAGCAAGCTAAATATAGAGCTATTTATATATTCTCCACTTTCCTGTAAAATTTCCTTGGCTACTTTTCCAGGGTCAAGGTATTTTCTTCAACCTTTTTCCGTACCTGCCTCTGGCAGGGAGGGAGCGGAGGGTGGGGAGAGAGCCTTCTACTTTTCTATCCAGTTTTCTACTACTGCTAGGATAGTTGAAAGACAAAATTTTCCCTGGCACCCGTTGCCATTGGTACCTCCTCGGTATGGGTCGCAAGGCCTTTTGAGGTACTTCTTTTCCTTGTAACTCTCTCTCTCTCTCTCTCTCTCTCTCTCTCTCTCTCTCTCTCTCTCTCTCTCTCTCTCTCTCTCTCTCTCTCTCTCTCTCTCTCTCTCTCTCTCTCTTTCCAATTAATATAAATTTAATTTTTGAAATCTTTCCCATTGGCAGCTGTAAAATTTCTTTCAATTTCTTCTACATTATTAATTTCCTCTTTTTTACATGGGAATGCCAAGACTGAGCAGTATTCAAATTTTGGTATGATCAGTGTTTTCAGCAGGGGAATCATTACTTTCTTGTCCCTTCTTTTGAAGGTTTACAGTACCTGTACCGCGACTCTTTGTTTTGTTTATCGCTATCTGATTTTGTGTCTCAAATTTCGCACTGTCGGTCATTTTAACCCCTAAATCTATTGGGTTCTCGCTTCTCTGAATTTCTTGTCTACCTGGGGCATAATATGCACGCCAACAGCTAGCTGCTAGCCTATATAAGAAGCGCTGTACCCAGCGTGCTTGCTCGAGGCGGGAAAGAGGCGTCATTCTGTAACACACACACACACACACTATATATATATATATATATATATATATATATATATATATATATATATAGAATCAAAGTATAAGTCGAGTTTCGCCTATGAATCATTTATATATTGAATGCATCGCAACGGATAAATCTCGCATTGATTCATAATAGATGAGAGAGGATGAAACCAATATTTTTATGTATGTTTCAATGTTGATGCTTGCATGTCTTTGAAGGTCTCAGAACACAGCTCTCAAGAGAATTCTCAATAAAATGCAAGTTATTTCCTCTAAAAATGTTTTAAGGTTGATAGCTTAATGCGTTTGGTTCGCTGGATAAATTCATTTTGAAAGATGAGACATTTTTTAAATGTGACATTTCTTGGGGTCCTAATTGACCTCATAGGTTCGTGTCCAAATTTTTTGGAGTCTTTGGTCGGTCCTACTTTTCAAAAAATATCTACTATAAAAGTAAGAATATATTTGTCTGAAAAGTCACATACTGCAAAACTTTAATCTACAGATCTACAGAAGCTTAGGCTAACAAAGACCCTAAGATTCACTTTAACGTTAGCCCGAGAGAAATATATTACCTTGTGGTAATATATTCATAAATTAGCAATTGATGAGGGGAAGCGATGTGAACCTCGACGTAGCCCAAAGAGTGTTATACCATAGACGTCAACCTTGAAGTATGAACATCCGCGAGATTTTGCCTGTGCCTGATTTTGATAACTGGAAACATATCCCACATCACAAGGGAGTTTGAGACTTAAAATCCGTGAGTCTCACGGAAAATCCGTGAGAGTTGACATGTCTCGTTATAAACAGTTAAAAGTTTAAAGACGAGCCTCTGTCCAAATTCCTCCAGATTTAAAGATCAACCCTTGTTCAAATATGCTTAGATTTAATGATGAACCCCTGTCCAAATCTATTCAGATTCCAAAGTAAATCCCAATTCAAATTCACCCTAGCCTTGAACTTAAGGATTTTTTTCAGTTTAAGAATTCGACTTAAATAATGGTCCTTCAGTTTTATGGAAAATGCCTTTATGATTGCCCATCCCTTGTTTTAACTGGAGGACTATTTGTCCTACATACCTTGTACTATGGATGGAGAAATGGTGAATATATGTTTGAAGTTAATTTTATATATCCAATGGGGTTTAAGTAGAAAAGTAAAAATTAACCCTTTTATGCTTTGGTCCATAGAAGTGGACAGTTTTACACCTGACACACTGTTACATACTAATGTCTACAGCCGATTGGTGGATTTTATTATACTGACAAGTACGAGTACTTCTTTTCCACATATATGGACAAATTGTGCACCACTGAGACAATATAAGGCAGTATTTCTTTCCATTCGGACTATCATACAGTTCCCAGAATGCCCGTTGTCCACACACGTGGATATTTTGTAAGATTACTTGAAAATGTAAAAAATAAAATCCAAAACAACATTGTGTAAAGTTTCAATCAGTTCATTTATATTAACAATGTGCCAATTCAAAATCAGGAAGGTACCTCAAGCACTAGAGGGTTAAAGCCATTTCCAAAACAACTGGACGAAATATACCAAACCCGGATTACTCATTTATTAAAAACGTCTCCGAGCAATATTTTCATCCCAGAGTATTGAACAGTTATAAACTACTCTCAAAAAACTTCATGGAATTAGATCACATAGTTACCATATAGTTCCTCTACGTACAACTATACAACCAACAACTCGCGACATACAGTGGCGGATTATCACTGAGGCTATTGAGGCTGAAGCCTCAGGCTCCCATGCTTGAGGGCACCCCCCCCCCCCCCAAATCAACTGAGTTTCGATGATATAATTCGAGATTTCGCAAACTTCTTTGATTAAATATGGCAGAGTACACAAACTGACAAATTCCCTGTTTTATTTTATGTTTTATAGACCCTAAAGTAAATTTTGTTTAATACTGTTTGGTTTTGGCAAACGGCAAAATACACTATTAAGGTTCTTTTAAGTTTGTTTCTCAATTAGCCTGAGCACCGTACATATAATTCGTGTAAATGTATCATGTACTGTACATGTACGTGTACTGTTAATAAAAAGCTATAGAAAAGGGTCCCCATATTCTTCATTGCCCCGGGGGCCCGAGGTGTCTTAATCCGCCTCTGGCGACATATTGTAAGTAATCAACAAAGAAACTTCTATCTTCACGTTTTCAAGATGCTAACGGGTCGATTCGTATATGCTGAACTTCATGCAGACCAACTGGCGAAAGAACTTGGTTTATTCAATTAGTTTAACCCTTTCACTACGGGCATAGCTTTGAAGCTAATTATCAGAGCTGGGCACTTGCGGCATATTTTGCGGTACTGCGGTACTGCGGTACTACACCAACTACCAAACCGGTACGCGGAAATTTGAATGCGGTAGCGGTACTGCGGTACTTTCAGCGATCCTTTGCGGTACTGCGTTATGCGGTACCGGTTTGGTAGTTTGGTAGTACCGCAGTACCGCAAAATATGCCGCAAGTGCCCAGCTCTGCTAATTATATGAATTCGAATTATAATATACATATATATATATATATATAATTCAGAGCTGGGCACTTGCGGCATATTGCGGTACTGCGGTACTACCGCACTACCAAACCGGTACCAAACCGGTACGCGGAAATTTGAATGCGGTAGCGGTACTGCTGTACTTTCAGCGATCCTTTGCGGTACTGCGTTATGCGGTTCCGGTTTGCGGTAGTACAGCAGTACCGCAGTACCGCAAAATATGCCGCAAGTGCCCAGCTCTGAATTATTATATATACCCCCATTTTCAACCACAGAGGGTGGAAAGAGAGGGATATACCCTTGGTTTATAAATTACACTCGGAGTTCAGAAAAGATTAGGAGTTGGTTTATTTACCACACCCGGATCTGAGTGCAAATTGGACGTGTAGTTTATATGCCACACGAAAGGGTTAAAAGGTTTTCAACCTCGTACAATAATTCATCTATTAATTGTTTTTAGAGGTTTACGCGTATGATTTTAACTCTTTATATTTTGACTGTAATCATTTAAAAATTTTAATATAGGTTTACTGTATATACAAAAGGTTGACAAAATTAAATAGACACCACGATGATTGTCCTCAAGAACAAATGGCAAAGCTCATCAATGGAATACTAGAACATGTGTCAACTAGGGTTTCTCAACCGGGATCCCGGGCGGAAAATGATAACCTTAAATCTCGGGACAAGCGCAGCAAATCCAGGGATTTCCGGGTTTTACAAACTATTCTAAAAACGTTATTTCAAATAGTTTTACGTTAAATTACTACTATTATCTAGAAAATACAAACATAAAGACTATGATGACAAATTTATAATAGCACGAATCACGTTGCGTTGTACAACTCGAATAGTGCCTATAATATGCCCTGTATGATGTTGCGCATGCGTAATATGATTGGTATTTTTGATGATTGAATCGAACTGAAAGCCAACCATTTGATTTTTCTGAATCGAACATTTTGTGTTTAAGTGGGTTTTAATTTCGGTTATTATTTTTCAATTCAGTGGCATACCTTTTGCTGTTGATATTTTTTTTAACTAAAAATTAGTTAAAAGTGTATAAAAGGTATTGTGTTCGTATAAATTACGCTATAATATAATTTATTTTTGTTGAAAGGCAAAACTGAAAATTAGCATTGTAGGCAGAGCCGCCTAAGCTATATACCGTATTTATGTTTCTGCAGTGTTTGAAACTCGGCCTAGGCTCTATCGTTTATTATATTTATCATTATGTTAAAATATTTATATATTTATATTTAATATTAACTAACTAATCTAGATTTATCTAATGCTTAAACATTTTAAGATTTTATTATCATTATTTTTTATAAATCGGGAAATCCCACGATCCCGGGGCGATGGTCGATTTTGTCCCGGAAAACCGGAATAATGAAAACCTCTGAAAACGAGAAATCCTTGCAACAAGATTCTGAATATATCGTTTAAATAAATTTATTATTTACTGACTTTTATTATAAAATCATAACTTAGGAAAAACCAAAGGTGTCTATTTACCTTTATTAACCTCCTGTCCAGTACTCACAGACGATAGAACAAGGAGTTCAGAAACGTTTGATAGCTGTCACCCTAAATAAATGTATGAGTACTTCCCATACGTCCTGGTCTTATTCATTAATAAATTTTGCCTGTGTGTGTGTGTGTGTGTGGTGTGTGTGTGTGTGTGTGTGTGTGTGCGCGCAGCATTTTTCTCCGCGTGGTAATGATGCACGAGGAATAATGGGAGTGTGTGGTACGAAGGAGTGAGGGCGATTCCCCTCAATCCCTCACTCGATAGAAGAGTAGAGAAAGGAGGACTCAAGGGGAGTGTCAAGAAGGAAGAGTGAAGGACTCTCGCAAGAGGACTCTGAAAGTACTTTTAAACAACTTTTCAAGGGGACTCTATAATCGGAGAACGAAAAGTAAAGTGATTATACGAGCCCTTCGCATCTCATCTTCGCCTCTTCTCATTTCTCCTTCCCTCCTCACCTCCTATTTTCATTTTTTTTTCAATACCATCGACCAATTGATTAAAAATTTAAAAAAAAAGACATTTTCATTCAAAAAAAAAAGTTTTTATTTTAAATTGAAATCATTATTTTGAAGTTGTTTTTTTTTTTGGTACCAAAGAGGTTATTAAGAGTCTCTTGTAATTTCTTCTGTATGATTTACTAAATAATTTTAAGATTTATTGAATGAGTTACATAGATGACGAAAAAACACACACACACACACATTTTTATGTCCTTTACCTTATTATAAGGCCAAAAGGTCAGCTAAGGACGGGCAAATCTTTTCCATAATAAACACTTAATTATAGTGTTAAAGAATATTAGACTTTTAGTCAAAGGTAATTAAGGAGATTTTTGTGTACCACGGAATATAAACCTTCAAATTAACACGGACTCTTATTAAGAGGCGTTTACACATATATTTAAACCTTTATATATATATATATATATATATATATATATATTATATTATATATATATATATATATATATATATTTCAGCCTTTCAAATGTTCCGTGCGATGATTCCTCATTTCACGAAGGTCAAGCTTGTTGCCCTTCCTCTATATATATATATAGCAAATCCCCGACTTACGTCAGAGATGCGTTCTTGGAAAACATGTCACAAGTCGGACTGTCGTAACTCAGAACGTAATTTTCAATAGTCGCAATGTTATAAATTGGGGTTACGCTCCCGACAAAGAACTCATATTTAATAAGAAAATCATATTTAATGGAAAAATAAGGCCAAAAATTTTAAATTTGGAATTGTAAATGAACTGATAAAACTTGTAAACAATATGACAAACATCAACAAATAATTAGAGCATAAGAATAATTAATTAAAACAATAAAAATTGAAAAATACTGTACTGGCGACGGTGAATAAACTGACTTGACGGAGCGACGTCAGCCAGACGAAATTAGGGAATTATTACCAACAGCTACGAAATAACAGGAATGAAATGTAGTACCCCATATTGGTGATTATTAGCTGAATTAGGAGTGTGGTCAGTCAAAGAAAAAATTGGATACAAGAAGATAATGAACAATATATTAAACTCAAATGAGGATATACTAATTAAAACGATAACCGAAGAAGATCAGTTGGAAAATCTCTATACCCAGGATGTTGGGCAGAGGAAGTGGCAAAAATGTGTAAATTATATAAAGTAACATTAGAGAACTTGAAAATGATGAAAAAAAAGTGAATTAAAGAAAAGTGTACGACAAAAAATGAATAAATATTTAGAGGAAGAACTAATAAAGAGGAAAACTAAAATGAAAAAAACTAAGATTCATTGATGAATTTAAAAGAAAATCATATACTGAAGATTATAATGGAAGATTATAATGGAAATCCGATTAAATATGGTAGAGGTGAAAGAAAACTATAAAGGAAAATATAAGGACATGAAGTGTGGAGTATGCGGGAGAGAGAATGATACCACAGAACACTCGTTTCATTTTGAAAAACTAAGAAACATAGTGGGGGAGATGATGGGAGTAGAGAATATAAAAACCCCAGAAAGTATCAAAAATTACATTGTAAAAATAATGGAAATTAGAAGAAAACTCTGTTGACAGTAAAGGTTTAAGTACGTAATAGGAGATACAGTGTAGAGGCTCTGCACCGGAAACGTGTGCTGATCCGCAGGATCAAGTGAACAATTTCTGGAATCTGGAACCTACGTCAACGAAAAATCGGGAAATCAGTAGTGGTGCACCGATTAATCGGTATCGGCACCTGGCATGCCGATATTAGGAAAATACCTTGCATGGCCGATTAATCGGCATGCAAGGTGCCGATACCGATTAATCGGTGCACCACTAGAAATCAGTATACAAAAATGTAACGTATTTGAGCTTCAGATAAACGAAGTCCTACTTTGTAAATACTTTAACATTTTATGATCTTTTCTATTTGTAACAACACACTTTACAGCGGTAGCCCTGATTTATGCAGAGAGAGTCGCTATACCTCTATGACGTCACGTGATCGTTAATAATGTGAAAACAATCGCTACGCCGCAATGACGTCACAGCATAATTACAATTTATTCTTTTAATTTCTCTTAAAATATTATCGACAGCCAACTATTTTTACAGTTACAAATTTATAAAAATATTGTTTTATATACTATATAAAAAAAAAATTAAAAAATCTCTAATGACGTAGCTCTTCGTAATAATTACCCGAAATTCTGCCGTTCTGCCGGAAAAACTAACCACCCTAATTCCCCTTGGCACCAAACGTGTCGTAAGTCCGGAACGGCAGTGACCAATCGTCAAGGGCGTACTGTTGACCTAACGTGTATTCATTCAATCTGCATGGGGGCAGATAACGGAAAAGTACCAAATGGTGTTGCTATTAATCAAGTACATGAATTTAAGTACCTTGGTCATATTGTATCTAGTTCCTTAAGCGATGATCCTGACATTAAAAAAGGATACCGCAAGCTTTGTAATAAATCAGATATAGAGAAAACTAAATATTGTACAACTCGTGTAAAACTCAGTTATTCCAAACGTTCTGTTCTAATATACAGGGTGGGGCACGGGAATCAAGTGTTTTTTGAATAGCTAGTAATCGGCCATTAGGAATGGGAGGGGCGTGCGGTAGGTAGCATTCCATTCCTGGGTTCATAGCATTTAACTTTAACTAACACTCACCTTTATCTTTCAGGTGCCATCATGGAGCAGTGGACGTTAGAACACCGCATGTTCGCGTATGATCATTTTGTTAGGAGTGGCGAGTCAGTGACAGCAGTTCAGCGTGCGTTTCGCCGCAGATTCAACATTCATCGAAATGACTCTGTTCCCGCTCGTGACACAATCTTACGTTGGGTTAACAATCTTCGAACAGGAGGCTCAATAATGAAAACAAAACCGAAGGGGCCGCAACGCACTGTGCGTACTCCAGAGAACGTTGAAAGGGTCAGACAAGCGATGTTGCAAAGCCCAGGCCGCTCTGCTCGGAGACATTCAGCTGCACTCGGAATCAGCAATCGTACTGTTAGACGGATTTTGCATGAAGAATTACATTTTCACCCATACAAGTTAGCGATGGTGCAGGAATTGAATGTAAACGATTGCCCCTAACGACTGAATTTTGCACAGGAAATGCTTGCACTTTATGAGCAGAATGAAAACATGATGGTGGTAATGAGTGATGAAGCCCATTTCCACCTTAATGGGGCCGTCAACAATCAAAAACTGTCGGTATTGGGCTGCTGAAAATCCGCGACAACTCCATGAAAAAACCGCTGCATAGCCCTAAGGTTACAGTTTGGTGCGCGGTGGGAAAGTTTGGCGTCATCGGTCCCTATTTCTTCGAACAAAATGGGGTTACCGTTACCATAACATCTGGGCGTTACATTGAGATGGTGAACACTTTTTCATCCCTGAGTTACGAAGAAGGCGTATTGCTCGTCGACATTTGTGGTTTCAGCAAGATGGGCCACGCCACACACCGCCAGAGCGTCAATGGTGTTCTTCGCCCCCTGTTTCCCAACCATCTCATTTCGAGATTTGGTGACATTGCATGGCCCCCTCGGTCCCCTGACTTGTCCACATGTGACTTCTTTCTATGGGGGTACCTCAAGTCACGTGTCTACGAGGACAAGCCCCGTACATTAGATGCATTGAAGGAAGCGATCCGTCAACAATCATCCAAATCAACAGAGACCTGCTGGGAAGAGTGGAGGCCAATTTGTAAACGCCTCAACAATGCGTCGACGGCCAAGGCACATATGCCAGATATAATTTTCGGTACATGATTATATGACATGAAATGCTATGTTCTTACGAATGTTGTTCTACCAATATATTTTCTTTACAAAAAAAATATCATTTTCCTGATTATTCCAAAAACACTTGGTTCCCGTGCCCCACCCTATATTATCAACAACTGTCGGAGAGTTATCATAAAAACATTGAGAAAATGATGTGTGGTGTGTGTGTGTGTGTGTGTGTGTGTGTGTGTGTGTGTGTACAGGGGCGGACTGACAGCAACCTGGGGCCTCGGGTATAATGAGGTCTGGGGCCCCTTGAAATCCGGTTTTTTTACATTACAGTTCGATTAGACACTTGACCCAACTGATAACTTTCTCACTGTTTTATGATGACTGCGGGCCGGGGCCGCCGGGCCCCCTAATGACCCGGGCTCCCCGTTCATGCCCGATTGCCCGACCGCTCAGTCAGCCCCTGTGTGTGTATATAAAAATCATACTTCCAACTAAATTTTCAAGAACTGGCAAACTCATCAATAAACTATTTTCACCTTTAATTTACCGTTTCCATACAAGATTATCTAAAACATGTCCGTCCAGTTTCTTATTATCTAAAACATGTCCGTCCAGTTTTTTTATTATCTAAAACTTGTCCGTCCAGTTTTTTTATTATCTAAAACATGTCCGTCCAGTTTTTTTTATCTAAAACATGTCCGTCCAGTTTTTTTTAATATGTAATAAAAAATTGGTTGTTAAACCTCTTTGAATTTGATGTTGGAAAAAAAAAAGAAAAAAAAATCACCCAAATTTTTCCGGCAAATCTGTATAAACACGTACCAAAATGATTACAAATTTAGCTAAAATTTCTTCAAAGCGCTCCGAATCAATCCTCCAACTTTTAAAAAAAGTCTATTTTGTTTTATGTAGACTGGAAGTTGAACGTTCTCTCCAAATCTGGTTGGGGATGGGATTTACTGATAAATAGATGGATTTTACTATATTTATATTAAAAAGAAGACCAAACCAGTGAATTCAGCACGAAATTTGATTAAATTAACAAATAAAACTCAAAAGTAAACACTTTTGCAATTTTCTACGTTTTTTTCATCAAATTTATGGTATTATTCTCAATATTTTGACTTTTTTGCTATTGATTTTGTGTAAGTAAATGCATTTTTAGTTTTATATCATGTACAGTGTACTTTTTCATGGAATTTCTATCAAATTTTATAATTATCATATATATACAGGGTGTCCCATAATTTCGGTCTCATATGAAATTTTTTTTTTTAGTTAAATTTACGAAAGTAATACACCAGGACGAAAATAAATGTTCAAATTCAAGTCTTGTTTTGGGACCTTTTTTTTTTTGTTGTAGGTAGAACAACACGCAATAACTAATATGGAAGGGAGTTACACTCGTGAGGAAAAGGCCTTTTCCTCACGAGTGTAACTCGCTTCCATATTAGCCATTGCGCGTTATTCTAAGGTCCCAAAACAAGATATCATTTTGAACATTTGTTTTAGTTCTAATGTATTACTTTCGTTAATTTAATTTAAAATAAACTTTCCTATGAGACCGGATGTATGGGACACCCTGTACAGTATATATATACATATATATCAAGAGAGAGAGAGAGAATTAATTCTTGCTGAATTCTATTCTTAACGAATTCTATATATAACTGTATTTGAAACGTTATATATATATCTATATATTAATGTAAAGAACGATGCTTGTATAGAAGAACGTTCCGCACAAGATGAGGAGGGAGAACGAACAAATGAAAAATGAGGTAACCACCCGGGAATCGAACCCGGGATCTTCCGATTGCCGGTCAGATATGCTAACCACTACACCAATACCGTTGATTTTCTCCAATTCGGCATCCAAGTATTCAGGACTGGCGATCCTAAGAGCGCGGAGAAACATTGAAGAAAATATGGCCTTCTTAATGGGAGTGTCATGTCCAAAGTAAAAGTGTACGTAGGACAAAATTTTTTTTTTTTTCCGATAGATGATGTAGTGGTTAGCATATCTGACCGGCAATCGGAAGATCCCGGGTTCGATTCCCGGGTGGTTACCTCATTTTTCATTTGTTCGTTCTCCCTCCTCATCTTGTGCGGAACGTTCTTCTATACAAGCGTCATTCTTTACATTAATTATACTGTGTGTTTGCAGTTAAAATGTATATATATAAATATATACACACACATTATAATTAACAGAAATACCTTCATATATTTAAACTTCAAATTAAATTAACCTAAATTCAGTCAGACGCAAATTAAAATCTGAAAAAAAGCAAAAAAAATTGAATAATTTTTTTTTACCTTTTGCCAATTACATCGTCAATTTAATCCGAGATAGGATACGATCCACGGATTAGTCAATGTAAACAAATCACACGGCCAAATTCTTCACAGAGAATTTTTTTTTAATCTGTCTGTCTCTAACGATTACTAAGTAAAATGAACGTAGCGAAAACACACACACACACACACAAATAAATAAATGTATGTTGTTTGTTTAGGGGACCATTCTGAGTCCTATCCTATATAAATGTGTGTGTATGTGTGTGTATGTGTGTGTGTGTGTGTGTGTGTGTTACAGTCAATTATAATTATTGTATCCTTAGTGTTTACTGTTTCCAGATACCAAAAAGAGAAAAAGAACAGAAATATTACTTATAAATTCGTGGTCGTTAGCCGAAATAATTTTTACATATAGGCCTACAAATAGGTGGGGAAAAACGCATGAGCACGAGTTGGTTTTCTTTTTAAATACTTTTAAATATAGGATAGGTTGCGTTAAGTTTTATCCCGTCGTCGTGTGATGCGACTCCTATGCGTTTGCGACTCCTATTCTTGATGTTCCGGGTTCGAATCCTGATGGAAGCAATTTGTTCATATACATATATATCATAACCTCAAGAATAAAGCGTCAATCGGGTAATATTTAACAATATGAGTCACAGTGTGTCCATAAATTATCTTTACAAATTCAATTGAAATTGAATTGAATTTGTGAAGATAGTTTTAGTATACAGGGTGACCATAAATTCAGTTCATATATACGCTTTAAAATATTGTTGTGTTACTTCAAATAAATATTGTACCAAATAAGTTCGGATCTATTCAGTAATCAAGACTACACCATTACTTCGGTAGTTTTGAGAGTCGCATCGTGGTCAAGTCACGACACCGCTTCACGTTAGGTCACCATTGGGTCATCATCATTAAACCTCATTGAGTCTGTCCAGTAGTTGGATAGGTGGCCGGCTTACGTATTCGGATGATGTACAGACTCTTGGATGATGCGGATCCCAAGCAAAGCTGGAGGTCCCCTCTGTCACACGATCTTTGCCGCTACGAGGGAGGTTAAACAACTTCCAGACACTGTTCGCTGTTTGGTACTTTTGAAAATGAAGGTAAAAAACTTCTTTAGTTTCAGAATTACCCAAATAGTTTCAAGAGTAAAAATAAACCTTGGGGTACGTCGTCGTCAATGTCGTTAAGTTAAGCGACATTGGGTCTGATCAGTATTTGGATGGGAGACCATTCTCTACGTCCAGATGATGTAGCGACCCGTAGTTCGATCCCCTATAAAGCTGCAGGTTCCCTACGTTATATGAACATTGTCATTATGGAAGCGGTTAAATACCCCTCCTCCCACAAAAAATACCCACATACGAAACCTAAATTAACCTGCAACTTCTTTGACTAACTTAACCCAACCTTGGTTACGTAACTAAGGTATCCTCGCTATATACAGTCAATTCAAACTGTCATCTAATAAAATTTCATTTTTTTTTTATCAATATTTATTGGTAATTATGAAACATGAAATTTCACCCTACGACTTTTTTAATCGACCGTAAACTTCTCCAAAAAGCTTCTTTTTTTTTTCTATCGGTTAAAAAAAAAAAAAAAGTTTGATTCTCCACATTTCCGAACGGGATATTTGAACAACTTTAAAAGAAAATAAATAAATAAATAAATAAATAAATAAATAAATAAAAAAAAGCACTTTAACTCAATGTTTGTCGACCGCTTCTGTCGCTCCGAATTTCCTTTCAAATTAACGATATATCTCCCCCCCCCAACCCTTCCCCACCCTAATAAAATGGGGCGCCTGTATATATATTATATATATATAGTCATGCGGTTTATATATATATATATATATATGCTTAGAGGAAATGGTTATTATAATAGGGCGGGATTGCTATATATATCCTTCTTTGATAACGAGTGTGTGTTTGGGAAAATGGTAGGCCGGCCGCACACAGGATCGTCTTACGACTTGGGTAGTGACGACTCAAGTCGCGTGTGATTTTACACACTGACAGAATGGGCAGAATGGGAGCCCCGCACATTGCAGCAACCGCGACACGATTCCCAGAATCGCGTCGCGGTCGCTGCAGTCGTCAGTCGTGAGTCGCAAGACGATCATGTGTGCCGCCGGCCTAACAGTGTCTTTGGGTAATTATGAATTTAGGCATTTATTTTTTTTACAATACGAGGAAATGCATCGAAATTTAGAACGGAAATCGAGATAAGGTCTCATATATATATATATTAGGTACGAGGTGTCAGATAATAAAAGGTTTTTGCAAATGCCTCCATTTTCTTAACTTCCATCAATGTTCTCATTTTGAAACCTATTTTTTAATGCAGTCATCTTACCAATATGAGCTTTGCCATCCCGATATGAAAATATTTTAGTTTCCGACTTAGCGGCAAGGAGTAGTAGGGTACAAGGAGGGAGATGGGGGTGCAGGGGGAAGTTTTAAGATCAAAAAAAAATTTCGGAGGGGGAGCCACAATTTTGGCTAGATTTCAAGTAAGGGGTTGGGGGCCGTCTTGATTTTGATTTTTTTCCACTGCCGTTTTCATTTTTATTTATCATTTTCTTCTATTTTTTAATAAGGCAAACTAATTTATTACGTCAGTTGTAATGGGCTTTCCTTATACTGTATAATGTGAAGTAGTTTTAACAACTAATTCTCTATTTTCTATTTCTCCGACGATGGTTTCTTTTGTTGGTTTTCGAAATTAAATAAATATTATTTCGTTCCTGTAAAAGACAAATTTTTTGTTGGTTTTAGGATAAAATGATGGTTTTTTTTTTTTTTTACTTTCTTTCTTAGGGTATAAGTGTAAAGTTGTCAGAGATTTTTATGTATTAAAACGTGTTTTTTACGTTTGAAGGAATGAACTAATTGTTTCGTTATCCAAATATTTTTTTTTATCTCTCATTTTTATGTAATTTATCTTAATGTATTACATTTTACTTTATTATTTTAATTTATTTGATGTAAATAAATATTTCGTTCAATGAAAACTAAATATATTTAATTTCGAATATAATGGTTAGGTTAGGTTAGGTTATTTTTTAATTTGAGTTATTGATGGATTTACATAAACGAGAATCCATTTATTGTTGAAGACGAAATAATGGTTTGGAAGACTGTATAGTATATATTTTCATTATCTCTGTCTTCAATAACTCTCTGGAGCAGTGGTTCTGAACTTTTTTTGGTTGACGCACCCCTTGGTCTCAGCGTGAGGTGTCACGTACCCCCTCTGGCTGTCATTTTTATACTAAACTACGTGTCGTCAAAAAGACAAGCGACAATACTTTAACCTTTATTGAAAATCTAAACAAAGTTTATTTTCCATTTTATACTTGTGTTCCAAACCATAAATAAAAAACATCAACAAACTACATTCCGTCCACAGAGTACGTTGGACAACTCATAATGCCAAAAAATTGCTCATTTGGCTCTTTACTCTCGTAAACATCCAAAACTTAGCAGTCTTAGTGTGAAGACTGCTGCTGCTTATTAGCTACTTATTACCCTATCCTATTTCATGTACCCCCCTGATGAGGCTTCACGTACCCCCGATTCAGAACCACTGCCCTTAAACGTTTTTGCTCCGTGCCTCCCCCCCTACGAGTTGACTTCTGACCCATCGCACTCCCTGATGTTCAAGTGCATTGACTAATATTACAGTTCATTAAATATATTTGCTATGAAAAATGGAAACACAGACATCTTCCATTTACAGTTTTATTTCATGTGGTACATTATATAGATGTCTGTCGTGCAACACAATTCTAAAAATATTTAGAGAAATAACACAATCAAGTACTTATGATTAATGGGATGGATGGTACTGGCTCTTTTCACTTACAATACCTGCAATTGCTCATTTATCCCCCGCGCCACTCCTGAAATATTCTTGCGCCCCCATTTAAGAACCACTGGCTCTCGAGAGTGTAAAAAAAACTACACACACACACACACACACACACACACACACACACACAGAGCGAGAGAACAATTCTTGCCAGATATAAACTCGATAGGAAGCCCATATTGGTTAAGACGCTGGGCTGCTGATCGGAAGAGCATGGGTCGAGCCAGAGCAAGGATTCCGATTCGGGCGGAATAGAAAACTAGATTGAGTAACACAGCCGTAACACACACACAATAATAAAAAACCTATATTCAAAGCTAAAACAACTTTACGTACTACCACATGTATAGAAAAAAAAAAAAAAAGGGTTACATCACCCCACACGTATAAGAAATGAAAAATAAAAAATTACTAACACTTCTTCAAACACTTACTTCCTAACATTCTCGATCACCCTCTTAAAATAAAATAATGTAACACTCTATACAATCCTTTTGCAATTAGAGGGGAATAATTGTACAACGATATACAATTCCTTTTGGATTAATATCCTTCAACTTCCAATATTGTTTTTTCATTATTAGTTGCATCTACAAAGGTTAAAGATATATTAGACCAATGCGTTACTCTTTCTTCCATTTTCAATGACTCCCCCCCCCCCCCCCCCAAAAAAAAACTACCGTTTTTAAGGTAGGATTATTTTATGGGGGAAAACAGTATAAAAATTCCCCTAAAAACAGTGCTGAAATAAGTATAAAATGACATTAAAAAAAAAAAGTTTGGGGTAATATTCACCATTTTTTTTATTTTTTACTTTATTTTTTTCTTTCTCGAATTTAATTTTTAGTTTGGTTTGAGGGGAGGAAAAAAGAAGCTTAAATATTTAGGTGTGGTAATTTAACATATAACTATCATGAGAAAAAACATTTTAACATTTTATATATATACATACACATTTTAACTGCAAACAGCACAGTATAATTAATGTAAAGAACGACGCTTGTGTAGAAGAGCGTTCCGCACAAGATGAGGGGTACCTCATTTTTCATTTGTTCGTTCTCCCTCCTCATCTTGTGCGGAACGTTCTTCTACACAAGCGTCGTTCTTTACATATATATATATATATATATATATATATATATATATATATATAATATATATATATTATATAACCTTTGGTTAGCTTCCGCCCGAACGGTTCATTCTGACGAAGGTCAAGCTTTTCACTCCACCTTAGACCTATAGTTTAACGCGGAATCCGAACCACGCCCCATCAGCAGCCCAGCGTCTTAACCACTAGGTCACCTAGGATACCCATTTATCTACCAACCACTTTCTTTATTGTGTGGAAGGATGAACAGCTGGGTTCTGCTGCGCGCCGGCTGCCGTCGGGTCTCGAACCCGGGGCCGATGGATTCGTAGTCAGCGACGCTAATCACTACACCACCGAGGCACATCTATATATATATTATATACACACACCGCGATGTTAAATTTAACCCAATACAAAGCAAAGAGTTCATTAACATTTAAACATTATAACTTACATACTGTATAATAGACAATCAGCGCCTGTATACACCTGTCACAGGTATAGAAAAGTCTTAGTTTGATGTTTGGCACTGAATGACAGCTGAGTGACAAGGTTCAACGCAATGTAGGGAAATGGGGGGGTGAGGGGGACGGAGATTGCGTTTTTCATTTACTTGATACAGTTGAAAAATTCAATATCTGTCCACGAAATTTTTCATACACACTGATAGTGTGTGTGTGTGTGTGTGTGTGTGTAGGCAATTGGGCATAAGTAAGGTCGAAGGGTGTGATAATTCACAAATGTGGTGGGGTAATTTTTTATGCGAGGTAATACTTTTGGTACCTCAGAACATTAAAAAGTTTATATAAAAAGTAAAAATATTTTTACTATCGGAAAAAAATT
The DNA here is from genome assembly GCA_023014485.1 of Bathynomus jamesi. Taxonomy (NCBI): domain Eukaryota; kingdom Metazoa; phylum Arthropoda; class Malacostraca; order Isopoda; family Cirolanidae; genus Bathynomus; species Bathynomus jamesi. Next base: position 184,764 of record JAJOZX010005653.1, read on the forward strand.
AAGATATTTTGGTCTTGATTAAGTTAGGCTACGCTAGGTTAGGTTAGGTTTGATTAGCGAGTACTTCACTATTTAATCACTCAACAGAACTCGCCTTTCAAGCCTTTAGTTGCGTCTAAAACACTTATCATACCCTTTTCGGTTCGATGCCACTAAGGTTAAGTTAGGTTAGGTTTGGTTCATTTGTAATTTAGAAATATATAGATTTAAAACAGTCGCTACCTCGCTTATGCGAAGATGCACTTGTGTGTGTGTGTGTGTGTGTGTGTGTGACGTACAATGTGAGACACACACAATGCAATAATTATTATATTTATATATATATATATATATATATATATATAGGGTGCGGCATAAGTCAGTTTACGAGAATAACAAAATCACCTTGTGCTCGGTAAAACGACTTCTGTCGCACCCTATATATATATATATATATATATATATATATATACAGTATATATATATATATAAAATGCAAACTCACAAAGAAAAAGAAAAAAGATTCCAAGGCCTTTCGTGAATTCAGAAGTACACCTCGTCAGGGAATGAAGGGAGAAGGCGAGAGACGAAAATATATATATATGTACAATGGAACAGCCAAATAAAAGAAATTAGCACATGATTAACAAGCGTTGATTAAAGGCAAAAGACATTTTAACAGGATACTGTCAATTTTATACATTCCCGCACTGTTATTGAAATTATTTTTAAAATGGATAAATGCGCATTCTAGAATATTCCTTTCAATTATATCTCTGTTTTTAACGGGCGCATTTTCCTTGTGGGTTGCGTCATTCATTCATTTCACGTGTTTAATTGTGAAATTCATCATATATATATAATATATAATATACAGGGTGTTTGAAAACTTTCTGTACAAATTGTAATGGGGGATAGGCAACACCAAGACAAACCCTTTTCGTCTATAAGTGTATGTCCGCTGACGTCACCATTCGGCGCGAGAGGGCGCCGCTGCAATTGGCTAAAAGGTGAAGTGGGCTAGACTCGCGCTTGCCGTGGGCATTCTTAAATCGGACGTAGTACGCGTAACATGGAGCGCTTCACGACTGCTGAGATGGCTGACATACATATGGTGTATGGGGCTGCCAATGGAAACGGAAGAGCTGCTGTGAGGTTGTACCGACAGCGCTTCCCAAACAGACGTGTGCCAAACCACCAAACGTTTGCGCATTTGCATCGGCGACTGCGAGAAACTGGAACATTCCATGCAAACATGCATGACACTGGTCGGGAGAGAAACGTGCGCACTCCTGACATGGAAGAAGAAATCCTACGGCGATTTGAGGACAATCGAAGCGCAAGCACGCGAGGTGTTGCACGTATCCTCGGTGTGAACCACGACCTGGTCTGGAGAGTGTTGCACGAGCAGCAGTTACATCCGTTTCATCGTCAGAGAGTCCAGGCATTACAACCTCGGATTACCCTCTTCGTGTGGAACTCGCACGCTGGTTTCTGCAGCAGACAGCGGTGCAGCCTAATTTTCCGGCTTATGTGCTGTTCTCAGATGAGGCCTGTTTCACACGTGAGGGTGTGTTTAACATGCACAATTCTCACGTGTGGGCGCACGCAAATCCACATGCTACACGGGTGCATGCTCATCAAGAACGGTTCGCCGTCAATGTTTGGGCGGGTATCGTCCATGGCAAGTTGCTGCTCGTGCAACACTCTCCAGACCAGGTCGTGGTTCACACCGAGGATACGTGCAACACCTCGCGTGCTTGCGCTTGTATTGTCCTCAAATCGCCGTAGGATTTCTTCTTCCATGTCAGGAGTGCGCACGTTCCTCTCCCGACCAGTGTCATGCATGTTTGCATGGAATGTTCCAGTTTCTCGCAGTCGCCGATGCAAATGCGCAAACGTTTAGTGGTATGGCACACGTCTGTTTGGGAAGCGCTGTCGGTACAACCTCACAGCAGCTCTTCCGTTTCCATTGGCAGCCCCATACACCATATGCATGTCAGCCATCTCAGCAGTCGTGAAGCGCTCCATGTTACGCGTACTACGTCCGATTTAAGAATGCCCGCGGCAAGCGCGAGTCTAGCCCACTTCACCTTTTAGCCAATTGCAGCGGCGCCCTCTCGTGCCGAATGGTGACGTCAGCGGACATACACTTATAGACGAAAAGGGTTTGTCTTGGTGATGCCTATCCCCCATTATAATTTGTACAGAAAGTTTTCAAACACCCTGTATATATATATATATATATATATATAATATATATAATATAATATTTATAGGAAGAGACTGTAGACACCAATCGACGAGAGAAGTACTCTGGGTAGAGGGCCCTCAGGCAGAAGACAGGGAGTGCTGGAACTCCCGTTTCTCCTGTCACTGTCCTCCTTAGCTAATCTTTTTCCGTGTCTCACCTACCCTGTGAACGGTCCAGCATACTTTCAAAAACACACTTCCCCCTCTATTACTCACTACAAATACATGTATCTTACACACAACAGAATCTTTTCAAAATGTATGTTAAAAAAATGGCATGCTGAACCTCGGAGGCCTTGATTTCGGTTCTCCCCTCCTTCTATTTTTGCTTTTGCGGGCGCTCGCCCTTGGCTCCTTCTTTCTGCATAAAAAACCACACACACACACACATATATATATATATATATATATATATATACTTATTGATCGATGCATTCATAGATTCAGTGGAAGTATTATATATACAGACGGCTGACAAAATTAATAGACGCTTTTGGTTTTTCCCATATTTTCTATTTAGTAAAAAATAAATTCATTGGCTGAATATACTTAGAATAGTGTTGCTCTCTCTGTTGCATTAAGTAAAGCTGACAAGTTCTGGCATTCCACTGATAAGCTTTGTCATTTGTTCTTGACGTCCCCCCTCCCTTCTCTCTCGTATATATATATATATATATATATTATATATATATATATATATATATATATATATATATATACTGAGTGGGAGAAAGTTTTTAAGGATTTTATACATACAATTATTTAGTTAACATCATACAGATAAGTGTTCAAATGATGAAACAAATCAAACCAAAAGTCTATATAAGAATTTTATTCATACAAATATTTTGTTAAATTGTAATTTAATTTTCAAAGAGTTCTCCATCCGCAATGATACATTTGTGGATTCTCTGTGTGAAGAACTTCATTGTTCTTCTGAACATATCGAGTGGGATCCTTTTCAGTTGTTCATCTATTCTGCGGCCAAGGGCTCTCACATATGGCTAGATGAAACCAGGAGTGTAGAGTTTGTCACGCAAATAAGCCCAAAACAAGAAATCACATGCATGGAGTTAAATCAAGTGATCTGGCTGGCCACTCGATGGAACCTCGCCGACCAAGCCATCTTCCTTCAACGTTCGTATCCAGAATCTCACCGGCAGCGGCAGAGTAATGTGGCGGCGCTCCATCATCTTCATAAAGCCAATTCCTGCCAACGCCATTAGTAAAACTATGGCAAAACTTTGTCTCTCACTACCTGGCAATAGCGTTTTCCATCCATCGTATCTCTCGATATGTCAAAGGAAATGAGTTCTGAATAACCAATGCATGCCCAAACTGTTTGTCTAGCCGTTTTAACGGGTTTACCCAATCGTATTTTGGGATTTTTTTTCGCCCAGTAGTGAAAGTTGTTTGTTTCCTTTATTCGTTAAACCGATGATACATTCTTCTGAAAATTTGATCTTTCCAAGGAAATCTGGATCACTGTTAAACTTTTGTCATATTGTTTCAGCAAACTGCAGCCGTCTATCAGAATCATCGTTGTATATGAGCTGAGAGTAAATGGGTTTGTAATCATGGTACCCCTGTGATTTCAATATTTTTGCTACTGAAAATTTCGAAATACCCAATTCGTCTGCGACTTTTCTCGTTGAAGTTCTTGGATCTCGTTGAAAACTGGCGAGGACATTTTATTTGTTCTTGTCTCCTGTCGCCGTTACTGGCCTTCCGCTTCTTGAACGATCTTTTACCAGGGTCCCTGTTTTCAAAAGTTTGAGCTTCCATTATCGAAGAGTGGTTGCATTTGGTGGTGGTTTATTATATTTTTGTTGAAATAAACGCAAACTTTCTTTACAATTATTATAAGAAATAGACCAGACACAAGATACACTTTTTCTTCATTGTTGTATTCTATCCTTACTGACATGGGTCTGACTGAGGCTAGGGCCTTTCTGTTCTAGCCTATGGTCATTCCTGGCCTTGTATAGTTGCTTGAAAAGTATCATTGGAACTTATTTATTATTAACAAATTATTGGTATGTATAAAATCCTTTACAAAGACTTTTCTCCCACCCTTTATATATATATATATATATATATATATATATATATATATATATATATATATATATATATATATATATATAACGGGTGTGCCATAAAAAAGGGGTACATTTAAAAAAGGCTATAAAATCAACATTTGTCATTTAATTTTAATAAAACTTTTACACAATAAAACATATGTATTTATCTATATGCAAACAAGTTTTCAGACTAAAATATCAAATAATTCAAATTCTATCAACATTTAACGAAAGAGTATGATTTTTCTACTTAACATGCAAAAATTATTAAACCTTTTTAATTTTTTTTTTTTATAAAAATAATTTTTAACGTAAAATTTACCTGAAATTATTAAAAAAAAAATTGTTCGAAATGCTTTCCTTCCATTTCAATAACTTTTTTATTCTTGGCCGAAATTCATCTATGGCTCGATTTACTTGTTCCTTGGAAGCTCTTCCCATTTTGGAATGATGATCTCGCGTAAATGAGCGACATCTTTTATCCTCGTCCTGTAGACTCGCTCTGCTAAGTTCTCCCACATTCCGGCCAAGAATAAAAAAATTTATTGAAATGGAAGGAAAGCATTTCGAACAATTTTTTTTTTTTATAATTTTAGGTAAATTTTACGTTAAAAATTATTTTTATACAAAAATATTAAAAAGGTTTAATAATTTTTGGATGTTAAGTAGAAAAATCATACTTTCCTTTAATGTTGATAGAATTTGAATTATTTGATATTTTAGTCTGAAAACTTGTTTGCATATACACAAATACATACGTTTTATTGTGTAGAAGTTTTATTAAAATTAAATGACAAATGTTGATTTTATAACCTTTTTTAAATGTACCCTTTTTTATGGCACACCCGTTATACGAGGGTAATTCAATAAGTATCCGCACTGTTTACTTTCACATTTGATAGATTATAAACACCACTTCTCAACGTAGTCTCCCTGTTTCTCAATACACTTAGTCCAGCGATCTACAAGCTTCCTAATGCCATCATAAAAGAATGTTTTTGGCTATGTGCGTAGCCAGTCATGCACCGCCTCCTTCAGGTCATCATCGCCTTGGAATCGCTGACCTCTCAAAGCGTCTTTTAGTGGTCCAAACAGGTAAAAATCCGAAGATGCCAGGTCTGGACTGTAGGCCGGATGGTCGAGAACTTCAAATTTAAGTTCTTGAAGGCATTTTCTAGTCTGTGTAGCGGTATGAGGGCGCGCATTGTCGTGTAACAGACTAACACCTTCCGACAATCTCCCTCTCCGTTTTGTGCGAATTGCTTGCTTTAACTCATTCCGAAGCATGTCAGAATACGATGCACTTGTTACTGTAGTTCCACCTGTAGATAATGTTCAAGGATAGGGTCTCGTGTATCCCAAAAGTGTTAGCATAACTTTACCTGCTGACGGCTGCGCTTTGAACTTCCTTGCAACGGGAGATGTTGGATGCTTCCATTGCATGCTTTGTCGTTGGCTTTCTGGTTCATAGTGATGGATCCAGGTTTCATCTGCAGTGATAATGCGCTCCAAAAAGTTTTCACCTTCATTATGATACCGCGCCAAAAGACGAGAGCAGACGTCCATACGATAACGCTTGTACTCTTCTGTCAACTATTTGGCACCCATCTTGCACAAACCTTGTGAAAGCCAAGAATGTCATGAACTATCGAATAGGCTGACCCTTGACTGATGTCTAATGAAGATGCAACTTCTTTTATTGTTAATCTTCCGTCATCGAAAATCATGGCTCTAGCTTCTTCCTGCTTGTCACCACTGGTTGATGTTGACGGTCGTCCTGAGCGCTGAGCATCTGTCACACATGTCCGACCTTCCATGAACATTTGAATCCACCCGTACACACTTCGCCGTGGTAACGCATTAGTCCCATACTGAGCACATAAACGCGTGTGAATTTCAGCTCCTTTCACACCTTCTGCCCACAAAAAACGAACCACGGATCTCTGTTCGTCCAGAGTACAAATTGAAAACGGCGCAGCCATGCTCACTACTCGTACGATATGTGACAGCTACGAGGAGCCTAAATAAGCCTATAGATCTCAGTTTGGCTCGTTATTAAGAGTATATATTATATATACTATATTATCACTAAAATAAAAAGTGCGGATACTTATTGAAGTACCCTCGTGTGTATACTGTGTGTATATATACTGTATATGCAGCTCACTTCCCTGGTAAATCGTTAAAGAAAATAGTTTTAAAATGTTTTGCATATTTAACACGCGGTATAATATCCTCTTTGCGGCCTCGCATAAAAAAAGCAGTTAATTATGAATATGAGCAGCGATGTTTCGTACTTCTATGAAACAGGATAAAAAATGGAATTAGAACTGAAGCCTACATCATCAAATTCCATTTTTTAATGAATTTATGGTAAAATTTAATAGAATAGTTAAGGTGTACAAAGGAATGGAGAATGGTGTTATGAATTCATTAGATACGTGTATCTAATAGGTATGTATCTATTAGGTAACTAATAACACTCAAAATAAAACACTACAGGCCATTCTCTCTCTCATATATATATATATATATAATATATATATATATATATATATATAAAGGACACACAACTTGAGTATTGTTGTTAAAGTGAATCTACTTCAGGTATCGTCCATGTTTAATTTCTGAAACACTTCATCTCTACATCGTATCTCATTTATTTACTCAAAAAAGCCTTTCTTTTCTTGTTACAAAATGTTCGTTCAAAATAATTATATTTATAAAAAAAAAGGTCCCATTTTCTTTAAACTTAAAAAAAATACGAAAGAAAAAAAAATGAGATTTTAAAAGAAAGAATGAATATCAACGATGGCTCGAACGCCCCCTCCCCTCTCGTCCCCATAATATTCCGTTAACTGGTAATTTAACTGGGCCGATATCATCTGTTTAGCGAAGACAGGTTTTCTAAACAAAATAAAATGTGCGGGAGCCGTTGTGTGTGTGTGGTGTGTGTGGTGTGTGTGTATACAGTCGTCCCTCGCCGTTCACAAATATTTCGTTCCACGGAGACCCCGCGAAGCCCCAAATCGCTAACCGCGATACCAAGATTCAATGAGAAAAGTGGGGGTTACGTGCCTGGGGACCCCCAGACAGCCCCCACCTTAAAATATGAATACTAATTTTGGTGGGCAATAAAAACAATATAATTTACTTTAACATAAGAAAATGCAAAAAAATCTGCTAATAAATATGCCGACATTTTGGTTGCAAAGACTACCTACAAAATCACTTTCGTTACGAGGGTAAATAGCGTTAGAAAACGGGTTTCTGCTAATATTGTATTAGAGAAAATGTCCCACCAGATGGTTTGCGAAGGGTGACTCAAGTACTGTAGTAAGAGCATTCTCAAATTGGAAAGAGATGCTAAATGATCAGGGACAGTACAGGACTTGCTCTCAGTTGTGGCTGTAAAGTTTTGGCGTTGCTCTGATATATTTGTCTTACTTTTGTTGTGAGGAATACAGTATATCCGTGCCTGCAAGAGTGTTTAACTACTGAACAGTACTGGGAAAGAAATAATGAAAATAGTGTTTTAGACCCAGACACTGTACGTAATTTCAGTAATGACAGAAAGAGGGTGTGTGTGGGGGGGCCCTAAGGTGTCTAGAAGTCCATAAATGGTCAGTTGAGGGAGGTTAGTTGCCGTTTTGCCCCTCTGCGGCCACGCGCGCAAAATTTGCACCCGCGAACCGCGACAAATGGTCACCCGTTGATAAACGAAATCTGCGAAACGTGAACCCGCGAACGGCGAGGGGCGACTGTATATACTAGAATGCCCACAGCACCTTGCGCAGCAAATGCCCCCGAAACGCAACCTAGTGGAGGTGGAGGGACTGGAAGGAGCGAATGTGTTACTAAAACCTTCCCTGGTTCTCACTCAATGTGTAAACTAAATTTGGTGCAGATTAACCTAGCCGTTTAGACGTGTATAAACGAACATAGACAGACATCATCCCATATATATATATATATATATATACACTCAAGGGCCACGTATATACTCAACTACAGCAACGTATCACCTCCAAACCGTCCCTCCCCCACCATTTTGAGCAAAGTATCACGCGCTGTGCATTGCACTGCACCGTTCTCTCCACTATCCGAAGTGCCTAAAATAAAGTGGTACTAAAATGGCACTGTGGCACTGTGTCCCCTATAAAATAATAAGAGATTCACTGACATCCATAGGAGTAAAATTCATGCAAAAAATCCACTTGTTATGGAAGCCTTAAAAGCCTCGTAAAGTGTGGGATCGTAAACTCTAGTGGAATACAGATGCTGTTCAACGCGTCCGGAGGGCTTCGTATGCAATGTGTGTGGGGGGGGAGGGACCAACAGTTAGAGGGGAGTGAATGCCAAGCCCCTTTTAGTGCCGCTATTGTATCGTCAAAGCTCAAAGTGAAAATTTGTTTCGAATTAGATGAAAAATAATATGGGAAGAATTAAGGAGGTAACACACACACACACTTGGCTACCTTACGAAACCGCGACATTTGCAAGTGTTGATCTTAACATTTATCTTAATCTAATTAAGCTAACCTAACCTGGGTTAGCCCATCCAGCCTAACCTCATTATATTCGATTTCTCATGGAATTAGATCAATTTTTAAAATGTTTAAGACTATGGCGACACCACTCATGTGGCTACAAGCACATTTGTGTTGGATTAACTCTGAGTGTATCTTAAAGGTTGTCGTGGTTTCGTAAGGTAGCCAAGAACACAAACACACAGAGACATATACCTTTTAATAATAATAATGATGATGATGATGATGATGATGATGATAATGATAATATACACTTCCGGGGATAACCTGCGGTGAAAATTTTAAAAAAAAGATATATATATACAGGGTGGGCGGAAAGTAGCTCCCTATTTTGGATTGGTAAAAAAATACGTATATTATCCATTTATTTCAGAAGAAATAATATGAAAAGGTAGGCATACATGGTAGGTTTTCTCTAAAATTCAATGTGGGCTCCAACTCTTTCCACCAGCTTCTGGAGCCGCCCAGGAATGGCGTCCACTGACTTTAGCAGGAACTCCGGCGGGATGGAGGACATGACTTCCCGAATTCGGTCCTCCAGTTCTTCCAATGTCCTCGGTTTGGTGCGGTAGACTTCTTCCTTTACCCACCCCCAAAGAAAGAAGTCGCACGGTTACCGCTGAAAACGGCAGAATCGGTTCAGTGTAACGGTGTGGTGTGGTATGACCTCAGATCAGGTTGTGGGCCCGTTCCTTCTGCGCAACACCATGATGCTGAGCGGTACCTTGCTATGTTGCGAAACGAGGTCTGGCCGGTTGTCAGCACATGGGAGAACATCGACGATCTGATATTTATGTAAGATGGCGCCCCTCCGCACTTCGCTCTTGTTGTCCGTGAGTGGCTGGATGCCCACTTCCATGGGCGTTGGATGGGTCGTCGTGGTCCACATCAATGGCCAGCCAGGAGCCCGACTTGACACCGTGCGACTTCTTTCTTTGGGGGTGGGTAAAGGAAGAAGTCTACCGCACCAAACCGAGGACATTGGAAGAACTGGAGGACCGAATTCGGGAAGTCGTGTTCTCCATCCCGCCGGAGTTCCTGCTAAAGTCAGTGGACGCCATTCCTGGGCGGCTCCAAAAGCTGGTGGAAAGAGTTGGAGCCCACATTGAATTTCAGAGAAAACCTACCATGTATGCCTACCTTTTCATATTATTTCTTCTGAAATAAATGGATAATATACGTATTTTTTTACCAATCCAAAATAGGGAGCTACTTTCCGCCCACCCTGTATATATATATATATATATATATATATATATATATATACAGGGCGTCCCAAAAAAATGTATACACACTTTAAATACTTATAAAGGCAGTGTTATTAAAATACATTTCATTTTCAAAATGTAATAGAATCTACAGACATTATTTAATTGTTTTGTCAACGCCTGTTTTCAAACTGACGTCCGTTCTGGTCCAGGCACTGCTGATAACGCGAAGCAATGGAATCGCAAACATCACGAAACATTTCGTTTGGTATTTGTGTGCATTCTCGTTCAATGGCTGCTCTCAATTCAGCGACTGTTGCAGGTTTTACAGCGTAGACTTGTCTTTTAAGTATCCCCATAAAAAAAAGTCTAGTGGTGTGAGGTCTGGTGAACGCGGAGGGTATTCTACGAAACCCCTTCGTCCAATCCACATCCACATCGTGCCAAGTACCACTCGCAATACTCCACTCTTCGGTCCGGATCATCTTCATTAATAGCATGGACTAATCTTGGAATGTAACTTTTCCATTGACAGCGCTTCAAAATGCGTTGGACAGACGATTCTGAAATTCCTACCTCACGACTCGCTTGCCGCACAGATTTTCTTGGACTTTGGTGATACGTTTCCAGTACTCTTTCTTGCTTTGTGGGGCTTGTCGATGTCCGTGGTCTTCCGGAACGCTTCTTGTGGACATTCTGAACAGTTCCATCGGCTTCAAACTTATCTCTAATTCGAGTGATGGTAAGTCGCGTTGGTGGATCTGTTTGAAACTCCCTCCTAAACTGTCTTTGCACTTCAACTGCGTTTTCACACTTCCAGTAGCATTTTAGAATGAATTTCCTTTGTTCAAAGCTTAGTCTGACTGCCATTATTAATTCTAATGGGTTTAACTTGGAAAGAAAGAAACATCAATTGAGCTATCAGCTGTTAAAGTGTGTATACATTTTTTTGGGACGCCCTGTATGTATATATATATATATATATATATATATATAATATATATATATATATATATATATATATATATATATATATATATATATATGTCACGAATTGGAACGCCTTTTACTGGATTTGATTTAACATGAAGTATTTATGAGCGGTTATATTGTGTGTGTGTGTGTGTGTGTGTGTGTGTGTGTGTGTGTGTGTGTGTGTGTGTGTAAATAGTGAAATGGATTCCTGTCTAGTTTTAGCATATCTTATTACAAAATATATTTTTGATTGCAATTATCGGACTTTTTAAGACAAAAAAGAAAATCTGAAAATTTAATTTACGTGGAATCGTACGGTGGGGCTCGAACCCATGTCGCTATTTATTAAAGCCACCATTTGAACTCATCGAGCTGTCCAGAACTCTAAAAAGAGACAATGTTGAAACTCAGTGCAATTTTGATAAGAAGAAGTCAGTGAAGAGGACCACATACTGACACAGCGCTCACTCCAGACGAACGGCCCATTGCGCTAACTTTGGGATTAATATTAACCAGCACCACCGGGACTCGAACCCCCGACCCCCGTGCCTTCACTTCGCTTGAAGAAAAACTTTGATACCCACCGATCCACCGGTGCTGGTCAGCGAAATCTTAGCAGGCTTCGAACATGTATCCCGCATGACCTATGACATATTATGAGCTCTAAATGCCTACAGTGCGATAACTGCACTATTTAAGATGGAAAATTTGAAAAGGCAGTTCAGTGAAAAAAACTAGAAACTGGTGGGACTCGAACCCGTTTCGATCGTTACATACCAGGAGCCACTACCTCATATTTACACCTTCAAATCTTAAAATATTTCGAGGTAAAATCTAACCATGTATAATTCGAGTTCATATTTTTAACTGTACTTTATTTCTATGAAGCGATACTGTCCTCTGTATATAATATTAATGCTTATTAATTAATACCGGACTCAGGCAGCAAAAGTTTGGGTTCGATCCCACTTCCTCCGCGGTCAGAGTTGTCATCTTGTCTCGAGTTCCCGTGACTCTCTTGGGAGTTCACCCCAACCACCCAACCCCCACCGTGGGGAGAAATAATGATTCCAGATGTTATATTACTGATATTATCATATTATTATTTCTCATCTACGGGCCAGGTTAACCTTGTGGCCCAGAACGTCGGGTTGTTATTTGAAGATCCTGGGTTCGAATCTCGATCTTGACTTCAGATTTCAGCGATTAAGTTGCTTCTCGGTATCTTCCTTGACGGGGTAGTGGTTCGGATCCCACGTAGGTTGTTCCCTCGATTACAACACCTTATATAGAATCATAGATGTTGAGGAGGGTGTTAAACAATCCCAAATATTGTATATTTTTCACCTTTATGTAAATAAGATAAAATTATTTTTACAAAAATGAAAATTCTCATTATCAATGTCATTATCATTATCAATGTCATTATCATTATAAGTGTCATTATCATTATAAGTGTCATTATCATTATAAATGTCATTATCATTATCAGTCATCATTATTATCAGTGTCATTATCAATTTCTGTACGGATGAAACACATTATTGTCAAGAAGGTTTTCCCGCAAATATTCTTAATTCTTTAAGACCTCTTTCAAACGTTGGAACACTTTTCTATGAATTTTTAAAATTTATATTATGTTCAGAACTCTTAAAGAAATCTTCGTTTAGCATTTGAACCTACATTCGAATTCTTTTCAAAGCATTTTTTAAGCATATTACCTTTTTAAATTATTCTCTTACATTTAAAAGGCAGAAAGATATTCTTTCACACCAAGTCAGAAAAAGCGCAAGTCTGAAAAGCAACTTCAAGTCAAGTACTTTTCGTAGTTTTTTTGAAGATACTTTTATTTGTGGAGATCTGAACTTTTTTATTAGTATTTTAACAAACTACGAAGATACATTACTACTACTATAATAATAGTAACGGTAGTAAATAGTAATACACAGATACAAACTAACCCTCATGCAACAGAAACTTAACATTATATAAACACTAGGAAAGTTGCAACCAATACAAGTAATGAGAAATCTGAGTTAGAGGAACCTTATTTTCTGTCGGTAAGTATTTTTAATAACGTTGATAAGTGTCTGGGGTTGCCTCGCAACACCTGAGACGCGACGAAACGAAATAGCAACGCCTTCCCAGTGACGTCAGAACTTTTGATTACGTCAGGCGGCAATTTATTTCGTTGAAATTGTGATGTCTCCCCCAAACCGCTAATCTCTGTTTTCTGTTCAAGGGATGATTGGAAGATTTTAAAAAAAAATCTTATTTTTCTTTGAATTTTTTTGTTTTTGTTTTGTTTTGGTTTTAATATTTTATGACTTAAAGCTTGCTTGCTGCTCTATCTATCTATATTCAAATATACCTACCTATATACTGGAACACTTAATATATATATATATATATAATATATATATATACATTTCAACTGCAAAGAACACGCAGTATAAATAACGTAAAGAACGACGCTTGTATAGGAGATATTCCGCAAGACGAGAGAGAGAGAGAACGAAACAAATGAAAAATGAGGTAACCACCCGGAATCGAACCCAGGATCTTCCGATTGCCGGTCAGATGCGATACCATTACACCATGGGCCTCACTCTCCCAAATGCCGTAATTCTCTACATACTCGCAGAAACCAATGCCCCAAGGGGGCACCTCCCGCATGCCGTAACATTATATACATTCAACTGCAAAGAACACGCAGTATAAATAACGTAAAGAACGACGCTTGTATAGGAGATATTCCGCGCAAGACGAGAGAGAGAGAACGAAACAAATGAAAAAATGAGGTAACCACCCGGGAATTTTTTCATTGTGTTTCGTTCTCTCTCTCTCGTCTTGCGCGGAATATCTCCTATACAAGCGTCGTTCTTTACGATTATATATATATAATATATATATATATATATATATATATATATATATATATTAGTGGTGGACCGGATGTCAGTTTTTCAACATCTGCGGATGCGGATTTTTAATTTCAATATCCGCGGATGCGGGTATTAGTTAATCTATCAATATAATATAGAATTATGAATATATGACAATTTTTCAAATTTTGTGATATTACTATTATGGCAGGCAATGCAAAGAATTAAAATTAAATTAATGTTCTTATTATGATAAAAATAATAACTTTCTCAAGAGTTTCAAGCCACAGAAAATTGAATGAAACAAGTTTCATTCAATTTTCTGTGTTAGCAGCTATTTATATTTTGAGGTTTATATTTGTTTGTTCATTAATAATTAATACTTTACATGAAATGTGCATGACTGGGCCTTATAAGCTACTTTATAAGCTAATTTAGTTGTAAATTGCATAATTTATTAAAAGTAAGATCCGCATAACATCCGCAGTCAGAAGTGCGGATGTTAAAAATGATGCGGATATCCGGTCCACCACTAATATACATATATACACACACACACACGAGGGCCACTCAATATATTTTGCCCCATTTTTTATTTTCCAAGTTTCCTCGTAAGTTCCAGAAATTTTGTACACAAGTAGTTACGTACCTTTTTTACAAGTTTTTATTTTTCCAGTCTCCATCCTTTTCTACGGCTTTCCTCCACCTCGAAACAAGGGTCTTTATTCCTTGTTGGTAAAAGTTCGCTGGGTTCCGGTGGAGCCACCTCTTAACCTCCCCAATAACCTCATCGTCAATCTGAAACTTTTTTACACGAATAGCATCCTTCATTGGCCCAAACAAATCGAAGTCTGAAGGTGCCAGATCCTGGCTGTATGGAGGGTGGGGTAATACAGTCAAGCGCATTTTTGTGATGGCCTCTCTTGTTCGCAAACTGTTGTGTGGTGTTGCGTTATCATGCAAAAGAAGGACGTCTTCCAGTTTTCTTTTCAGTCGAACTCGCTTTATATGCTCTGGAGTCTCTGTAGGGTAGCAATATATGCCTCCGAGTTGATTGTTTGTCTTTTCTTCATAATGTCCACCAGAATCACCCCTTTCATGTCCCAGAAGATGGTGGCCATAACCTTTTCTGCAGAGGGAGCCGTTTTGAACTTTTTCTTGCGTGGGGAGTCTGCGTGATGCCGCTCCATAGATGGCGTTTTGTTTCAGGTTCAAAGTGGTGTACCCAAGTCTCATCCCCAGTCACAGTTCGTGAAAGGAAGTCATCACTTCTGTCTCGTATCGAACCAACGACTTAGAAGCAATTTCTTTTCTCTGGGCTTTGTGATCTTCAGTCAGTTCGCGAGGAATAAACCGTGAACACACTTTTGAGTATCCCAGTTGCTGAATTATCGTATTCACGCTTCCTTCACTAATTCCTAGCTCCAGTGATAGCTCCTTGTATGTGACGTGCAGATTTGATCGAATGATGCTGTTAACACGTTGCGCAGTGTGAGATGTCACAGCCGATGCCGGGCGACCGCTGCGTGGCTCATCATCGAGGTTTGCTCTCCCTCTCTCCGATGATCTCACACGTTTAGACCAGCGTCCAACTGTATTTCGATCAACAACAGCATCTCCGTAAACGTTTTGTAGACGTTTGTGAATATTTCCAGCCGTTTCCTTCTCTGCGGTTAAGAACTCGATAACAGCTCTCTGTTTACGACGCACATCACTGTCAGACGCCATTTTCGAAACTGCGTTAACCATCGGATTTACACAAGGGCGTTTGAGAGCTGTTTTATACAAGGAGGGAAGGTTCAAACTGGAAAAACCTGGTTATGTGAAGCGCAGAAAGTTCAAACTTACGGCCCAAAAGACACTTCAGCCCCATGGCCTATTATTTAGCTAAAAAAAAAGGGGTGAGGCAAAATATATTGAGTGCACCTAGTGTGTGTGTATATATATATATATATATATATCAATGGCGGCTTTTCGGAGGAGGCATGGGAGGCCGGGCCTCCTCCGTTTTTATCACTAATAGTACAGTTCCCGCCGGTGCGCTGACGGTTAGACAGGCTAAACTACAAAAAAAGAACCCAGCCGTGAAAATTTTGAGCTTCACATTGTGTCAACATTTCTGAATCTGGTATCTCTCAAAACCTCCTCACCCCCATTCATACAACTTGGGGGCTAACCCCCTGCCCATTACCCCCACCACTCCCCATTACCCTACCCATCCCCCATTACCCCCACCCCACCCTTCCCCCATTGCTAAACTACAGAAAAGAACACAGTCATGAAAATCTTGAGCTTCACATTTGCCGCCCGTAATACAATTTCTGAATTTTTTTTACAATTTCTGAATTTTTTTCTCACAATTTTTTCTCACAATTTCTGAAAGTGTGACGGACAGACGGACAGACGGACAGACGGACAGCTCTCTTATTATAGTATAGATAAACTACGAAAGAGGATTTTATTAATAGTATTAATTCTACACGATCGTGTCACGCAGAAAGTAGGACATTTAACACCTCTTAAGCTATCCTATTTATATAGCATATATTATAGATAATTTTGGGCCTCCCTACTCTCCCTGATCACCAGCCGCCACTGATATATATATATATATAATATATATATATATATATATATATATATATATATATATATATAATATATATATATATATATATTGCGTCTGTTTGGTAAATTATTTTCCTAACTTTAAGTCAAATCTGAATATGTAGGAGAAAAGTTTTCCTCACCAGCAAATAGTTTGTAGCATCCAAGCAAAGAGTCTTCCAAATTGATGGATCTGAGCTCGAAGACATTTCTGGGATTTCTTACATTAATATATACAGTATATATACATATATATATATTAGTGGTGGACCGGATATCCGCATCCGCACTTCTGACTGCGGATGTTATGCGGATATTACCTCTAATAAATTATGCAATTTCAATTAAATTAGTTTATAAAGTAGCTTATAAGGCCCAATCATGCACATTTCATGTAAAGTATAATTATTAATGAACAAACAAATATATAAACCTCAAAATATAAATAGCTGCTAACACAGAAAATTGAATGAAACTTGTTTCATTGAAGTTTCTGTGGCTGAAACTCTTGAGAAAGTTATTATTTTTATCATAATGAAAACATTAATATTAATTTTAATTCTTATGCATTGCCTGCCATAATAGTAATATCACGAATTTTGAAAAATTGTCATATATTCATAATTCTATATTATATTGATAGATTAACTAAATATCCGCAGATATTGAAATTAAAAATCCGCATCCGCAGATGTTGAAAAACTGACATCCGGTCCACCACTAATATATATATATATATATGTATAGAAACGACGTAAATATTGAGGAGCGTTCTGCACACGAGGAAGAGAAATAACGAACAAATGAAAAATGAAGTCCCCGCCCGGGAATCGAACCCAGGATCTTCCGATTGCCGGTCAGATATGCTAACCACTACACCACTGGGCACACAATAGTCAGAAGTCGTGATTCTCCTACATAGGGCAGAAACCAATGCCCTAAGAGGGCACCCTCGCAAATCGTGAATATGTACATTCAACTGCAATGACCACGCAGTATATTAATGTATAGAAACGACGTAAATATTGAGGAGCGTTCTGCACACGAGGAAGAGAAATAACGAACAAATGAAAAATGAAGTCCCTGCCCGGGAATCGAACCCAGGATCTTCCGATTGCCGGTCAGATATGATAACCACTACCCACAGGGGCACACAATAGTCAGAAGTCGTGATTCTCCTACATAGGGCAGAAACCAATGCCCTAAGAGGAAGATCCTGGGTTCGATTCCCGGGCGGGGACTTCATTTTTCATTTGTTCGTTATTTTCTTCTCGTGTGCAGAACGCTCCTCAATATTTACGTCGTTTCTATACATTAATATACTGCGTGGTCATTGCAGTTGAATGTGTGTGTATATATATATATATATATATATATATATATATATATATATATATATAGAGAGAGAGAGAGAGAGAGAGAGAGAGAGAGAGAGAGAGAGAGAGAGAGAGAATGTGTACGCAAATAGCTGGTCGATGCCAATTTCATCATTGAATATCAATATGGAGTCATCCCAATTAACAACTCAAACAACAACTCGTCAAATGTCTTAAGCTCAGGATGAAAAGTTAAAATTTGGGCCACTGTTGTGTTTCTACCAGGGGCGGACTGACAGCAACCTGGGCACTCGGGCATAATGAGGTCCTGGGCCCCTTGAAATCCGATTTTTTTCATATTACAGTTCGATTAGACACTTCACTCAATTGAGATTACCAAATAGACATTATGATGACTGCGGGCCGGGGCCCCTAATGGCCCGGGCTCTCGGTCCATGCTCGATTGCCCAACCGTTCATTCCGCCCCTGGTTTCTGCCATAATAATATTGCACCTTTACCCATTCCGCTACAACTCTCCCCTTGCCCCCCCCCGCCCCCCCAAAACGACACTTACAGCTCCCGATAGTTATTTTTGGCATTCGTTTAATGCAACTTAAACTAGCCTTAATTTTAACTAAGCGTAATCTAACGACATAATATAATCTAAGTTAACGTAACCTAACGTAACGTAACGTAACCTAACCTAACCAGCCAAATCCAAGGAAAACAACTAACCGCGAATAATCCACCAAAACCCAACCTAACCAGGCATAATCTAACAAAACAAACTAACCTAACCTAACGAATGGGGTGGAGTCTGCGTTGAAAATTTTACCTGTCAGTTTGTGTAAGTACCGAGAACATCCTTCGTTAAAGTGCCTAAATGTCTCTTATTTGGTGCCAAAATATTTACACAACACAATATTCTTATCACAATTGTCAAACAAATGCTTCATTTTATACATCCATTCAAGTGTAAATTCTCACTGCGGGGAATCGAACCCGGAACTGTGTATAGGATTTGAATATTTTTACCAATTGACCAAAACTGAAAAATGTTTTTCGAAATTAGAATGGATCGTTATTTTTTTGTTAAAACTTGAAGCGATTGTGAATTTATGTTCATAGGACCTTTTTTGTTCACTTTGACCTCCTGAATATGTATACTAATTTATGAAACATAATTTGATAACACCCTGTATAATTTCAAATTTATAAAACTGACTTTATTTTCTTTCTTTTAACACTTTCACTGTCATGTCATGCATATGTGACTGACATCGCCTCAGGGATTTGTAGACCAATGAAAAGCAACAGTTCTTTCTCGTACAATTTCCATCCGAAATTTTGCCTCATTTCACCAATGTTTGCCAATTTCCAATCTTGGAAACGAGATTTACTACACGAAATGCTACATACCACCTGACAGTGGTGGTATGTAGGTCTATCAACGATTGCAATTAAAACAAAGCAATAAAACTGACTGTAGAGTAATATATGTTAGTCTGTGTTTAGTCAATATTCAACCGAATACGAGAAGACTAACAAATGCAAAGCGAGCTCAGATACAACCATTGAAAGTCTGATTAACAGTTTCACATGGAGATTAACATCAACAGAAAGTAATTTCAACTGTAAAATTGCGACATTACACGAGTTTCTCACTTCAAAAAAAGAAAAAAAGAAACAGTTTCTCTCTGATTTTACGGATTTCTGTAATTTTAGCTGAAAAAATAAACTTCCAATTTTCTTGTATATTTTTGCGATCACAATTTTTACCTTTTATATTTTAAATAAAATTACTTTCACCAAAATTTAAAAAAAAAAAAAATAAAAAAAACAAGGTCGGTGTTTTTCTTTCCTTTGCAAAAAAACACATCGCATTACTTATATATATATATATATATATATATATATATATATAAAATGAATTTCATAATTTAACTCGTGAAATTAAAAAAAAAAAGAATGCAAACCTACAAAAAGTAAAAATGAAAAGCGATTTCAAGGTCTTTTGTATACTTAGCAATACACCTCGTCAGGAAATGACGCGAAAGGCCTTGGAATCGCTTTTCATTTTCCCTGTAAATCGTTTGAGCTCAGTAATTTTATAAAATTTCCAAATTGAGGATTTAAAACTAGGTAAATTTTTTTCCTAAAAATAAAAGCTTCAAAAAAAGAAAATATTAATAAAAATATTTCGGAAATCCTCTTTTGCTTCAAACTTTGCAACTCTCCCCCCGCCCCCAAAAAAACACCTAAGCCAAAATGACCTAAATTAGCCTCGGAGAGCTCGTAGAACCTAACGACTCTCTGTGTTTTGAAATGTATATTGCGAAATTACGTTAACAGTTATTCGCGTTCTTTATTGAACTTTGTATTAAACGCTGTCTAGTGATTTAGCGAAATGTCTCTTTCAGATTAGTTGAACAGTAGTATAGTCTTGAGTGTTGTTTGAAGATTCAATATTTGTCCAAGTGTAAAATTAGTTTCACGCGAAGCTATATCGTTCAAATAGGTGTTTAGTGAATGTGTTTTAGTGATAGTGATGGAGTTTGTACTGAGTGTTTAGGTCAAGTAAATGCGTATAGCTGTGATGTTAATTATACGAATAGGGTTGTAGAGGAGGAGGTTAGCGCGTGATATAAGGTTTTCATTAAGAATGGCCTTCCGAAAATGCGTACGGTTATTCTCATACACAAATTGCAGTAAGGTTTAGCCAGACTAATAAAATTCTGCAGATTGAAGCTAAATTAATGCAAATTTTACCATTATGATTTGGCATCGCACATATAAAAGGTTATTTCATCGCTCACAGTTAAAATATTCATTAATTTAGAGAGTAAATGATAGGAGGAGATTCTAGACACCAATCGACCACCAGGAGAGTACTCCGGGAGGGATGTTAGGCAGGAGACAGGGAGTGCTGGAACTCCCGTTTTTTTTTTTGTCACTGTTCTCCTTAGCTAATCTTTTTCTGTCTCATCTACCCTTTGAGCAGTCCAGCATGCTCTCAAACACACACTTTTCCCTCTATTATTCGCTACAGACGCATGCATTTTACGCACAACGCAATATTTTCAAAATTTCTCAAAAAAAGCATCGTGAGTCTCGAAGACTTTGATTTTGGCTCTTTCTTTCGTATAAAAGGGGGTATTTTTGCGAGCACCCGCCTTTGGCCCCCTCCTTTTTACATACGCTAAGAAACTGTCTGGATACAGTAATCATACAAAATCACAGACGTTTCACTATTAATAATCTAAATTATTAGCCAAATAAATTTCACGAATTCGTTAAAAACAAATAAACTCGTAAAATTTTTACCAGTTTACGTGGGAGTGCATTCATTATAACTACTACAAATGTATCATTGTACTAAAAGAAGTTCCCTACGTGGATGACCGTGGTTAGTAATGCCAGTATCAAGAAGTGAGAAGAAAGACTTTATATGTACGCGTTTGGCATCGTAAACCAACGAAGTCCGTGACGAAGCTCCAAACGCAGCGAGTCACGATGTAAACGAAACTCAAATATCGGAAAATGATGAACAGAGAAAAACAGAACCATGAAAGCGTCGAAACGAAGAAATAAACGTCAAATTACTTTAAGATACGAAAGAAGCAGAACATAATAGATAATCTCACACACAAAAAAGGGGTAATTATAAGGTCTCCTGAAACAAACTTAAAACTCCAGTCTGCCCGCTGCAGCGGGTATGAACAGGAGCATTGAACACAGTAAGGAACTGGGGTCGGAGGGAGAGAATCCCTTCCATGTATGTAACCTTTCAATGGTTCCGCGCGATTATTCCTCATTTCACGAAGGTCAAGTTTGTCGCCCCTCGTCCTATGCAGCTCACCATCACTATATAGAAAATAGCTTATTTTTCATCGTTTATCAAAATCCGAGATTCAAATAACGCAAACCATTATCCATTTTACTTTGAATATTTGTACTTTGCCTGCTAAACATCTAAACTTCATTTTATACACATATATATACACACACACATATATATATATATATATATATATATATATATATATATGAGCGATAGAAATCGCGAGAGAACAACTTTCTCCTCTACCGGGCCAGTCCTAGAGGTGTTTCAGGTCATTTAAGGTCGACCCTAGAAATATGGAAATTGACAGAGTTTGTAGCAAGTAGCTAGTAGGTAGGTACAAATTCAGCCAATTTCCATATTTCTAGGATCGCCCTGAAATACAGTGTGTGTATATGTATAAGACGTTCAAGAAAGGACTGGCTCTTTTTATTTTTGAGTAACTAATTTTGTACGAGTTAGAGTAACCCTTTTTTATGCTAATCAAATATATACTTTGAAGTAATTTCTTTTAATGAAAACCATTTTCGGTATGATCACCAGTGACCTAAAAATCCTGCCTTAAACGTGCTCTGAAATTTTCAACAGCTCTTGCTAAAATACTTTCCACAATTTCATTTGTTACAGTTGTGATTTCACTCCGTCGTTGATTGACTGTCTTTGGATTATTGCTCTAGTTTTTGTCCTTTAAATAACTTCGCAAAAAATAACCTCAATGATTAAGGTCCGGCGAGTATTGTGTGTGGGTGGGGGGGGGGGCTAAGGTCAGCCGTAACCAAATCATTCTGGGTAACGGTTAGAAATGAATTGAGCAAAAACTATTCAAAATTTCAGACCACGTTCAGACCAAATTATTGAAGTCGATGTTTTTCATGAGGAAAAAAAAAATTCCAAAGTGTATATTTAATTTGCATAAAGAATGGACACTGTAACTTGCATACCGACATATTAAAAAGTAAAAATATTCAATCCTTTCAACCACCCTGTATAATATATATATATATACCTTATGAACCTTATTTGTTTCGTGCGTTGGTCTCTCTTCACACGGAGGTCAAGCTGGTGGCCCCGCCTCTAGGTCTGGCTTGGTGGAGGAGCGAGTTGCTTTCTTGCGCTCTCCACCGTACATAGCCAGGCACGCCCGGCTCATCTGGTACTGTCCTGAGCCAGGCATCCAGTCTTTTCTTGAAGACTTCAACTTTGACCCCCGTTACGTTTCTGAGGTCCTTAGGAAGCTGGTTGAAACCTGACAACCAAGCTATTTTCCTTCAGGGTTGAGGAGGTCCCTTGTCGTGCTTTTAATTTGGGAACACTACACATTCTGCCTTTCCTATTTTCCAGTGTTGTTTGAATGGTAATTGGGTTTAGTTTTAGGTTTGGTACCAGTTTTTCGATCATTTTCCATATGTAGATTATGATGTACCTCTCTCTTCTTCTTTCCAGTGAGTACAGATTTAGTTTACGTAGTCTTTCCCAGTAGTTGAGTTCTTTGCAGCCATCAATCTTGGCTGTGAAATGCCTTTGCGTTTCTTCTAGTTTATTAGTTTCTTCCTTTTTATGTTCATTCTGACGAAGGTCAAACTTGTTGCTCCACCTTGGACCTAAAGCTTAACGGGTAATCCGACCCACAACCCACCACGTGGTGTGGTCAGAAATTACAAATTTCTTGGCCCGGACTCGATCTCAAGATCTCCCGATCAGCAGCCAAACGTCTTAACCACTAGGCCACCCAGGGTACCCATTTACCTACCAACTGCCTGCTTTTGCCGAGAATCGAACCCGGAGCCGATGGATTCGTAGTCACGATACTAACCACTACACCACCGAGGCGCATTTATATATATATATATATATATATATATTGTCCTTTCGACAATAAAATTAACAGCCTTGTAATAAAGTAAGTTTTATTTGGTCTCAATAAACACTTCAGATGCAAACAAAATAGGTAAAACCAGTCAATTACTATCGAATGGCATTTCTACTGGGCTCCAAAAGGACGGGAACCAAATAAATAAATAAATAAATAAATACATACAAAGGGTTGACAAAATTAAATAGACACCATTTTTTTTTTTATTATTTGATTATAAATGTTAACAATATGAAAAAAATTAATCGAATCAAAATAATTAAAAATCATGTTCCTCTTTTTTTCTGTCTTTGCATTTATTAATTCTATAAATTTGTTATTATTTACTAACTTTTACAATCAAATTAGAAAACTTTGATAAAAAATAAACTCGTCCATTTACTTTCGTCAGTCAACCCTCCGTATATATATATATATATATATATATATATATATATATATATATTATCCCCGCAAGGGGATTCTAAGCTCGTGCTCTTGAGTGCTCTTTGTGCTCGTTTGTACGTGCTTGTTCCTGGAGGTTTCACGTGCGCCCTCCCGGCCCTAGCACCCAAGGATGATGGGGCTCGACCCTGCAGTCCTTGGTCTTTTTCCACTTCGACTGTCCCCTCCACCCTTTCTTTTTCCTCTGTCTTTCCTCTCCCTTTTTCTTTGTTTTTCCGCTGAGATATGCCCTTTTAAATAGAGGCGAATCGGTTCTTCCTGAACTTAAAAAAAAATATATATATATATATAATCTACATATGGAAAATGATCGAAAAACTGGTACCAAACCTAAAACTAAACCCAATTACCATTCAAACAACACTGGAAAATAGGAAAGGCAGAATGTGTAGTGTTCCCAAATTAAAAGCACGACAAGGGACCTCCTCAACCCTGAAGGAAAATAGCTTGGTTGTCAGGTTTCAACCAGCTTCCTAAGGACCTCAGAAACGTAACGGGGGTCAAAGTTGAAGTCTTCAAGAAAAGACTGGATGCCTGGCTCAGGACAGTACCAGATGAGCCGGGCGTGCCTGGCTATGTAGGGTGGAGAGCGCAAGAAAGTAACTCGCTCCTCCACCAGGCCAGACCTAGAGGCGGGGCCACCAGCTTGACCTCCGTGTGAAGAGAGACCCACACACGAAACAACATAAGGTTCATAAGGTTCATAAGGTATATAACCATTCTGAGTTCATTCCCATATATATATATATATATATATATATATATATATATATATATGATGAATAAAACCACGAAGGAAAGGAAACACAAAATGGTGCTCAAGCGCTTTCGTCTAATGACATCCTCAGGAACACTGAAGTATATAAAAAGGTTAAGCCTATATATAGGTTCAGAAAGAAAAAAGAAAAAATAAATAACATACATACACACAAACCATATATATATATATATACATACATATCTATATATACAAATACATACATACATACATACATACATATATATACAATAAACAGAGAAGTAAAAATAATAAAAATTAAAAATTAAAACCTTAAAGGATTACCAATGAGGCGTACAGATTGTAAGGAAAATATCGATTTTTAGCACAAGATCAAATGGATTATAAAAATACAAATTTATACTGGAACTCTGCCGGGTTTTAGCACAATGCTGCCTATGGTCAGGTTTCGATATATATAAAAAAAAAAAAAAAAATGCAAATTAAAAGTTAATCGATTTTAGCACAAGATCAAATGGATTATAAAAATACAAATTTATACTAGAACTCTGTCCGGGTTTTAACATATTGCTGCCTATGGTCAGGTTTCGATATATATAAAAAATAAAATGCAATTTAAAAGTTAATAAAGTAGAAGACAAGTTTACCAAAGATTTAATGTTTTACACTTCTTATCTAAATCTGCTTTAAAGGAATTCAACATAACAGGATCGAGTTGAAAAAGACCTTTGCTTATGTTGAAGTTATTTGAAAGTTGGATAATGGCAGACTCAAGAATATTTCTATTAACAATGTTGCTTGAATGGAATAAAACTGAAGCATTATTCCAATCAATACAGTGGGCTAACTCTGACAAATGGACAAAAAGGGCACTGGACAACTGTCCTGTTCTAACGGAATATTGATGCTGTTTTATACGTGTGTGCAAATCCTTTCCCGTCTGACCTATGTCAGCATTAATATTCCGTTAGAACAGGACAGTTGTCCAGTGCCCTTTTTGTCCATTTGTCAGAGTTAGCCCACTGTATTGATTGGAATAATGCTTCAGTTTTATTCCATTCAAGCAACATTGTTAATAGAAATATTCTTGAGTCTGCCATTATCCAACTTTCAAATAACTTCAACATAAGCAAAGGTCTTTTTCAACTCGATCCTGTTATGTTGAATTCCTTTAAAGCAGATTTAGATAAGAAGTGTAAAACATTAAATCTTTGGTAAACTTGTCTTCTACTTTATTAACTTTTAATTTGCATTTTATTTTTTTATATATATCGAAACCTGACCATAGGCAGCAATATGTTAAAACCCGGACAGAGTTCTAGTATAAATTTGTATTTTATAATCCATTTGATCTTGTGCTAAAAATCGATTAACTTTTAATTTGCATTTTTTTTTTTTTTTTTTTATATATATATCGAAACCTGACCATAGGCAGCATTGTGCTAAAACCCGGCAGAGTTCCAGTATAAATTTGTATTTTTATAATCCATTTGATCTTGTGCTAAAAATCGATATTTTTCCTTACAATCTGTACGCCTCATTGGTAATCCTTTAAGGTTTTAATTTTTAATTTTTATTATTTTTACTTCTCTGTTTATTGTATATATATGTATGTATGTATGTATGTATGTATTTGTATATATAGATATGTATGTATATATATATATATATATATATATGTGTTTGGTGTATGTATGTTATTTATTTTCTTTTTTTCTTTCTGTAACCTATATATAGGCTTAACCTTTTATATACTTCAGTGTTCCTGAGGATGTCATTAGACGAAAGCGCTTGAGCACCATTTTGTGTTTCCTTTCCTTCGTGGTTTTATTCATCATAAATATTTTTCACGTGTTACCTTCGTGAAATAATTTTCATATATATATATATATATATATATATATATATATAAGAATAAAGAAAAAAATTAACTCCCACAGAAGCATTTCGAATTACGAAGTCATCATATATATATATATATATATATATATATATATATATATATATATATATATATATATATATATATATATATATATGTGGGAATGAACTCAGAATGGTTCCCTGAGGTTTTTTATGATACACACAGACCATGCATGGAACAAGGAACTCTTCTAGGAAAATTAAATCCACTATAGTCCGAATACGTAATGGTAAATGACAAATACTATGACAAATACTGTACTATACTATAGTGGCTAGCATCATGAAAAAGAAAAAAACATAGTATTTGTCATTTACCATTACTTATTCGGACTATAGTGGATTTAATTTTCCCAGAAGAGTTCCTTGTTCCATGCACGGTCTGTGTGTATCATATATATATATATATATATATATATATATATATATATATATATATATATATATATATATATATATATATATATAGACAGAAACCAAAGTTAAATGATTATAATTTGCCATACAAACAAAACAAACATCTCACTGATGATGGAAGTTTGACTTCTGAAACGACTCTGTATTAAAGTTTGGTAATGATGAATTTGGGGTTGATTATTCTCTTCAGCCTTAAATATCGGATAACTACGAACACTCCGTTCTGTACGACTATATATATATATATATATATACCAACACAGGGAACATTAACGAGGTGTGTGTATAATATATATATATATATATATATATATATATATATATATATATATATATATATAGCGTGTCCCAAAGAAATGTATACCCACTTTGTTCGATAATACCAGCTATGAGGATAATAAATATATTACTTTTTATATGTTTTTTAATAAAGAATTTTCTCCTGAATCGAAATATGTAATTATTTTTATTAAAAATTGAAGAACAAAAAAGTTACAGATGTTTAAATTATAATTATTATTTTCGAGACTTCATGTGCGATATTTTCTAATATTTTAACCGACTGTTTTGAGATACTTATGTTTAGTGTTGATATTGAAGCATAAATGTTGTAATTATTAGTTAATTCAAAAAATTTACAAATTCCATGGTTAAATGACACTTTATCTAAGATGTTCGACGTCTTCCAGAACGTTGTTTTTGTAAGTTTTGCACAGTGCCGTCGGTTTCAAACTTATCTCGTATACGTGCAAAAATATTAGAAAATATCGCACATGAAGTCTCGAAAATAATAATTATAATTTAAACATCTGTAACTTTTTTGTTTTTCAATTTTTAATAAAAATAATTACATATTTAGATTCAGGAGAAAATTCTTTATTAAAAAACATATAAAAAGTAATATATTTATTATCCTCATAGCTGGTATTATCGAACAAAGTGGGTATACATTTCTTTGGGACACGCTGTATATGCAAAGAAATCACAAAGCAACACGTGATCTTTTTAATAAGCAAAGAACGACAGGGAAAAGGAAAAAGAAGCACGAAGTCCGAGCGCTTTCGTGATATATTCACATCTTCAGGGACAAAAAAAGAAATAGGATGCACGCAAAAATGTCTCCCATCCCACCCCTATAGAAGAAGAAATCTAAAATCAAGGTACAAAGACTTCGAGGTGTCTGGACACTCTACGTTTGAAGATTGGAGGTTATAGACAGGGGGAAAGATGGAGTGAAGAAGATTGTTCCAGGGTTGACCGGTTGACAAGATGAAAGACTGAGAATAGCGATTAATCCTTGCGTTAGAGAATTGACCATAAAAGGAATGAGAATGTGTCGAAATTCTGGTACTGCGTGCTCTCCTTAAAGGAGGAGGCACGCAGTTAGAGAGTTCAGAGCAGTGTTCGTTGTAACAGCGATAGTAAAGAGAGAGTAAGGCAACATTGAGGCAGAGAGAAGAAAGATCACGAAAAAGTAACCGCCAAGAATGTTAAAAGAAGAAAAAAGATCGATTTGTGTATCATTGAAAGTAATGGGGTGGTTGTGTGGAAGACTGTGATGAGCAGACATAATTATGAAGTAGACATACTTAAAGCCACGAGGTTTACTCTGCCCCAATCAGAGACGGTAGAAAGATCAGAATTCAAGTGCACCATAGCCGTTTCACGCGAAGCAAGGAGTGACTGTTGAGAAGGACGCTTTATGAAGTGGGTGGAGAAGCGAAGGGTAGAATCATCGGCATAGGAGTAGATAGGACAGGAAGTACGTACGACTTAATAGATCATTGATAAATAAAAGGAAGAGAGTAGGTGACAAGACAGAGACCCGAGGAACACCACTATTAATAGCTTTAGGAGAAGAAAAGGCAGAAAGGAAACAGAAATGAAGGCATAGACAGAAGGATAAAAACCGAAGGAGAGCAATTTCGAAATTAAGAATTTGTGCCAAACTCTATCAAAAACTTTTGATGTCTCGCGTAATAGCGAAGGTTTCAGCGAAATCCCGAAAGGAGGATGACCAAGAGTCAGAGAGATATGCAAGAAGATCGCCAGGAGAGCGTCCCTTGGGGAACCCATACTGTCATACTGACGATATGAAAGAAGATTGTGAAAAGAGAGGTGTACCCTTCTTTGGGACAGGCTGAATGAAAGTAAACTTCCAGCGGGAAGGAAAAGTATCAGATGAAAGACAAAGACGAGAGAGTTGCTAGACAGGTGTAAACACAGTTAACAATTTAACGTTACAAGTTAACGGTGTGTAATTTGAACAGTTAGGGTAATAATAAAATATATAAGTGATATGGTTTCTGACCTTTGGCCATAACCTTTATATTATACACACACACACACAGTATATATATATATATATATATATATATATATATATATATATATGAGGGCCACTCAATATATTCTGCCCCACCTTTTTTTTCTTTCCAAGTTTCCTCGTAAGTTCCAGAAATTTTGTACACAAGTAGTTACATACCTTTTTTACAAGTTTTTATTTTTCCACATAGTCTCCATCCTTTTCTACGGCTTTCCTCCACTTCGAAACAAGGGCCTTTAGTCCTTGCTGGTAAAAGTCCGCTGGCTTCCGCTGGAGCCACCTCTTAACCTCCTCAACAACCTCATCGTCACTGAAACTTTCTTCCACGAATAGCATCCTTCATTGGCCCAAACAAATGGAAGCCTGAAGGTGCCAGATCCCGGCTGTATGGAGGGTGGGGTAACACAGTCAAGCGCATTTTTGTGATGGCCTCTCTTGTTTGCAAACTGTTGTGTAGTGTTCCGTTATCGTGCAAAAGAAGGATGTCTTCCAGTTTTCTTTCCGGTCGAATTCGCTTTATGTCTCTGGAGTCTCTGTAGGGTAGCAATATATGCCTCTGAATTGGTTGTTTGTCCTTTCTTCATAATATCCACCAGAATTATCCCTTTTATGTCCCAGAAGATGGTGGTCATAACCTTTCCTGCAGAGGGAGCCATTTTGAACTTTTTCTTGCGTGGGGAGTCTGCGTGATGCCACTCCATGGATTGGCGTTTTGTTTCACGTTCAAAGTCACAATTCGTGAAAGGAAGTCATCTCCTTCTGTCTCGTATCGAACCAACAACTCAGAAGCAATTTCTTTTCTTTGGGCTTTGTGATCTTCAGTCAGTTGGCGAGGAACAAACCGTGAACACACTTTTGAGTATCCCAGTTGCTGAATTATCGTATTCACACTTCCTTCACTAATTCCTAGCTCCAGTGATAGCTCTTTGTATGTGACGCGCCGATTTGATCGAATGATGCTGTTATCACGTTGCACAGTATGAGATGTCACAGCCGATGCCGGGCGACCGCTGCGTGGTTCATCATCGAGGCTGGCTCTCCCTCTCTCCGATGATCTCACACGTTTAGACCAGCGTCCAATTGTGCTTTGATCAACAACAGCATCTCCGTAAACGTTTTGTAGACGTTTGTGAATATTTCCAACTGTTTCCTTCTCTGCGGTTAAGAACTCGATAACAGCTCTCTGTTTACACGCACATCACTGTCAGACGCCATTTTCGAAACTGCGTTAACCATCGGTTTTGTACAAAGGCGTTTAAAAGCGGTTTTATACAAGGAGGGGAGGTTCAAACTGGAAAAATCTGGTTACGTGAAGCGCAGGAAGTTTAAACTTGCGGCCCAAAAGACATTTCAGCCCCATGGCCTATTATTTACCTAAGAAAAAAGGGTGAGGCAAAATATATTGAGTGCCCCCTAGTGTGTATATATATATACACACACACACACGAAGGTTGTTCAAAAAGTAAGTTTACAAGGTGTTTTCATGAAACTGTTTTATTACAAGGCACGTAATTATTACAAGTATTTCAACAAGAAGTTATTACTACTTTTCTACATAATCACCAAACAGATTCAAACATTTGTCGTAGCGTGGGACAAGCTTTACTGTGGGTCCTTAGTTTTTAACCAGTTTTGTACAGCCGGTTCTGCATCAGGATCGGTCCGAAATTGTTTACCTCCGAGATGTTCTTTTTGGCCTGGAAACAAATGGAAGTCGCTTGGTGCAAGGTCAGGACTATGGGAGTAGGGGAGGATGATCTATGACTTCCCGGTGGAACGATTCCAAAAGTTTGCGTGTTTGATTTGCAGTATGAGGGCGTGCATTGTCATGTAAGAACGCCACACCTGCAGTAAGTAACCCGGGACGTTTTCTTCTGATAGCCGTGCGGAGTCGCTGTAAAGTTTCATATTAAAAAGTGGCATTTATTGTTGTCCCTTTTTGCATAAATTCAACATGCAAAACGTCTTGATGGTTCCAAAAAATCGTTGCCATCAACTTACCAGCTGATGGTGCAATCGTGAACTTCTTGATTCGTGGTGACAAATAGTGTTGCCACTTTACAGTGTTGCCACACATGCCTAACAGAACAGTGTACTACCATCAAGAGGGTAGTGGGCGAGGGCTGGTTAGTTTGTCAGCTTCATTTGATGTTAATTTCGTTATTATTATTGTTGGTTTTTACTGAATTATATATATATAAAGTGTATAAACCTTATTTTTTAATTTAATATTATATATATATATATATATATATATATATATATATATATATATGTATACAGGGTGTCCCATAAGTCCGGTATCATAGGAAAAATTCATATTTTTCTATTTCTACAAACCATAATTCATATTTTTCTCTTTCTACAGGCCATAATGTCTGTGAGCAAGGAAGAACGAATCCAGATAATTCTACTCATAGGAAATCGGAGTCAAAGAGACTTTGCAACAAGTCTGCTAACACAACTCTGTGTTATTGGCTCGCGGTCTGGATGCAGTCTGTTAAATTCAGCAGCGGCCTCTCTTTGACTCCGATTTCCTATGAGTAGAATTATCTGGATTCGTTCTTCCTTGCTCACAGACATTATGGCCTGTAGAAAGAGAAAAATATGAATTATGGTTTGTAGAAATAGAAAAATATGAATTTCTCCTATGATGCCGGACTTATGGGACACCCTGTATGTATATATATATATATATATATATATATATATATAAAATAAGGTTTATACACTTTATATATAATTCATTAAAAACCAACAACAATAACGAAATCAACATCAAATGAAGCTGACAAACTAACCAACCCTCGCCCACTACCCTCCCCCTAAAAAAGTAAAACAAATGAAAGCCTAAAGTAATTACAACTGTATTTTAATAGGTTTAATTTGCATACAGATTATAATCTTAATTTATGGTTTTTTTTTCCTTTTTCAACCTCATCATGAATACAAACTGCAGAGTCCGAGTCCCATCTACATCCCCCTTCGACCATTTTTCCCCTCTTTTCCCCTCACAGCCCCTCCCCCTCTCCCCCCCTTACAACCTCCACCCCACAGCATCACCACACCTTTTTTTTTTTCTATCTCTATTTACGCTCCAATATTTTTCTCACAGGCATGAAAATAATTCCAAATCCCATTTTCTTCTTTTCTTTAGGGGTAACTCATTCATTTTCTAATTTTTTCTTTAATATATATACACATTCGTGTGTGTGTATATATATATATATATATATATATATATATATATATATATATACATTTTAACTGCAAACCAAAACACAGTATAATTAATGTAAAGAACGACGCTTGTGTAGAAGAGCGTTCCGCACAAGATGAGGAGAAAGAACGAACAAATGAAAAATGAGGTACCACCCGAATATATATATATATATATGAGTGCGGTCCAAAAGTTTGAATCTAGGCAAAATATATTGATAGTGAAATTGTAGCAAATGAAATAAGAGAGAAAAATAATGAAACTCACAATAAAGAATTCCATAGCACCATAAATATAAATTCGAGCTAAATTTTCCTCCTATGACTATTTCTTCATTGATAATTTTTCGACATTTGAAAATGTACTCTTTTTGGGTCATAATACTATTTTTTTTTAAAGTCAGTAAACTAGTTAGTATTCTAGTGAATACTTACTAGTTTACTGTTAATATATACTAATATTGTCGTATTTGTGATTGTCAGACGTCTCAAAAATGTAAAATATTTATGACATATCCCAAAATAACCTCTTTTCTTGGCAGATTCCTAACATCAGTCGAGAAATAATGAAATTGAAAATGAGACTTTTAATACTCTAACATCATGTTATGTGAACTTAGTGAAACTTTACAGGCACAAATAGGCCTTCTAATGAAAGATTGGTACAGACAACGGAAAAATGTAGCTAAAAACTCAACGGTTTTTGGAGGTACTGCACGGAAAAGCTTTTCCAGATTTGCTGCCTCTGGAAGTCTTAAAAGCAAATTCAGGAAGATCTCGAGTTTGGACCCCCATCCGATGATGAATTTGTTAAGGTTTCAGCTTTGCTTAACCGATCGATCTACTAATGCTGACCAGTTTAAAGCTGAATCTAACATCTAACGGGTGAATCCCATCAGTAAGTTAACTGTAAAAAGAACATTAGCCAGTTTTGAACTCCACGGAAGAGTAACAGTATCAAAACCAATGCTAAGGAAAGGCAATCAAACCAAAATACTAAACGGAGCCAAGAATATAAGAATTTTATCGGCGATGGCCTGGAAAAAGTAGTTTTTACTGATGAGTCCAAAATAGAAATTTTTGGAACCCACCACAGACTGGATGTGAAGAGACGTAAGAGCCAAAGATTGATGAAGCAGTGTCTGAAACCTACTACAAAGCATGGAGGAGGAAATACCCAAATTTGGGGCTGCTTCGCCTGAAGAGAGTTGGGGATATCCAAAGAGTCAATTGTACCTTCACAAAGAAGAAGTACCACTCCATTTTCCAAAGGCACGCCATCCCTTCTGGACTGAGGTTGTGGTAATGGATTCCTTTCCCAGTAGGATTACGATCCGAAGCACGCCTCGAACACCTGTGAACGCTGCTTACAGTCCAAGGAAGAAAGCGGCATCCTGAAAATAATGGACTTTCCTCTACAATCACCACACTTGATCTCATCGAGCTTTTGTTAAAAAATGTCAAAAGGAAAAGGCCAAAAGCAATACTACAAGTGCACAAACTCTGGAATACTGTTGAAGAATGCTGGAACAAATGAGGCAGTGGTTTTCTACATATATTAGTAGAACCGATGCCCGAAACAGATGAGGCAGTTCTAAAGGTGAAACGTGTTGACACAAACTACTAAGTTTAACACACTTTTCGGTCATTTATTACAATTTTTCTTTCATCAAGTTATTACAGAAGCATTACAGACGTATTACAGAAGTTACAGGCTACCACAGACATGAGGATCCACTCTAGCTAGGGTAGCCAAAGAAGGGAGTAAAGTAGGAAAGATAATGCAGTGAACAGTATTAACGTTGTAAATATTGGCTAAAGCTACATTAAATCATTTTTATACTTTCTCCTATTAATATCATTGAAAAATATATATATATATATATATATATATATATATATATATATATATATATATATATATAAGCAAACAACCACAAGGAAAAGGAAACACAAAGTCCGAGCGCTTTCGTGATATATTCACATTATCAAGGAGGAACAGAAAATTTTCTGTTCCTCCTTGATAATGTGAATATATCACGAAAGCGCTCGGACTTTGTGTTTCCTTTTCCTTGTGGTTGTTTGCTTATTAATAAGGTCACGTGTTATTTTGTGATTCTAGTGCATATATATATATATATATATATATATATATATATATACCGGGTGTCCGAGAATTATCTGTACAATTTTTGCCTGTTATTAAAAGTCAACCATGAAGTGTAGAAATTCCAGTGTTGTCCCATTTTAGAGAGAAACTCATTAAGTTTTTTCTGATAACAAGTTTTGACAAGTTTTTTCTTTACAATACGCGGGTGACAGACATTGATGATTTAAAAGCAAGAATCACAGCTGCTATTGAGCGAATTGATGTGGATATGCTGCAGCGTACATGGCAACATTTGGATTATCGATTGGATGTTTTGCGAATCACTGATGGTGCACATATCGAATGTTTGTAACAACGTTACTTTAATAAAAGAAACTTTTGAAAATACAGATTCTAAATAATCTTGTTTAAGAATTTTACGTGTGTTATCAAGAATTTTATTAAAAGATGAAATTGTACAGATAAGTTTCGGACACACTGGAATTTCTAAAAAACTTGTCAAAACTTGGTATCAGAAAAAACTTAATGAGATTCTCTGTAAAATGGGACAACACTGGAATTTCTACACTTCATGGTTGACTTTTGATAACAGTCAAAACTTGTACAGATAATTCTCGGACACCCTGCATAATTAGATTAGATTATATAAATTCAAATTAAGTATAATTATCTATTATAAAAGAATTAATCTATTTTCATGAAAAACAAATTTCCCTTAATCTGAAATCAAATTAATATTAATATATTATTTTCTTTATTTTTAGACTAAAAATTAATATTTTCTTCAAATTAAAAATTAAATTGGATATTTTGGATATTTTTAGACTTCCAAATTTACAGATTTGGACGTTACAATATATATATATATTATATATATTATATATATATATATATATATATATATATATTATATATATATATATACAGCGTGTCCCAAAGAAATGTATACCCACTTTGTTCGATAATACCAGCTATGAGGATAATAAATATATTACTTTTTATATGTTTTTTAATAAAGAATTTTCTCCTGAATCTAAATATGTAATTATTTTTATTAAAAATTGAAAAACAAAAACGTTACAGATGTTTAAATTATAATTATTATTTTCGAGACTTCATGTGCGATATTTTCTAATATTTTTGCACGTATACGAGATAAGTTTGAAACCGACAGCACTGTGCAAAACTTACAAAAACAACGTTCTGGAAGACGTCGAACATCTTAGATAAAGTGTCATTTAACCATGGAATTTGTAAATTTTTTGAATTAACTAATAATTACAACATTTATGCTTCAATATCAACACTAAACATAAGTATCTCAAAACAGTCGATTAAAATATTAGAAAATATCGCACATGAAGTATCGAAAATAATAATTATAATTTAAACATCTGTAACTTTTTTGTTTTTCAATTTTTAATAAACATAATTACATATTTAGATTCAGGAAAAAATTCTTTATTAAAAACCATATAAAAAGTAATATATTTATTATCCTCATAGATGGTATTATCGAACAAAGTGGGTATACATTTCTTTGGGACACGCTGTATATATATATATTATATATATATATATATATATATATATTATATATATATATATATAGGGTGTCCCATAAGTCCGGCATCATAGGAGAAATTCATATTTTTCTATTTCTACAAACCATAATTCATATTTTTCTTATGCTCGGGATGCCAATTTCCCGTCCACCATTCTGTTCAGTGAAAGGTGCATCTCGGGTGATGGTATGGTGTGGCATTTGGAAGGATCGCATCATAGGTCCCTCTTTTTCGATGAACATGTCACTGGAGGCACCTACCTACGTATGCTCAAGGAAGAAGCATTTCCCAGTGTCTTGAACGAAGAAGGAAATTTCCCAACATGGTTCCAGCAAGACGGCGCTCCTGCACATTACAGCACCCAAGTAAGGGAATACTTGTACCAACAATTCCCTGGTCGGTCATTGGATAGGACGTCGAGGGCCTGTGGAATGGCCAGCTAGAAGCCGGATCTCACGCCACTAGATTTTTTATCTCTGGGGCCACTTCAAAGCGCTGGTATACGCAGAGAAAATTAGGAGTGTTGAACATTTGCGGCAGCGCATTATTGGGGCATGTAACACCATTACTCCTGATATCATTCACAGTGTGCTCGCTGACTGGGTATCACGTCTGAATTTGTGTATTGAAAACAATGGTGGACATATTGAGCACGTTCTATAAATAAAAGCTTTTGTTTTGCCTTTTTTTATTATTTTTCCTGATGCCGGACTTATGGGACACCCTGTATATATATACGCAGTTTGCCCATTCAATTTGTTTTTCATCCGCGTAACTCGTCAGAAAGACCCCCTTCAAGTATTAATAAAAAAAAAACCCTAACTTTTCTATCTGGGTGTCGTATCTCATTTTGCATTTCAAATTCGTCGACAATCACCTCAAACAAGATCAACATTAGAAAAAAACGGTTTTCTACTGACTTCTGAATAGAGTGGATTTGCATATATTTTCTATCTTATACGGTGCGACTTTCTGGTTTTCTACGTTCTTTATTGTTTCGCTTACGAGGTCTTACAATTTTCTTGTGTGTACGGTTTTTTTTTTTTAAAGATTTTGAGAAGGGATGTATTCTTCTTAAGGGGTAGTGGGGGAGGGGGGGGGGTCCTTATACGTTATTTTTTGTGAACTTTTTATTTTTTTTATTTTTAGGAGACGCGGTCTCAATATAGTCCTCCAAGGGCGTGTTTGGACGCCTGAACTCTATACGAGAGAAAATGCTCGAACGGCAAAGATACAAAACAAGAACACTCGTCAAAAACACGTCGAAACTCGTCAAAACTTGTCAGAATTCGGTTAAAAAAAAAGAAAAAAAAATTTTGTACGATTTCGTCAAAATGAAATTTGAAAAATTGTTTCGCTTTTTAAGAATTTTTTTTTAAAGTTTATTGAAAACGTGTTCCATAAATTCGAGGAAACAAAATC
>JAJOZX010005653.1:225000-276389 GCA_023014485.1 Bathynomus jamesi
CCAACTGCAACGTAATTTAGTATAAAGTTGCGTAGAAACTACGTTTATAAAGGACTTTATGGAACACTCTGTCGTTTCGTTTTAATTTCGTCACCCATTTTGAAGAATGATAATCCGTCCTCTCGTTCTGTCCACAAGATATTTAAGAAAACGTCATATTATAATCACTACGCGGTATGACGTAGTTCCAAAAACAAAGTTTTCAGACAATCATCATGAACATTAGCGAGAACATCGTATTCTTTACAATATTTCAAAAGTAACGAAGTTACTAAACTTATGATAATAAAAACCCACTCTAATGGAGAGGGAATTTTATTTTATTCCATTTCGTTTAAAAACAATACTGTACCATTTATCTGAGTGTTCATACCTCAGTATTGGAGTTGAAATTGTGTTTTCTGACATGGGTGCCGCGGATGTTGTTTGTTTGCGTGCCGCGAAATTTCATAAAATGACAAAAAAAAAAAAAAGTAAAAATTTAAAAGTTACTGAAAATGGACAAATTTTAAATGAAAACAAAAAATTATTCGCGATTTATTACATAAATATGGAAACTGTTTAGGCTCAGTTTCAAGTTAGGTGGTGTTCGTAAGGGGCGGGGGGAGGCGGCCGGATGTTGAACAGCGGGAGAAAAAAATTCCCCCAGTGCCGCGAAAAAAGAATGGATGGCATTGGGGTACTTGAGCCAGAAAAAGTCGGGAACCACTGGGTTAAAACGATCAGTCAAATATATAGCCTCAACTTAACCACCGACTATATAGGGTATAGCAAAGGTTCAAAGCGGTCTTTCACTTGGTTCTATGAATTTAGCTTGCTTCCCGCAAGTGTTGCACATTTTGAGGGTTAGTACCATACACTTTGTCCTTCAGGTACCTCCACAGAAAGAAGTCCAGAGGTGTAAGATCAGGTGACCTTAGAGGATATTCAGTAGCTGTTCCAGGACGACTTATCCACAATCCAGGAAACTCTAAATCAAGAAAAGCCGCTTGTTTGCGTGTAAATGGTGAACATTTTGAACATCAGACAAAATGAATATTAAATGTTGTTGTTTTTTTACATGCTTATTTATGTACATTGTAAATTCTTCATTTCTTAAAGGCAAAAATAAGTATGGAAAAATAAATAATTTCAAAATGTATTTACACTATTTCTGAATCGCCATTTTATATATATATATATATATTATACTGAATACAAATGTCTTCTCACAGTCATTACACGGTCGAATGGATAACAACGCAACTCGCAAAAGTTATCTTTAGAGGAATTGGTTCGAATGTCGGGGTAAAGCTGAAATTTGTTACACTTCACTCGTACCGCATTCAGCGTTCAAACTTAAGTTACTGTCAATATATTGTTCTAGTTTAACATATAAGAAATACACTGTATGTATTAACACTGTAAATGAAGATTAACTAAGTTAAGGGAATTTTTATTGACGCCATCTTCCACTAGATGGCGCTTCACACTTAAAAAATTTTTTGCTCGCCATCGAGTGGCTAGTTTTTAAATTAAAAACTTAGTATAATTATTAGTTTCAATTGTAAACATTTTTTAATCTGTATTTTCCACCAAAGTGATGAGGAATTAATTATGATTAAGTTTATACATTCATTATGATGAAAAATATGTGTTTGTATGTTGATGAGAAAATTTCAACAAATAGTTAGTGTTTTTCTGAGGTTAATTTTAATTTTTAGGATGCATCTCATACTACTAAGAATCAACGAAAAGGCCTAGAAACTCGCACAGCGCTCAAGCCAGAAAAGCGTGACCCATTGCACTTACTCTTGGATTAATTATTACCAGCACCATCGGGAGTCGAACCCACGACCTTGATACCCGTTTTGCTTTTAGGGAAATGGTGTTATCCACTGAGCCTAAGGGCTGGATGGCGTTGGGTGCGCGTGTGACGAATAATTAAAATTCAAATATTGCGCGAAAGGTGTATACCTTCAAGCGTATTTAAATACATTTAAATACAAGGATCTATAAACGTGTGTATGCGGTTAAGAGGTAATTTAATTAACGTCTGCAAAACATGTATTTAACTGTATGTATCGATTGTATAAAACACCATTTTACAGTGTTCATACCTCAACGTCACTCTTAAACAAAAGGTTATTTTTACAAATACCTTTGAGCCGAGAAGAGGCAGATACTTTCTCTTCACTGAAAACAAAGATACATCAAATACTAAAAACTGAAAACAAAGAAATACATCCCAAAAATCCTTACGTACGTGACTTTCAGCTAAATTTTGCTCTACCTTTAAATAATAATAGAGAACTTTCAAATTAAGGTTTAAAAATCACCTTTTCAATATATATATATATATATATATATATATATATATATATATATATCGGCGACTGACGAGAGCTTGGGAAAACGTAATCTAATTAGGAAAAGGAACACCAGCCAGCGCAGAGTTGCAAATATTTTTTTGTTTTATTTCAGACATTTCGAAACAGTTATGTTCCATCTTCAGTGATTAAAACATTAAAAGATATTCGAATTTATTTTCACATTTCACATTCAAAACAAAGTTGTAATTATTAGTTTTAAAATATAATAAAATTAAAAAAAAAAAGGCCAAAAAGCGTGACAAATTTATTTGAACGTTTAGGGTCAGAAATTTTTTGTAGTGTTCAGTTAGGAATGCGTGTATTTGAAACGCTACCAATTTGTACCAGTCGTCCTGAAAAGGTTAAAACATAATAAATCCGTTGAAGAGTTAATTAATTTACTGGGGTTGTTTAACGTCTATCGCAACATCTAAGGTCATATGAACGAGGGGACCTACAGCTTTACGTGGGATCCGAACCACAGGTCGCTAGATAATCTGGGCGCGGAGGACGGTCTCCCATCCAACTACTACCCAGACCCACTGTCGCTGATCTCCGGAAGTGGTGTTACGACATTGGCCGCGACGTAACCCCCGTTAAAGTTATAATTATGATATTTAAACTAGGCCTCTCTTTAGATATAAACGACTCCATTATTATTGAAGTCCGAGTCTGGTTCGCCATTGTCGCTAACAGCGAAATTAGACTCCGAAAAAGGGTGGCAGTAGTGGTGTGAATATTGCCGTGTTGTAGAACAAGGTGTAACTGAACAATAATTTGTTGGTACCGATCTGCTCATTTGTTAAAAAATGCGGGATTTCAAATGTCGTTTCGTTTTCCCGATGTAGATCCCATACGGTAATCGTACGTGAACTTATTATACATTATTGATGATCTGAGCGGAGTCGGTATTTTACCTTTAAATGCCCCCAAAAATTAGACATTGTTGTATGTAGTTTAAAGATTATTTTAACACTTTCACTGCTATGGTTTTTTGCGCAGGACTGAGACCCTGTGCTAAGAATTTTGCTGAAAATGGGGTGTATATACAAAAGTGTCAAAATAAAGTAAAAAAAAAAAAAAGTGCTATTTACATACCTTACATTGTCTTGAGAATTTATTTACAACCAATAAAGCTTCTTTGTATGATAATGTTTAACATTACACTGTTAACTAACAACGAAAAAACCGTACAAATAACGTCAAACGCAGCGACAGTGTTAAGTTCCAATTAGGGATAGAATTCTCTGATAAATTTACAAAAGCGGATTTCTCAAGTATGAATAAACTCGCAGAACCATTGTACGGAAGAGACATATAAACTTTGTTCCTGCAAACGGTCGCAATAGGCATCGAACCGGGTTTTAATAACTCATTTAAAGTATATAACCTATCAATGAATTAATAAAATTCATAGGATAGACATTTCCGTGAAGAAATTCTCTAAGAAAATCAAACTCTAAGTGGAGAAAGACGTAATTTGAGCTAATCTTATTATACGCTCCGTTTGTCAGTGTAATAATCGTTACGTACGTTTGTATTTCAACGGTAGAAAAATGTTGAATCTGGTGGTCAAACCGGTAGAAATGAAGTTACGATAAAATAACGTCTTAAAACCGTCATCAGTTCGAGTAATCGAAGTATCTATGAATGACAAGCATTTATTCGCCTCAACTTCAGAAGTGAATTCTATATTACTATGTTAGAATTTAGAATTAACATAATCAAGTATGAGAGTTACAAGTTCACTTGATTAAACCCGAGAGTGGTGACGGTTTTTTTAGCCCCGTATGGGCTTAAATGAGTCCGGGTAATTTTTTACTCCGTGGCACCAATCTCGGGTTAAAAAAGTGTCAGCTACGTATCTGCGGTAAAAAATTGGTTCAAACTCCGGAGAGCAGTCAGATAACCAGCTCTGTTCGTGAAAATATAAAAACGAATTAGCCATAGTAGGTTTTAAAGGGGAGCCCATTGCCACCCCATTTACCTGCTTATAAAACTTCTTATTAATTAAACATAAAGATGCTACCATTTACAGCCAGATTAACAAAAATTTCAAATAGTTATGATTAAAACCGAAAAGGTCTGAATCCCTAAACAATAAGTTAGAACATATAACAATAGTCTCGCTTAATAAGATATTTGTGAACATAGATTTTATATCAAAACTAGCCATGATACAGATTTTTACTATGTTTTAGTCACTGAAGATGGAACCTGACTGTTCCGAAACGTCTAAAATAAAACAAAATTTTGTGCAACTGCGTTGCTGTTCCTTCTCATGATTATATATATATATATATATATATATATATATATATATATATATATATATATATATATAATATATATATATATATGAGAGAGAGAGAGAGAGAGAGAGAGAGAGTTACAAGGAGTTACAAGGAAAACTAGTACCTCAAAAGGCCTTACGGTCCATACCGAGGAGGTACCAATAACAACGGGTGCCAGGGAAAAATTCTGTCACCCTCAAATAGTGTGCAAGATTCGGTCTAACTTTTCTTGAACAGATCCACAGAAGAACTGTTCACAACTTCTGAAGGTAGCCTGTTCCACGTGTCACAGATCTTATACGTAAAGTAATTCCCACACACACTAGTCCTAAACCGTTTCAAATCCAACTTCCAACCATTGTTGCGAGTTGGGTTATCAGTGGCCTCGATATTACTCCCCAACATCGAGTAGTCTGACTTGGGATTGGCGTAGCCAATATGCATCACCTTGCATTTACCCACGTTAAACGGCATTTGCCATTTTTCTGACCACTCTCCTATCCTACGTAGGTCCGCACGCAGTTGCTCGATCGCCTCTGGCGTCCCAACATTGGCCCCAAGCTTCGTGTCATCAGCGAATTTGGCGATCCTACTGACGATGTCACCGTCGATATCATTTATGTAAATGATAAACAACAGTGGCCCCAAAACGGAACCCTGAGGATCCCCGCTACTGACCGAGGCCCAACCCGAACTAGCCCCTTTAATTACAACCTTCTGCCGCCTATTCTTCAGCCAGTTTTCAATCCACCTACCTACTTCCCCACCGATACCCAGCGCGCGCACTTTCGCCATTAGCTGGCGGTGAGGTACATTATCAAAGGCTTTCTCAAAGTCGAGATAAAGTATATCAATCGCCCTACTCTTATCACACTCACTCAACATGACGTGGAAAAACTCGAGCAAGTTGGTGAGACACGACCTATGCCGTCTAAACCCATGTTGGGAGTCCCCAAGCAGCTTGTAGGAATCCAAATGGTCAACGATCCTATCCGCTATTATCCCTTCTAATAATTTACCTACAACCGAAGTGAGACTAATGGGACGATAGTTCCCTGGACTTTCGTGATCCCCTTTCTTAAAGATAGGGGTCACATTGGCTTCCCTCCAGTCACCAGGCACCTGGCCCGTCTCCAACGATTTGTTGAAGACTGTAGCCAGGTGGGGAGTCACTTGGTCGCGCACCTCCCGCAACACTCTTGGGAGGAACTGGTCTGGCCCAGGAGCCTTAAACGCACTCAGTTTGTCTATTCTATCGGCAACGACTGTCGCGGTACACCGAACACTATCCAGGCCAACACTTTCGTGCCTGACGCCTGGCTCGGGGATGACGCGGGTGTCCTCCCTGTTGAACACTCCCGCAAAGTACTCATTCAGCACATTAGCGATGTCCGCGTCGGACATAACTGAAGAACTCTTTAGGGCTCCCCTTGCAGAGGCTTGTCACCTGGAGTTCTTCGTTACGTTTCGCTAGCCTAACCTTCGCCTTCACTTCTCTGCACAGGCGGACATACGACTCAGTGTTCTAATGGGAACGATTGGCCTTCGCCCTCCTATACGCAGCTTTCCTATTTCGGATAGCTGAAGCGTTGTCACGACTGAACCACTTAGGCTGCGTTGAAGCAGGGGTGACCGGTTTTGAGGGTATGGCAGCAGACTGCAGC
The DNA here is from genome assembly GCA_023014485.1 of Bathynomus jamesi. NCBI lineage: Eukaryota > Metazoa > Arthropoda > Malacostraca > Isopoda > Cirolanidae > Bathynomus > Bathynomus jamesi. The sequence goes on from JAJOZX010005653.1 coordinate 231,310, forward strand.
ACCATAAACTGGTCCAGGAATGCACTCCACACTCCCTCAACATCTCCACCGACCTCTAACCCCATCTCACCTACGCTATCCCGGAGGCCAACAAAGTCCGCCCGCCATAGATCGAGCTTACTGCCTCTAGAGTCACTTCGTTTCACCCGAGGGACGCACACACAGAACCTGATCAGACCGTGATCACTCCCGCCCAACGATTCGTCAACGATGAGGCCAGTGACGAGGTTGTCTTCGGTCGTGAATACTAAGTCTAGAACGCTTTCGTCTCGTGTAGGCCCATTGTCCCACTGAGTGAAGAAGTTCTCATCAGCAAAGTCAACTAGCCTCCTCCCTTCGGCATCAGCAGTCCTGTCTTCCCACTTTATGCCGCGACAGTTGAAGTCTCCTAAAACTACACACACCCTGTCCCCTAGCAGGGTATGGAGTTTGGTGTACAGGGCTGTATCCTCTGGAGGAGATGCGGAGGTCTGTACACCAAGAGTAACCTATAGTTCGTCCCTCCCACGTTCAGATCGACGCCAAGCAGCTCCCGTTCCGATCGGAACTGGCAGTCAACCGGACTCAACGTGTCCCTCACGTATATTAGTAACCCTCCCCCCTCCCCACGGGTGCGGTCTTTGTGAAACATTCTATACCCGTAAAACTTATTCCTAATCGACCTAGCATTAAAAAGCACTGCAGGAGGTTGAGCCCCCTCCAACGGGGAAGGAGGGTCACCCACCTGTACATGGACGCATCCTTCAGTTGAAGGTACATCCGCCACCGGCTCAACATCATCTCTTCCCGGTGGGGGCCCATCATCAATCTCCGGGCTTGACCTCACCATACGGTATAGGTGCCGGTGAAACAGCGTGCCTAGCACACCTTTACCCTTGACATTTAGGTGGACACCATCCCTCTGATACAGGTTACAGAGAGAGAGAGAGAGAGAGAGAGAGAGAGAGAGAGAAATTAATGTTACAAGTTTAGCATTAAAATGTTCATAATTCTTGTTCGTCATCTGAAAATATGATAAACAGATTCATTCCGAATATGTCTTGTTCACATCGAAACACTGAAGATGTTAAGCCATTTTCTCTTCGCCCCAAATTTGACTTGAAGTTACATTCTTTCATTGACTTCAAGTCAGATTTGTGGACCAAAAGAACGCGGCAACTTGAGTTTGCGACGTTAAATGTAAACAAAACTCAGTTAGACCCACTCTTGGCTAGGCCTACTTCGTAGTTCTAGGGCTAAAGGCTTAGCCATCCGTCTGGACACTCAACACACGGCAGCAGGGTCCTAACTTCATGCCTCTCACGAATCCAGCCCACAATAAGACTATGTTTGAACTCGCCACGGGAACGCTAGCCTAGGATAATATGGGCCCAAAATTGCAATGACTAAGGCTAATTTTTTACTAAATATTTATAAATGCTTAAATTTAACCTAGTATATAGCCTTTTAACATCACTAAAATATATTTTCTTTTATATATGGACCTAAATAATGCAATGAATTCTTGAAATACCTTTGATTCTGCAGACGACAAATAGTTTATAAAAAACTAACGAGTTTTCTCCAGCCACCTCCGGAGCTGGCTTCGACAAAACTTCAGTCTAGTCAAGTTTGTTTCGATAAAAAGAACGCGGCAACTTGAGTTGACTTGACTTGACTTCAAGTCAGTTGGGACGAAAAGAAAACGGCTTTAATTTGCATATTATGCAATACAAAACACATATTGAAACGACTCGCATATAGTTTGGCTTTTCTTTTAACTTAGATCTCCCTCCATGAATATACAAACAAACAACCACCCACCCACACACACGTACTTGGCAACCCTACGAAACGGCAACATATTTTCATATATGCCCTTTTTCTCGTCATATTAATGAGTTACAATAAAAATTAGTCTGGAATTATGGTGACACCGGTAATATCGCTACACGCAGTTCGTGTCACTATGAACTGTGTGAGTGTATCGTAGAGATTGTCGCAAAGAGGTAAGGTAACCAAACATACAAGCACAAATTTTTTATGGAAAGATTTTCAATTTGTTAAAAAAATTGGCAAAACCTTGTGAAAATATATTTATTACATTAATGTAATGTAATATGTACACCATTACAAAAATTTTCGGAGTGATTTCATTACATCATACTATATATTTTACATTCCATTATACTACACACTAAACTCACACTGCATACTCTTCGAAATCACTTAGGATTCCTAATAAGAATTAATTCTTAAATATCAAAACGATACATAATATATTGTTTTAGCAATCTTTTAACATATTTTAAACTATATATATATATATATATATATATTATATATTCGCATGAACTTAATATTTGTGAAAGCGCAACCCCAGGAAAGTACATGAAAGTTATTCCCAGTACTTTCGTTTGATGTTAATATTACCAGAAGGAACAAGAGTTTCGCACTGTTGGTTCCCTGAAGTGATGTTGACATCAATTCAAAAGTACTCGGAATAACTTCTCTATTTTGATGTGGGTCTGCTATTATAATGATTAAGTTCACCTGACTATATATATATATATATATATATATATATATATATATATATATAATATATATATATATATATATATATATATTACTGTTCAAAAGTTTAGAAACGGCGTAAAAATTTGCCAAAAATGCTCCATATTCCAGTTTAAATCTAGAATCTGAAACAAATGTTCCGAAATAGCATAATTTTACTTGTCCACGTTACGCATACGCAATATAAAGAGTAACCTAACAAAGTTATTGGTCAACTCTCTGAAAGCATTTTCACAACAGCATCACTCAGCTATATTAATCCTTCTCCTTTTCACTGAAAATTGAATTTAGGCTATCGGCTTTTTCATTCTTGGCTTTACTACAGTAGAATCGTCGTGTTTATCGTCTTAACGACGAAGGTTTTTGTAGGGTTAAGTTATGAATGCGTGTATTGGAAACGGTACAAATTTGACCCAGTCGTCCAAAAGAGGTTATAGAAGGTTTCCAATATAACAGTATTATGTTGTGTGTTTTTTATAAACATTCCTAGTTTTTTACATCGTGTATCGAAATAATGAATGCCTTGAACTCTTTTACAGGTGGATTCAACCGAGTTTTTCACATTCAATGGCTCCAGTACGCAAATATCAGAAGAGGTTCGCATAAAGATCGTGACTTTACGAGAAGAAAGATATCCTTCTGGAGAAATTGCTAAAAACTGGATATTTCTGTAAAACGGGTGGGGACCACTATCAAACGCCATCTTGGAACAGCGACACAAAAAAGGACTATATGGAACTCTGTAAAATATAAAGTACTTCAAGGGTACACATATAGTAGGTCGAATAATAGATAGAGAATAGTTGAAACGGTTATATCTTCTTGACAAGCGGTGTCCTCTGGAACCAAGTGAAAAATACAAAGATTACACATCCAGGGATGAAATAAAACCTCTGAGTGTACTCTCAAGCGTACCTTCGGTCGACCGAGTGTACTCTCCACATACTTTATACCCAGACTACGTTTAGTCCTTTTTCCGCTCGGATCTAAGGTACAAGCAGCGGACAGATTTTAAGCGTCGTAGTTTGCAGCAGGACTAATTACTTCCATAGCACTAACGTTTCGGCCGTAACAATACGACGTCGATTGCAGGAGACGAAGTTGCAGGGAAGAATTGCTGCCAAAAAAAATATACTTAAAAACAGGTAACAAACCTAAGAGGGTAAAAAATATGCAAGAGATCACGCCCACTGGACGTCGACTGATTGAGCGAAGGTTCTGTGGAAAGAGGAATCAAAATTTGAAATCTTTGGGTCTAAAATGAAACAGTACGTACGACGGCGACAGGATGAGATATAATAATATGTGCTTACAACCAACAGTGAAGCATGGTGGAAGACCTATCAATGTTTGGGGGTTCATTAGTTCATCTGGAGTTGGTTCCCTTTCGAAAATCGATGGTACTTCAAATAAGAGAATACAAGCGAATTCTTCAACTGCACACTGTGCCACAAGGAAAGTGTTTGATTGGACAAGAGTTCATCTTCCAACAACATAACGATAACGATCTCAAATACACAGCGCGAATTATAAAAACATAAATGAAGGGGAAGGAGGACATTGGAGAACTGAAAATTATGGAATGGCCATCAAAATGAATAAATTTAATTGAGGCTATATGGAACTATGTAGACCTTAAGAAAAATAAATTGAAGCCATTTAATAATGAACAACCACATCTGTGGAAAGACCTACAGATTATTTGGATGAGTAATCGATCATCAGTGGTCAAGAAGTACACTGACACCATTATTAACAGAGTCCAAGCTGTTATAAGGGCAAAAAAAATACGCTAAATACTGACATATATATATATATATATATATATTATATTAATATATATATATATATATATATATATATATATCTTTGTCTATATAACTATTAAAATAATAATATACTCTATCTGTACGTGTTTGATAGGCCTACTCTACTGCCTCATTCACATTGTACACAAAAGACCAATAATGATTACAAATACCCACATACCAATGGTGTTTCCAAACTTTGAACAGTACGGTTATTTACACACACACAAACACCCACACACGCCGGTGTCAGTGTCTAAAACTGATACTATGTAAATTTCTTTGAACTGAATTTATAAGATTGGAATTAGCAAACGAATATATTTCCATACCGCAATGATGTGAATCATACATCTGACACTAAAATAAAACTCCATTTTAATCCTCAAATTACAGTTTTAACGTCGCGTTTTAAATCTACTTTAATTAAAATTCTGAAAAAACCCGATTAAAACTGTTTCATTAGGTCACTTCTATCAAAACTGTAAATCAATTACTGTTCCAACCAAAGAAAACTAATATTTTCAGCTATAATTATTATATAATACAAAGTCCGATACAGGCCTGTATCTGCAACCTATTATTCCATTAATTTTTACAGTTAATCCTAACAAATTGGCAATTAGTCCAAACCAACTATTTTTTTTTTATGTGGGATTTTGCTTCGTAATTATAAATATTTAATTTTTATGAGGTAGGAGTTAAAATTTAATTAATTAATTACCTCATACAGGAATTATTATTATTTATATATATATAAAATTATATAGGCCTACATATATACATAAAACCTACAAAATTGTTTATTTATATATATACACATTACACTTATACAAAACTATATATATACCTTCGAAATTATATATATCAAGGACTATGCTATATCAACTATTATAAAATTTTATATATATATACACTGTGTGTGTATATATATTATACTTATCCAATGGTATAGTTATATCAAATTTGTCACAGAAATCTTGGTGAAAATCTATTATCTTCAAAAAAGATGATAAATTTTTTTTTTTTTAAATCCAAGATACATTTGTTTTTTTTTCCATTATTTCTTTGATCAAAATCTCCTTTGATGTCTCTATAATTCTCATTTTTATTTTAATTAAAAAAAAAAAAAAGTGTTTCAACATCTTTCCAAAAAAAAAAAAAAAACCAAACTCGATATTTTTTCCTTCATCTTTAATAGATTTTATCTCTTTAGTACGATGTTCATCCTACTTGAGTTTTCTGGCCTACGTATGCCAGAGTCTACCTCCTTTATTAATCTCGTTGAAGAGTACAACAGCACCATTGTACAGCAAGTTCACAAACGGCGGTAAGTACTATAATAGGTCTCTCCGTGTACTGTATTTATTCATTTATAATAGAGTTCACTCCGTACGTACATGATTAGTTCAGCCCATCACAGAAGTCGAGGTTCAAGTTTATGTAAGAAGGCTCCAAAAGAATTTCTTCTTTGTTATAATGACCTTTCTATAGCTCCGAATCGCTCGATGAAATATATAATATAACATTTGATTGGCCAACAGTAGTATAGCATTGATATTAGATTCAAAACCACTTCTCCTGATTAAAATTATTTAACAATTTACTTAATATCGTAATTAACTGGAAGGAACGCTCGAGCCTCTCCTAAATACTCGATTTTATAGTTCTTTTAATGGCAGTACGGGTTAATTTAGCGACAGGTAATGCTATAACGCAGGACACAAGGTAACCTAGGCGTGTCTTGTCTCTGCTAGACCTCACAAGCAACTGAGGTGAGACGAATTTCTGTATAGGGGCCATCCCTCGTGTATCCAGGTTAGATTCAGTGTTGTTTTCGTTGCTTGTATTCTCATTTGAAATTCTTAGTTTCTCAAACACACACACACACACACACACACACACACACACACACACACATTTCCATAAAGTTATTCCACAAATTTATAAATTATTTTATCTAAAGGAATTTATTAACGGTACACAGTATATATATATATATATTATATATATATATATATCACTATATCACTGTAAATTTAGTTACTGTAACATTTTTCAAAACTTAGTATTAAAGAGGTAATATAAATGGCTGTGCAAAAATCACATCAGGAGCATCTACTACAAGTTTTACTCGTGTGTGAAACGAAATCTGAAAACTTCAAACCACCACACACACACACATATATATACACAAACTCAGAATGGTTCCCTGAGAACATTATATGTTAAACACAGACCGTGCATGGAACAAGGAACTCTTCTGGGAAAATTAAATCCACTATAGTCCGAATAAGTAATGGTAAATGACAAATACCATAGTTTTTTTTTCCTTTTTCATGATTTTAGCCCGACGTGGGCAACGGGTCTCTCGCAAAGAGATCCCATAAATATAGCTTCCCTCACCAGCTATCTGCAAAGCAGACAGGATCCAGCTTTGGGACGTGGATCTAGGGTTTAAAGCAAACCTAGTTCCCTACACTCAGAACCTCTATTTTTGGCTAAAAATACAATAGTTACCCCCTTTTTCTTTGATTTATTCAACACGACGTGAATGCAACGAGTCTTTTACTTATATAGAGGTTCTGAGTGTAGGGATCTAGGTTTGCTTTAAACCCTAGATCCACGTCCCAAAGCTGGATCCTGTCTGCTTTGCAGATAGCTGGTGAGGGAAGCTATATTTATGGGATCTCTTTGCGAGAGACCCGTTGCCCACGTCGGGCTAAAATCATGAAAAAGGAAAAAAAACTATGGTATTTGTTATTTACCATTACTTATTCGGACTATAGTGGATTTAATTTTCCCAGAAGAGTTCCTTGTTCCATGCACGGTCTGTGTTTAACACACATATATATAATAATATATATATATAATATATATATATATATATATATATATTATATATATATATATATATTTCATGAACGAATGAAGGCTGTAGTCAGGCGCTGTTGTCTATAATTATACAGAGTTAATGACTGATAATATCGATTTTTGGCCACGTCCTGAAAGTTGTTCCTGCTTTATTTCGTATTTAATTTAATTAATTAATTATTTATTTATTTATTTAATTTATTAGTTTCTCTCCCGTTTATTAATTGAAGCATTTACGCATCGATCTTAGGCATCAATTGAACAATTTGTATGATTTTATATAGTGGTGTGGTTAGCGTCGCTGACTACGAATCCATCGGTCCTGGGATCGAGACCCGGTGATGGTAGGTGACGTGCAGCAAACCCAGCTGTTCATCCTTCCACACAATAAAAGTTGGTTGGTTGAAAATGGGTACCCTAGTTAGCTTAGTGGTTAAGACGCTGGGCTGCTGGTGTGGCGTGGTTAGGATTCCACGTTACTTGGGGGGAAGTAAAACCAAGGTTATTTTGTGATTTATATATATAATATATATATATATATATATATATACACACAGTATATATATATATATATATATATATATATTATATATATATATATATATATATACAGGGTGTCCCGTAAGTCTGGACCCATAGGGAAAAATAATAAAATTACAAAATAGTCCAAAAATTTATTACATAATCTGTTCAAAGTGTCCGCCGTTGTGTCGCACACATAGTTGAAGACGCAATCTCCACTGCGACAGCACTTTCTGAATCACAGTCGCAGAAATTTCTTGACACGCCTCCACAATGCGTGCTTTAAGGTGGAAAATGTTCTGAAGTTTGACCTCGTACACTTTGGCTTTCAAGTGGCCCCACAAATAAAACTCCAGCGGAGTAAGATCATAATAAAAAAATAATAAAAATAATAATAAAAATAATAAAAAAATATATTATAAATAAATTTTTGGACTATTTTGTAATTTTATTATTTTTCCCTATGGGTCCAGACTTACGGGACACCCTGTATGTATATAATATGTATATATATATATATATACACAGTATGTGTATATATATATATAATACGAGTGTGTGTATACTGTATATGTTAATTTTTAATATCGTTTTCTGTACGTTAATTTTACCTGAAACGTATTTCAGGATACGTTTGTATTTACTGAAACATTTATTGGAACAATGATTCAGTCTTTACTGGTGTCCACTGAATAATTAATGTTCTTACTAATTTATTCTGAGAGAAATAAAACGGTGAAAATTTTTTAAAACATTTTTAGTAAACATTTTTTAAAAATGTTTTTTGGAAAGTATTTAGTGAAGCATTTATTGAAACAATTTACTGAAATTTTTAAACATTTTTTTTAAGCTTTCCAGAAAAATGTAAAAAACATTTTTTAAAACATTTTTCAAAAATATTTCTTAAAAAACATTTTTCAAAAATAATTTAAAAAAAAACATTTAGTGAAGAATTTATTGAAGCATTTGTTAAAACATTTAATGACAATTAAAAAATTAACATTTAATGACAATTTAATTTTTTTTTAAAACATTTAAATTAAAAAAAAATTCCACATTTTTTAAAAACATTTTTTGAAGTTATTCGCTGAAGCATTTATAGAAGCAACAACTGAATTTTTTTTAACATATTTTGAAGCACTTTTGAAGCATTTATTAAAACATTACAACTTTATTCAAACATTTTAAAACGAAATGAGGCACCGAAGCAGCTATAGAAGCCTTCGGTAAAGCCTTCACTAAACCATTTTTGGTTTTTAAATAATTATAAAGCGTTTGTATGTAGGACTTACTGAAGCATTAAAGCACAATTAAAGCATTTATTATTAAAAAAACATATTATTATTAAGCATTTAAACAGGATATTTAGTCATGCTTTTATTTAAACACTGAATAAGACAATGTTTTTCAAACTTTTTCCTCGCGACCCAATGGAAGAAAAACATCCCCGCGACCCAAAACAATAATATTTATTGGAAGAAAAACATCCCCGCGACCCAAAACAATAATATTTATTGGAAGAAAAACACATCCCCGCGACCCAAAACAATAATATTTATTGAAAGAAAAACACATCCCCGCGACCCAAAACAACAATATTTATTGGAAGAAAAACACATCCCCGCGACCCAAAACAATAATATTTATTGGAAGAAAAACACATCCCCGCGACCCAAAACAATAATATTTATTGGAAGAAAAAACATCCCCGCGACCCAAAACAATAATATTCATTGGAAGAAAAACACATCCCCCGACCCAAAACAATAATATTCATTGGAAGAAAAACACATCCCCACGACCCAAAACAATAATATTTATTGGAAGAAAAACATCCCCGCGACCCAAAACAATATTTATTAGAAGAAAAACATCCCCGCGACCCAAAACAATAATATTTATTGGAAGAAAAACATCCCCGCGACCCAAAACTAATATTTATTGGAAGAAAAATATCCCCGACCCAAAACAATAATATTTATTGACAAGTGTTTTCATAAAATTACAATAAAGAATAACACATATCAACTTTAATCACTTCACTTCAAGTAATAACTTGACATCGAAGTTACTTGAAAAACGTTTTAAATGCAGAATACAGAAAAAAAGATTATGTTCAATTTTAATTAATGTGACGGGTGGAGGGTGTGGGGAGTCTGCCTCTCGTTCATCATCTCGTTCCAATCACATAACTGTTTTGTAAAAAGAATTTTCTATACCTAGTGACCCAGTGATTAATATTTCGCGACCCCGTGATTACTATTTCGCGACCCAGTGATTAATATTTCGCGACCCCGTGATTAATATTTCGCGACCCCGTGATTAATATTTCGCGACCCCGTGATTAATATTTCGCGACCCCGTGATTAATATTTCGCGACCCCGTGATTAATATTTCGCGACCCAGTGATTAATATTTCGCGACCCAGTGATTAATAATTCGCGACCCAGTGATTAATAATTCGCGACCCGTACTTTGTAAAGCAGTGGAATAAGGCATTTATCGGTCATTTATTACTGCATTTATTGAACAATTTAAAGCATAACTAAAGCATTTGAATGTTTTGTAAAATATTTTAATTTATTAAAGAATTAACATTTTTCTTGAAGAATGTATCAAAACGTTCATAAATTTAGATACATATTGTGTATCTTTCTATAATATTTAATAAAAAAATCACTTTCAGAATTCAAGTATAACTACGATATATTATTAATATTAATAAACAAATATTTGTGTATATTCAGTATTTAACTACAGTGTGTGTATATATATATATATATATATATTATATATATATATATATATATATAAGCAAACAACCACAGGGAAAAGGAAACACAAAGTCCGAGCGCTTTCGTGATATATTCACATTATCTGTTCCTCCTTGATAATGTGAATATATCACGAAAGCGCTCGGACTTTGTGTTTCCTTTTCCCTGTGGTTGTTTGCTTATTAATAAGGTCACGTGTTATTTTGTGATTTTAGTGCATATATATATATATAATATATATATATATATATATACAGGGTGTCCCGTAAGTCTGGACCCATAGGGAAAAATAATAAAATTACAAAATAGTCCAAAAATTTATTACATAATCTGTTCAAAGTGTCCGCCGTTGTGTCGCACACATAGTTGAAGACGCAATCTCCACTGCGACAGCACTTTCTGAATCACAGTCGCAGAAATTTCTTGACACGCCTCCACAATGCGTGCTTTAAGGTGGAAAATGTTCTGAAGTTTGACCTCGTACACTTTAGTTTTCAAGTGGCCCCACAAATAAAAATCATAATAAAAAATAATAAAAAATAATAATAATAAATAATAATAATAACATAATAAAAAAATATATTATAAATCCCTATGGGTCCAGACTTACGGGACACCCTGTATATAATATATATATATATATATATATATATATATATATATACACACACGTATATTATCATTTTTGCAAATATGATTTTTCAAATTTTGTAGTACACTTAAAATTTACTAATAAAATTAATGCTTTCAGTAACGCTCAAGGAGAGAAAGAGGGGGAAGGAAATTGTTTATTTACAAAATAAATGCTGCCCTCTCTCTCAAAATACGACACGGAAGCTTAAATAGTATTTGGAACATTTATTATAATAGATTTCGTTCCTCGTACATTGAAAGGTAGTTTTAAAAGTTAGAAATTGTACTTTATTATGATGATAATGATTATTACGTTGATCATTAATGATCTATTATTATTATGCATTAACTAAGTACTCGCCCTTTAAATTGTTTAGGATAAAAACTAATTCTGAACTGATGCTATGAACTTACTGGTTGGTATTATTATTATTATTATTATTATTATTATTATTCAGAGGGTTGACAAAAGTAGACACCACGATGATTGTCCTCATGAACAAATGGCAAAGTTCGTCAGTGGAATGCCAGAACGTGTGTGTCACCTTTAGATAATACAAAGGGGACATCAACACGATTCTAAATATATTGATTCAATAAGTCTATTATTATTTATTAACTTTTATGATCAAATCAAAGACTATGGGAAAAACGGAAGGTAGGTCCTATCTATTTACTTTTGTTAACCCTCTCTACGGTGTAGTTGTAACAATTTTTTTTAATTGGATTTGGAACAATAGTTCAGAATTGTCCTGTGTGGTAATCGGTTTGTTGGCATAAAATCTAATGTAAATTTGTCATTAATTTGTAATGTTTGAACGAAGCTTATTAGAATTTCTTTTAAATTTCCACTCAATGATATTCCCATTCCTCACCCAAGCGTAAGAAATCCGAAAGAAAGTGGGAATTTCAACGAAGGAAATTCCCAGATCGATCCATTTTCATTCCGAAAGAAAGGTTTCCCAAATGTAAGTTGGATTAGGGAGATAAATTAAAGAGATTTTACAATGAGTATAAAGAAATTTAAAAGACCTCTTTCGCGGTTGTAATTTGAGTAAAATTTGTCGTTTTCATAAACTGAGTCAAACCTGAAGCGATCTATGCACTGTTTTGAAACACGTTTACGAGTTACCGCTTTTATCTGAAAAGGGAAAGCGGCTTACAAATTCCGATAATGGGCTCCTGCACGGAAATTATAAACACAGAATGACGATCACATCTACGACCCAAAAGCAGCAAAATGCTTAAAATTACTTCACAAAATTTCCTTTTGATTGTTTCTGACAATGTTTTATACTCAGTGTAGTGTTATCTATTGTCAGAGAATTTCCTTTTGATTGTCTCTGACAATGTTTTATACTCAGTGTAGTGTTATCTATTGTCAGAGACCGATACACATTCGTCGACGGCATATTTCATCGGCTCTAACAATCTAACCTAACCAAAGTAAGCCGGAACAAACCTAACGAAACCTAACTAAAAAAGAACAAACCAAACCAAACCCGCGCTCATCTAACTTACGCTGACCTAAAAAATTCGTCGATAAAAATGTCAAGTGAACGAAATGTCATCAGCCGGAATGTCGGATTACTTTAAAATCCTTTAGCTCCCAATGGCACTTTACTAATTTTGTTCTGGCAAATGACGGACAATTTTATTCACACTCAAAAAAAGATCCCTTCGTATTAAATTGTTAATATAAGATATTGACTTCTTATAACGAACGTTTCAAAACTCGAGTTTACGAGTGTATGCATTACTGTTTACAAATACACTTGCTACCAAGCATCTGTCAATTCCATTACGCAATTGCTGTATGCAGGTGATGAAAAGTCAGTGAAGAGGTAATTCAATGTGCAAACTAAAATTAATTGGTGGGTCTTGAAGTCCTTCCCTTAACAGAAATGAGTGTTTGCAGCTGTCAAATGGTGCGAGTTTGCTTGTTTGTTTATTCCAAGATCACGGCGCTCTGGAGCCATGGTACGCTTGGTGTAGCACTAATTAAATGGCATCCCAAAATAAGTTGAAGCTAAGAATATTAGTTTGCTGAACCATAAAGAATATAAAAACAGGCTTCCCAACTACAACACGAAAAATAATATTAAAAATAATAATAATAATTAATAACAGTAATAATAATAAATAATAATAAAAATAATAATAATAATTAATAACAGTAATAATAATAAAATAATAATAATAATTAATAACAGTAATAATAATAAATAATAATAAAGAAAATCATTTCTGTCTAAAATTTACATAAAAATAGGGTCTCCAATGGCGAACTAATGCATTAGCTACATTGGCAGTGAAAATTTTATTTGTAAAACTCGTGTGCCAATAAATCATCCGCTAAACTGAAGAAATAATACAGAAAATTTATATTTCTTCTTCGATTTTCAAGAAACGTTCATTTTTGTGCGAAAAGTATCATTATGTACAGTCACAAAAAAAAATCCTTTCCCTGCTCCTTTTTTTTTTAATGTTAAATAAACTGAAAATGTGGAAACGAAAAGATCTGAAAAAACTCGTATAAATATATTGGAGGTTGAGTACAACATAATTCAGAAAAATTCTGGTTTGGTCAGTTACTACTAGGTAACGGTTAACATATAATTAATTCATAACAAAAAAAAATATTAACAAATCATAAATTTTAAAACTGCTTCGTTCAAAGTGTCTAATTTTTACGTAATTCAAAAAAGTACAAAGATATATAGGGTGTCTACATTGAAAGGTAACGACTTTGAGACCCCATATATAGGCTATAGTCTAAGGTTAACCGTAGTGGTAATTTTTGTGTTTCAATTTATAAAAATAAATAGCTTATTAGACGAACATACATTAAACCTAACCAGTTTGAAATTATGATCATTACGAAACTTCAGTTTGTCAATAAGATCTTTGCTATTTATAATATGGGATTCAGATAATATGAGACCTATTGTCAGCTCTGTAAACTCCGTAACCTAAAGCTATCAAAATGGTTAGTTAGTTTATTAACTCCTTTAGTTCGGTCTATTTCTGAACCCCCATATTATAAATACAGGGTGTTCGGAAAGTCACTGTGCACTTATATAATTAATGTTAATTAATGAAGAACTGACAAAGTTGTTTCAAAATAAAATAAGACGGGTCCAGGCCTGTATTGCTGTTAAAGGACATCACTTTCAACACCTTTTATAAGTTCTATAAGTTTTATAACCTCTATCAAATATGCAATGTTATACTATTGTATGCTATTAAATAAATATAAGTGCACAGTGACTTTCCGAACACCCTGTAGTTTGGGTCTTATTAAGAAACTGAAGTTTCCTAATGATCATAATTTCAAACTGGTTAGTTTTGATATATGTTCGTTTAATAAGCTATTTATTTTTATAAATTGAAACAAAAAATTGTCCACTACGGTTAGTCACAAACGTTCTTGCCTGTTGATGATTTACCTGACTTTCTAAAAGATACGATTTCTAAGTATTCTTTCGCTGTTCAACGCGACACTCTTAATGAATTAATTAAACTTTGCGTCAAAGTGAATAAACTTCAGTTTAAAAATAAATTTTAAGTTATGTCGTTTGGTTTGGCGATGGAAAATCACCTCTCACCCATATTACCTAATTTATACAGGGTGTCCCGTAAGTCTGGACCCATAGGGAAAAATAATAAAATTACAAAAGTCCAAAAATTTATTACATAATCTGTTCAAAGTGTCCGCCGTTGTGTCGCACACATAGTTGAAGACGTAATCTCCACTGCGACAGCACTTTCTGAATCACAGTCGCAGAAATTTCTTGACACGCCTCCACAATGCGTGCTTTAAGGTGGAAAATGTTCTGAAGTTTGACCTCGTACACTTTGGCTTTCAAGTGGCCCCACAAATAAAACTCCAGCGGAGTAAGATCATAATAAAAAATAATAAAAATAATAATAAAAATAATAAAAAAATATATTATAAATAAATTTTTGGACTATTTTGTAATTTTATTATTTTTCCCTATGGGTCCAGACTTACGGGACACCCTGTATATGGAATTTATTCAAAGTAGAATTTTGCCCACTAATGCTAATTTCAACTTTGGTATCGGCATATACAGGGTGTCCCGTAAGTCTGGACCCATAGGGAAAAATAATAAAATTACAAAATAGTCCAAAAATTTATTACATAATCTGTTCAAAGTGTCCGCCGTTGTGTCGCACACATAGTTGAAGACGCAATCTCCACTGCGACAGCACTTTCTGAATCACAGTCGCAGAAATTTCTTGACACGCCTCCACAATGCGTGCTTTAAGGTGGAAAATGTTCTGAAGTTTGACCTCGTACACTTTGGCTTTCAAGTGGCCCCACAAATAAAACTCCAGCGGAGTAAGATCATAATAAAAAAATAATAAAAATAATAATAAAAATAATAAAAAAATATATTATAAATAAATTTTTGGACTATTTTGTAATTTTATTATTTTTCCCTATGGGTCCAGACTTACGGGACACCCTGTAGATAATGCCTTCTGCCTTTGGCCTGACAATTTGGATGTTGATGAATTCCTTGGTAGGCTCGATAATTTAGTTCAATCTACAAAATTTACTCTCGAAAAAGACAATGATGCATGGTTATCATTTCTAGATCTAAAAATTCGGAGAGGCATAAATCAATTCAAATTTGAAGTTTTTCGCAACCCTACTACTAATAACTCTTATGTTCATTTTTATTCTGACCATCACCCTTCGATAAACCTATTTTTTCTTCTATATTTCTCGGAGCATTGAGAGTTTTCAGTCCTGAATTTTTAGATTCTGATTTATGCAAAATCATGAATATTGGTATTAAATTATGTTATCCTATTCCATTTCTAGATAACTGTCTTAGGAAAGCTAAGAAAAGGTATTATAAGAGTGTATTTGTAAATGAATAGGATCATAAAAATATTCTTAGCCTACCTTAACTATGTAAACTTCAAATATCTTCCGACCTTACTTAAAACAATTGGCATCAACGTAGTCTTTAAGTATAATAATACAGTCAAATCTCTTCTAATAAAGAATAGCCAGGATAATGCTGTTGACTGTGTTTATTCGAATGGATGTACACAATGTAACTCAGTTTATATAAGCCAAACTGGCAAATATTTAGATGTCGGAGTGATACAGCACAAATATATGTATAGGGGAGCAAATATTTCTAATACTTGTTTTTTAATGCGGGAAGAAGGGGCCAAGACCGAATGCTCATATGTACAGATGTAATCATAGTATTAATTGGGAAAGTTCTAAAGTACTCGTGAAGAATAAAAACATAACTGAAACGGATATTCTACAGTGTGATAACAAACGGATATTCTACAGTGTGCATTCAAACGGATATTCTACAGTGTGCATTCATCTATTTTAAAAATAATTTCAATACCAGTTCGGGAACGTGCAAAATTGACAATATCTTTTTAAAATACCTTTCACCCTTTATCGGTACTTGTTAACCTTTTGTTAATCTCTTCTTACTATTTGGGTTATGCCCTACAGAGACATATTTTGGGTTTCTTGCCTTTTTCCCTTCATTCCCTGACGAGGTGTACTGTTGAATACACGAAAAGCTTTGGAATCGCTTTTTTCTTTTCCTTGTGGGTTTGCATATTATATATATATAATTATATATATATATATATATATATATATATATATATATATATATATATATATATACTGCTTCAGACGTACGTCACCTGCTTTAACTTATCTGATTTGCATGCAATAACTCGAATTTTGGAACCATGTAATTTATATGTAAAATTAATCCGTAAAAAGGCAAATTCATAATCCGGAAAAATATTTCAGTTTATTATTTGTTAATATAACTCTGTACAAGAAACTGCTCACCTGAAAATAGCTACCCACACACACACACACACACACACACACACAATGTGGGCAATTCTGTATATGCGAGGTGCCGACTTTTAAACCATATATCTAAAAAATCTAATTTAACCGAACCTTACTTTAATGCCATCGAAACGAGAAGGGCGTGATAAGTGTTTGGAATCGTTCCTGTAAAAGTCATTAAATAATGAGGTACTCGCTAATCTTGCCTAACCTAACCCAACCAAACCTTAACTAACCTACCCTAGCGTAACCTAACCTAATCAGGATCAACATATCTTTTTTTATTCGTCGATAAAAGCGTTTCTAAAATTTTACATAAAATTTTTAATATTCCCACGTATTACCTCACAAAAATTACCCCATTACATTTGTGAATTATATGACACACTCGACCTCATTTACTGGCCCAATTACCTATGCGCGCGCGCACAATTTTTTTTTATTTGAAGATATGTTCACAGTCCCCTTAATACAAGCGATAGAAGTCAAAATTTTCATTTAAGCTTTATATTAAACCACAATCAAAATTTCTGAACATAAAAAAATAAAAAATAAAAAAATAAAAATAAAAAATAAATAAGATAAAAAAATAAAAAATAAATAAGATAAAAAAATAAAAAATAAAAAATAAAAATAAAAAGTAACAAGTAAAAATAATAAATAAAAAAAAAATAAAAAAATAAAAAAAAAAATAAAAAAAAAAGACCTTCAGACAATGAATTAATTCCAACGGAAATATTTCTTGGTAAACTTTTCAATAAAGAAAGAAGCCATTTTTTACCCTTCTTCCTTGACATAATGAAGAAATAAATACGCCTCGAAACTAATTTAAACACAAAGACAAAAGCAAAACAAAAACAACAAACAAAAACAAAACAAAAAAATAGACAAAAACAAGACAACCTCCTCGTCCTAATAATAAAAAAAGAGACACACAAAAACAAAGGCAAAAAACCGGCAAACAAACGAATAAACAAGAAAGAAAACAACAAAAAACCAGGAAAACAAATCAATATCAGGAGACGATACATTAATCACTGTGTCATTTTTGGGCTCAGACTGTATACTTCATTTGGGTTTTGGCCTCGACTAGACCCAAACGTTCCTCAAATAAAGGTCGAGAGAATAAATTATTGTATGGTGTTTGGTGTGCCACTACCCAATCCATTTCCAGTTGCTGATAATATATATATATACAGGGTGTCCCATAAGTCCAGTCTTATAGGACTTCTTTTTTTTTTACTTAAATTTACAAAAGTAATAAATTAGAACTTAAACAAATGTTCAAATTGATGTCTTGGTTTGGGACCTCTTTTTTTTTTTGTTGTAGGAAGAATAACATGCAATAGTTAATATGGAAGAGAGTTTTCCTGAGGAGTGTAACTCACTTCCATATTAGCCAGTGCGTGTTATTCTCCCTGCAACAAAAACAAAAAGGTCCCACAACAAGACCCCAACTTGAACATTTGGTTTAGTTCTAATGTACTGTATTACTCTCGTAAATTTAATTTTAAATAAATTTTCCTATGAGACCGAACTTATGGGACACCCTGTATGTATGTAAAATACATTAGATGAACATAAAAAAAATTCACTCTGTGAACTCTCTCTCTCTCTCTCTCTCTCTCTTCTCTTTTTGGTACCTCCTCAGTATGGGCCGCAAGGCCTTTTGAGATACTTCTTTTCCTTGTAACTCTCTCTCTCTCTCATCTTTATGGAGATGATACGCTTCAAAATTCAATTGATTTCATCCAGAGATTTAATCGTTCCGTTAAGGCTTACTTTTATATTCTTTTTCATGCAGATTTAAGCCTTAACGACTTTATAAGAATAGGTCTAAACTACTATAATTCCATCTTTCCTCGCATTCCATTTGAAAAATTTCATCTTAAAAAAAAGTTAACCCATATTTTTTTGTCATTATTTTAAGGGGTGCAAGTCCGTGGGGGAGGGGGGGGGCGATGATGGAGGTGTTTTTTTTGGGTTTCAGATACTTTATATTCCGTTGAAAGTCATCACATAAATTTGGTATGATATTTTTATATCTAATCAAGAACACGGTAATATATAGGCTATATATATATATATATATATATATATATATATATATATATATGAGAGAGAGAGAGAGAGAGAGAGAGAGAGAGAGACTTATCTTTACTTTCTTTTGCTGTTTCGTTATCTTCCGGTTGAATGATTTCACATAACGAATTTGCCTTCCAACATGTAATTATAATAATTATTGTCAATTATTATTATTATTAACCATTAATATAATAATTTTTTTCCTCCTCCAGCGACAATCAATCAAAACCGGTCTTTCGTCACACACACACACACACACACACACACACACACACACAGTGCCATCAGAAGGCACTGATCGTAATGTCCGGTTCGACGCCGCGCTTCGATCGCGAGGGACACGACAGCTCGTCAGTTGACGTAAATTGGGGCTCTTACCTTTAATTGCAATTAAGGTGTTCGTATTGGCGGAAGAAATCTTGTGTTGGCATAATTAGTGGAATTTCGGAGGACCAATCAGTCAGCCATCATATGGAGACGTTTCATCGGTAGAACTATTTATAATACGTTCTGTGACGACTCATTTACTTCTAATTTATATGCTTTTACTTTTATTAAAAAAAAAAGGAAAAAGTACAGGGTGTTCATAAAATCACGTAAGTGAAATTGATGGTGTACAATGTACATGCATATTCACTCGCGTGACTTTATGAACACCCTGTACTTGTATTTGAATTTTAGTCCTTTAAAATATGCTTATTAGAATAGGATAGGATTCACCTCGCTTTTAAAAGGCGTAAAAAGTATATAAATAATAATTTAAATTTATTACGACCAGTTATTGTTAAGAATTATTATATCGTCAAGCGGTGTTTCCCAAACGGGGTACTGCGGCACCCAGGGGGGGTGTTGCAGGTGCCTCCTCGGGGTACCATGAAAATAACAAAAAATAAGTAATTTATTACGTTCATATGGAAATTGTATAGGCTTAGTTTCAAGTTGCGTGGTGTTGTGGGGATACGGGGTGGAATAACGGCTCAGATTATTTAATCACGTCACACTTTTTGATAATTAATTAAATATCAACGACTTTTATACATTCACGAGGCACTATAAGCACTATAAGTGTGGAAGGAAGCAAGTTTATCCACAGGTACGCAACATACTCACTGTCTTTCCCTTTGCGAAATTACGTGATAAATCTAGGCCTCGTACAGCAAATGTCGTTTTGGACTCTTCGTGAGATTTTTTACTTAGAGAGTCCTGTCTAAAAGGTTCCCCCCCACCAATTTTCTCACCTTCACGACTGAGAACTTGCGAGCAAGGCCTCCTCTGTCATCTGACCTCAATCCCTGTAATTTCTTCTGATGGGGATATCTAAATTACAGGATCTTCAAAGAAAATCCGAGGACAGTGGAAGCTCTACACTACCCTTGTTCTGAAACGTAATTTCACAAAGGAAAAGACAGTCTGAACATGTTGCGCGTCTGTAAATGAATAAAATTTCCAATCCCTTCACAATAATCGTGCTAAATTTCAGGAAAGTAAGTTGTTCCATTAATTTTTAATTATATTTAGAAAGTACAACACTTTAAGAAGACACTTTAAGTGAGTTTATGTTAACAAAACTAATTATTATATCCAAATTTGAAGCAATAAAGGGAGATGAAAAATTTTGTTCTTCGTGTTGTTAGTATTATTATTGTCGTAGTTTACTTTTCAGCACAATCACCTTTTCTTCTGAACAGTATATGTGTGTGTGTGTGTGTGTGTGTGTGTGTGTGTGTGTGTGTGTGTGTGTGTGTACTATTTTCCGCTAGAATTAAATCATCAGTTACCATTAGGAGGATTTCATCGTTGATTCTCCCTCTGCGTCCGGGTCTTATTTACTCCTCCTCTCTACGATTATTACCTGCATGGGCGAAAAATGAAAGCAAACTTCACGAGAATTACGAAGAGAAAGGGGGAAAGAAGATACGGTAACATATCTCCGATAAAGGGAGAGTTCATTGGCAGAAGGAGTAAGAGAAAATTGTTTGACTATGGAAGGTAAAGTTCTTATACGGGAATAATCATTTGATTTTCACCCGTATAATGTCACGTTCAGAAACGCGCGAACGACACGATACGAAAAGTTGTTCGTAGATGGAGTGTGAAGCACAAAATAACCGTTCTGCGTAAAGGTCGAGTGGTATGGTGTGATATTTCAAAGATATGGGTGAAAATTAAGATAAGGATGGACTGAAAGAACAAAAGTGGATAGACTGGAATTTGAGTTCGTTGGACGAAAATATATAACAGATAAAAGGAACGAGTCCTATAAGAGAAGGAGATGGTGAACGTATGTACCCTTAGAATGTGGGAAATGCGGTAAAAGAGTACTTAGTAACGATAGTTCCTGACGTGTGGGAATCGTTGAGGAAGAAAGTGAAGGAAAAGACGCGTACTATTTTGCGAATAATAAAGGCGGAAATCCTCTTAACGGAGCCTGACGATGATGAAGAAAAGATGGAAAAAAAGTATGATAAACGTAAAAAGAGAATAGATGAAGTGTTAAGAAGGAAGATGAACGAGCGGTAAGGGGTGTTGTAAAGGTTGTGATGGTTTTCTTTCGGGGGTTTTTTATTACATTTTTAAACAGTTATATTTTTCTAAAGAAAACGTATATTTAACACAGTTGATCCAAGAAGAAAACTGAAGAAGCCAGTTTGTTGCAACGGCGTATTTGTATTTTTATCATTACGTCATATCATCGCTGCCTCGAGAGTTCTCACTGTCCTCGGAAGTCGAATACTGTATTGCAAGCGCTGTATTCGGTGTGGCGTTTATTTGCTGATATCTTTCGCAAAGTCAAATGTCAGCTCAATAATTCTAAAATCGATGTCGATATCCTGTACAATCTCATTAATCTGAAGTGGAAAAGGGAAATTTTGAAATCTTCTGCGAACACTGTTCAGAGATGGTCCGCGACAAATCCTGAAAGAAACACCACGACTTTTGCAACATCCTTTACGTGGAGAATAAAAGTTATTCCGGAACCCAGTGACATATTGCGAAATATTTTTAATCATATAAAAGATAAGGATGGCATACGTTAAAGCAAGGAATTTCAACTCTCAGATATAAGAAATTGGCACCTTCAAAGAAGTCATTTAGAAGGTATGTGTTGATGGTGTAAATCAGTGTTTCTCAAATGATGGGTCGAGAGCCCCCCTCCCGGGTCGTAGTTTGTTTACCCCTGTAGTAGTGATTTGTGCGCAAAAAAAAAAAAAAAAAAAAAAAAAACGCGCTTCGTGAGTTTCTTTATCCTGTAGGGATGATAAGGGGTCGCGCCGACCTAAATCCTTGACACGGGAGTTTGAGAGGGAAAATCCGGCTGAGAAACACTGATGAAGATGAACGTTAAGTGAATACCAAAGCAGTTGCATGGTTTTGTTGCATGAAGAAGTGTATTAAGGGAGTGAAAGTTCAAAAGGAACAGCAGCAAAATGCAAATAAAAGAAAAGAAAAACTCATCAGAAATTCATGAGAAATGTCGTGAAATGATTAAAGGAACGTAGAATAGGTACATAAATATTTCCGGAAAGTGTATTAAAAAAAAATACACGAAAGTATACACACGCGTGTGTATTCGTATAGAGTGTGTACAAAAGTCCTGATTGTTTTATTACCAATTAGGCAATTACAACTTTGCTGACAAAAGTCTTAATTGCCAGATTTCTCCTTAAATAACGTTTGACACATTTAGAAAAATATATAAAACAAATATGAAAATTTTAAACAAAATTTTATCACGTGAATCGTTACTCCTTATAAAGAAAATCATCTTAAAATCCTACAATACTCGGTAGTATAGAATTTTAATTAAATAGGGAGCAAATAGCTAATAAACTAAGGGGACTAACACACTTTGTACCATGTACTCATACGCTGTTTTACTATAAGGAAAACGAGTATTAGCATTACAAAGTAAAATTTTAAGCTCATTAACGAGTAGATTTTCCGCAAATCACGACTCCAACCTCCAAGTATTAATTAAAAATGTCTCATTGTGAAACGCAAGAGCGTTTCGTCTCATTTATCTTCGCCCCATGAAATATTTCTTTACTTGCATTAAAAAAAAATAACTTTCTCCAACGTCCACAGCTCTAAATTTATTATAAAAAGTCACACACACACACACACACACACACACACACACACACAAAAGAGTGTACTTTAATGTTTGAAGTATTTCTTTTTCGAATCGTATACAGGACATTTCACTGTACTTTGATCTCTCTCATTTTAGGTATTAATGGCGAGAATGTTGTGATCAAAGTGAGTCTGGGAAACAGATGTAGGAGGCAAGAGCGCGTGAAAAACATTTACAAAGAAGCGAGTTTAAATTAATTTAAACGTTACACCTTACTTGGAAAGTCTTGAAGATCAAGGCCCACAAAATGCGCTGGAAATGTCAACCACCCCGTTAGTTGCATAGGTGGAAGCACTGATGCATGTCCACGCTAACGCGCTTTAGAGGCTCTTTTGTCCCCTATCAAAAAAAAGGCATTTTGGAGTTGGGGGTCTGTCAATGACTAGATGGACATTTAAAGGCATGTGCCACATAAATGTTTGCGTTCTGTGGGAGTAAGCATGATTTCATGTCTCCAATCAACGCTTCCCAGATTTTTTAATCGCAACATTGTCGTCATTACTCGTTACAATGAGAGATATCGAAGTGTGGTGAAATGTCCTGTACAACACTCAGAAAAGGAAACTTAAAATCTTAAAATAAAACCAAACTGGTTGCAAAAAGCTTTATAATATTCAAGTGGTTATGGATTTTTTTTTAATTTACACATACCTAACCTATGAAAAACACGCACGCACACGCACACACACACACACATATATATATATAGAAATAAAAGTTAAGGGAAAGACGTGACGATGAAAAGTAAACAATTCACTTTGAAAACATAAACCGCTTCACGCGGAACCAATTCCCTTTGAATTTTAAGGAAGAGCACCAAAACACCCCATGGATGTTCACACGACATACGAATGGAATGTATAAGAAGGGTAATGAGAGAGAGAGAGAGAGAGAGAGAGAGAGAGAGAGTTACAAGGACAAGAGGAAGCCTCAAAGACCTTTCGGTCAACTTGGGGAGATTCCTATTATTAAACTGTTCATTTTTTTAACTATCCTAGCAGTAGTAGAAAACTGCTCTCTCTGCTCTCTCACCGCCAAAGATGGGTACGGAATAATGTTGAAAAAATACCTTGACCCTGGAAAAGTAGCCAAGAAAATTTTACAGGAAAGAGGAGAATATATAAGCTAGCTCTACAATTACGCCATGTGCGCATAGAAATCGTACATTAGATAGCACCGCTGTATAAACTAACCAATAATATAGGCCCTACTTGTGCTGATCGAACATCAACCACTTAGTATCGTCACAAAAAACCTCGAACATAAGAAAACAAGAATTAAGAACAGAAATCAGGTTTTCACACCATGCCCTCACCCGTCACGTGCATCCCGCCAACGAAGAGAAAAAGAAATTGTGTCAGCAGAAATGCAACTCTACGTCACCTAATCTATGCCATGCATTTTTTTTTACATTGTGTGCGAGCGTGTTTTCTGTAATTGGATGTCTTGTCTGTCATGTGTATGTGTCTGCCAACTCCTTGAATGTCGCTGAGTTTCAACTTAGGCCTCCCGCCGTGAAAAGTGTTTATATAGCAAGTGATATACCGAGTCGTTCATACTTCGCGGTTGTGCCAACACGAGAGGAGAGAAAATCTCTTTCCGGCAAGGAATATCAGCGGGTGGTTCCTGTATCTATCCCCATGTACTTATGTACTTGTCCCTTATGGAGAATGAAAGTATTTTGTGGGTGATCACTATGAGGTAAGTGATAAAAAAAATTAGTTGCTCGATGGTTGATCATGCTGTGTGGGGCACTATCAACCACAGACATCTCTCTAAAGTGAGAGAGAGAGAGAGAGAGAGAGAGAGAGAGAGAGAGAGAGAGAGGAAAATTAAAAACAAAATAAGGGCGTCCCTATTTCTAGACACCGAATAGATTGATTGACTTAACGAAAATACAGAGTATAAAAATTTCATCAAGTCAATCAGTTGAGTGTGGCTCTTTCATGAAAAATCACGCAAATCCATTTTGTTGAAAGTATCGACAGTTCAACACATTAAAAATTTAGCCTTCCTCTTCCATTTTTGCGCAGTCAATGACGAATTCAGTTTTTCTATTTTTTTATAATACAGGGTGTTCATAAAGTCACGCAAGTGAATATAGTAATGACCACCATATTCCCTTGGGTGACTTTAGGAACACCCTGTATTATGTCAGCCTCAATAAATTATCTAATAATATTTACGTAGTTTTTAATCTTTAATATATAAACAGGGTGAGTCAAAAGTCTGGAAACATAGGAACTATGCTTTTCAATGCATATATGTATATTTGCATTGAAAAGCATAGTTCCTATGTTTCCAGACTTTTGACTCACCCTGTATAATGACTTCACTTTCGAAACGTTTTTTGTAAATAATTTGGCTCGCGAAGGATTTCATTGAAGATCCGAAACAGGATCAATCTATTATACAATGATTCACTTTAATAAATTATCTTAATTAACTTAAAGATGTTAAAATGCGTCATGAATGATACACAGTACTAAAAATTATATTAACAATTTGAAAACATTCAAGATTCTCATTCAAGCCTAAGAGAATAAATCGGAGTCAAGCAAAAAATCTATTTATTAATAATTCTAAACACATTTAATTTCGTTAAAAACTTTAAAAAAAATAAACTACTAAAATCTTTAAAATGAACAAAACAAAAAATTTAAAAGCAAATAAAAAAGTCCATCATGTTATAAACCAAAAGAAAACCGAAACAGTATTTAAAGGTAAACTAAAATAAAAAATACATATAAAAAAAATATATATATTTAAAAATTAAAAACAAACCCAAAAAGGGGACACTAATGGGAAGATGTACTGTGGCAGTTACAAGGATTTTATTTTTCACAAAACATAACATTAATTTACCCAACAAAGACCATTATTATTATTATTTTTTAATTCTTATTTTCAAAATTCTTTATTTTTGTTTACTTTTTTTACGCATTTCGTTGTTGTTATTTTTTTTTTACTCATTTTTTATCCATAATAAAATTTTACACATATTTTGCTCTTAAATGTAAAAAAGAAGTGAAATTTTGAGGCAATTTTTAGATACACTTAATCTAAGAATAGGGGATGGCATGGTGCTTGAAAGTAATGTTGCACCATCCAAATTTATTAGTATTTTGCATTACAGAATATTTGTAAAAAATTAACCTTCTTTTTAATAGAAAATTAATAAAAATAACACTCTTAAATCACAAATTCAAAAAAATCATTATTGAACATTAATGCTAAAAAAAAAAAAATAAATTGGTCTCCCTAACAATATTTCAACATCAACTCCCGTGGATAAACAGTATAATATATTTAAAAAAAATAAAAATTACCTACATCGAAATTATAAATTACTCTTTTAATTTGAAATTATTAAACAAAAAAAAATATTAAATTAAAAATCTGCCAAATTTTCATTATAATAACTTGAAGATGACGGACTCCCTTTTATTTTCATTATTTACGATCTATCACTGTCAAAAAATATCCAAAGAGAGAAATTAATCACTCTTATTTTTAATTTAATTTATTTATTTTAGATTTAATGCAGTCACACCATTATTTACACAATAAATCTCGTTTTCTTTTCAAATGAAACTAAACTAGAAATATAAACCAATCAACTAATATACTGGAAATTAACAAAACCTATTTGAGAACGGATTAACTAGCGCCTAAAAGAAAAATTACAGTGACACACACACACAGATTTTTGGCGACCTTACAAAACCGCGACATTTTCATTTGCGGATAGCGAGATTTAACTGAATCTAACTAACCTAATCTAACTTAATTTAATCCAACATAAACTTCATTATATCCCTTTTCATCAGGACATTTCATGGTCTTCATTAAAATAAAGTCTGAAACTACGGTGACAGTACTAATGTTGCGATATACACGTTCGTGTCGCGATGGGCTCTGTGTGTGTGTGTATCCTAAAGATTATCGCGATTCCGTAGGGTAGCCAGGCACACACACACATATATATATATATATATATATATATATATATATATATATATATGATACACACAGACCGTGCATGGCACAAGGAACTCTTCTGGGATAATTAAATCCACTATAGTCCGAATAAGTAATGGTAAATGACAAATACCATAGTTTTTCTTTTTCATGATGCTAGCCCGACGTGGGCAACGGGTCACTCGCGAAGAGGTCCCATAAATATAGCTTCCCTCACCAGCTATCTGCAAAGCAGACAGGATCCAGCTTTGGGACATGGATCTAGGGTAAGGTCGAACTCCTGGAAAAATGTCCCCACACAGAAACAGAAGGGAACTAAAATACAATTACTTTTATTTATTTTTTTTAAATTTTGAAAAGATTGTCTAGTGTGCAAGATGCACGTATTTGTAGTGAGGAACAGAGGGAGAAGTGTGTATTTGAGAGCATGCTGGACTGCTCATAGGGTAAATGAGACACGGAAAAAGATCAGCTGAGGAGGACAGTGACAGGAGAAACGGGAATTCCAGCATTCCCTGTCTCCTGCCTAAAGTTTCCTGGTCGATTGGCATCTACTATCTCCTCCTCAGGAGGAGATGGAATGTTCCACAAAGCTCTCGGCAACTTCATATGGATGATGATGCCCAGCCTACTACTAGCCTAGGATTTTGCTATCTAGCCTAGCCTACAACTAGCCTTTAAGATGATGCAACACTTCACAAAATAAACACGTAACAACCCCTAAATACCACGAAAGTTTTCAATACTTTTTGGGTAAAGTATGTTTCTGGATACCCTGTACATACAGGGTTTACACTCGACACGTACAGTCGTACAGCATATTATAATTAACAATTTACTCCATTAATATGATAATAAAAACCCACTCTAATAGACAGAGTTTATTTCCACAACAGTTTCGATGCCCACTGGCATCCTCTTCGGGTGGATACAGAAAAATGAATGAACCAAAAACAAGAGGGAAAACAGTCCACGGACCATTGTTTTCCCTCTTGTTTTTGGTTCATTCGTTTTTCTGTATCCACCCGAAGAGAATGCCAGTGGGCATCGAAACTGTTGTGGAAATAAACTCTGTCTTTAGAGTGGGTTTTTATTATCATATTTTTATTACTCCATTAAACTATTTCTTTATCAATATATTGTTCCATTCCTTCACATAACCTTCCTCGCTGCAAAGAAACTTATCAGTTCAACGTTGTTGAGACATGTCAGGTAATATATAAAGTCAATTTGTTTGTTTTTTAATTAAACCGATAGAGTCCTCCTCAAATCTTTGAAAGACCTTTTTTTTAACATTGTTTTCCTCAATCTTTCTCCAACGTTCGATATATGTGTGTATATATATATATTTTTTTTTTCTCTGTTCTCGAAAGGAATTAAAATAAAAAACATAAGACTGGCTATGCATATTTAAAAATTTGTATCTGAGCGGGAATCAACAACAATCTCTCTCTCTCTCTCTCTCTCTCTCTCTCTCTCTCTTGGGTGAGAGAGAGAGTGGAGGGTGGGGAGAGAGCCTTCTACTTTTCTATCCAGTTTTCTACTACTGCTAGGATAGTTGAAAGAAAAATAAACTTTCACAAAATTTTCCCTGGCACCCGTTGCCATTGGTACCTCCTCGGTATGGGCCGCAAGGCCTTTTGAGGTACTACTTTTCCTTGTAACTCCTTGTAACTCCTTGTAACTCACTCACTCTCTCTCTCTCTCAACATTTTAATAGTGAATAGTGAATGTTTTAGTATCACATTTTTAGAAATGGAATATTTATTTGTCACGTATGATTTTGTTGTTTTAGGAAGGGCGAGAAGACTGCCTTCACAGGTTTGAATAACGAATACAGAGTGCAAAATTAAACACAGTTTGGCCCTACGAGAGAGAGAGAGAGAGAGAGAGATGGTGGCTCAAAGTAAAGAAACTTGCTTAAATTATAATAGAAAATGTATTGAAAAAAAGAACGAAAAAGTAAATAATATACAAAAACCACGTGTGTATGAAGTATTTATAACATAAAACTTTTCACAAAAACTTCTCAATGTGTCCACCTTTCAAATCTTTGCACAACTGAAGTCTTACTGGTAGTGATCGGCAAACTCGTAGGCATACCTCCACCGGCAATAATAGTATCCTTGAATGCTGGAGGAGTGCGAGGTTTCGTCGTATACACAGTGTCTTTGCGTAAGTAAAAAGAAGACGGTTAAAGTCAAACCTGAAGACCGCGCTGGCTGATCAATCTGCCCACGCCGCCGATACACCGACGAAGACATTTTTCGTTCAAGAAATCGCCAAGACGTTCATAGTAATTTCCGGAGGTTCATCTTGTGTAAAAAGCTCCTCTAAATTCATTTGCAGTGTCATGGTACGAACGATTTTTTTTTTTTAATTAATTTGCGTCACGAAGGAAGAATGGTTCCATGCTGCCTCCCTGGGGCAATCTTATGTGGATTCTCAACGCGATAGAAAACGCAGTTATTCAGGTTGATATGCCGAATGATCATTCAATTTGAACGTCACTTTGTTGGCCCAAACATTTCCCGTCAAAAAAAAGAGAATCGTCAGCGGCCAAGTTTAGGAAGAATTCAGCAAATTCGCAACGCCGATCGGAATCACCAATGTTCAAGGCATGCAGAGATAGGGCTTCAATCCTAGATCTTTGATCATCAGTCGAACGCTGGTTCCAACCAGCTCCAGAGAAGCTCTTCTTGATGCCTTTTCGGGACTTATTTTTCAAGCGACCATCTACTGTGATTCCCCACTTTTGACCCACCATAATAAATTTTATAGATAGATAGATAGATTTATAGATAGATAGATAGATAGATAGATGTGAAATTAGTAAATACAGAAATTTTGAAGTTGAAACCTATTATAAATGCCCATTACAAATACACGACCTCCATTACGCCATATTCTGTTTCCCTCCTGAGACAAAATATTTGGAAAAGGATCTACATTAATTGAAAGGTACTGAAGGTATATCGAAGTACACCAATCGACCCGCAGTGTGACCTAGTGGTAGAACGTCGGGTATGAAGATCCTGGGTCTAAGTCTTGGCTCAGACTTCAGATTTCAGCGATTAAAACCGCTTCTCTGGATCTTCCTTGACGGGGTTATAGTTCGAACTCCCCTTAAAGCTACAGGTCCCCTCCGTCACATGACCTTAGATGTTACGAAGTTAAAACCTCCACAAAATATTATTATTCTTAATATCGTTTTGAAAGCTTCTCAGAATCAAGCGTGAATGTGTGTTAACAGTTAAACCATTAACCAATATTATAAAAATCAATCGATATCAACTGTGATTCATGGTTAAATTAACCACAATTACACGCGCGACCAATTATTAAACCAGCTCGTCAAATGCTAGTTCTACAAAGTCCCAAAAGGTATTTAATTTGAAAAAGTGGGTATCATGGTAAGTCATGAATTCACGTAACAGGTAACATCCGAAGCACTTCCGAGAGTGTCGCCTGAGTCTAGGTAATCACAGAGTGGGAGTGGGTAGCCAGCCCAATTCCAACCGCGACATTGCTAGGAATCAAATATAGGACCTTCAGAGTTCGAAAACTTCGAATCCATACAATCTCTAGTGAAACCAATACCCCCAAAACTCTATTCAGGTTAAACCAAGAATTTGTTCCAATTTTATACCAACAAATTACTGAGTTCGAAATTACGAACCTCAGTTGTGTTAGTTTGAAGAAAATAAGCGAATATCACCTCAAAATAAACTAAGTTCAGATTAAACAAACACAAAATTATATTCACTTGAAATTGGTTTTGACTTCCTGTGGCAAATCTGAAAATGATTAATTCCAAATAAATATAAAATTTTGTGTTCAATCTAAACAAAATTTATTTTGAAATAACATTATTTATTTAATTCAATATTAACAAAATTGGGCCTCACAATTTTGAATATAGTGATCTGTTAGTCCAAATTCAAAAGAAATCTTTTGTTTAAATTAAATACAGGGGTTTTTGAGCGAACCAATTAAATTCCCTCAATAATTAGAAATTCCCAGGCGGTGGGATACCCAAAATTTAATGGAAACTAAGCGTATACCCGTATACCCACTTAATAAAAAGATAACAGCTGAGAAACTTATTTCCCCACGATGTTGGGTGAGTATGCCCTAAGGGTCACCTATAGCCCGAGCATTAACAAGGGTAAGTGGACAACTCTATCCAACCCACAAGCCAGCAGGCGGAAGCGAACTAGAACCTCACAGCTGAGTACGCCAGTGTAACCACAGAGCTACCAAGCACCCTACCCAAGTAAAATAACCAAATAATTCTATATTCAGTTAACCGTAAATATATACATATATATATTTTACGTTTGACTTCAGTGGAACATATAATTATTACTTGGTTTCATTCACTTGTACATTTAATTAATACCACAAACAAAATTTTAAAAAAATTACAACCCCGCTTAAGTACAACTTTAACTCGTATCCCCCCCTCAAAAAAAATAAACAATCAATGATATTCGTTTTTCAGCAATAGAATACCATTCCATATAATTATTTAATCATGGCAAGACTTTAAATTCTGTCATTACAGCATTCCTTCATTTCATTACTGTACCGGATTATCATTCTTTCATTTCATTACTGTACCATATTATCATTCTTTTTGCTTCGGGATCCGTAAAGAATGTTGACATATATCATTCTTTTGTTTACATGAGCGTTTTCGCAACAGATATTCCAAAATACCGTTTACAAAGGCTCGTATTTCGTATGCCATCTTCGAAGGCCAATTTACGATCGAGGAAAGGAGAAGCCGTCCTTCCAATAGAGAAATTTTATTAATACGGGAATGATCACGATAACGAATAGAGGGTATTGATCATGGTAATCATTGTGCCCAGGATCATGAACATGTTCAGGACGACCGTAATAAAAATTTATCAAATACTGTCGCTAATAATCGTGTGTGTGTGTGTGCGCGTGTGTGTGTATATATATATATATATATATATATATATATAATAATAATAATAATAATGGGTATACAATAATTATGGGCACAGAATATACAGGGTGGCGCAAAAGTTGCGCATCATAGGAATTTTCAATGTTGATAATATATATTTTTTTCTTTTAGGTAGGGGATGGCTGCGAAATTAACAATAGACGAGAGGGTGAGCTTAGTTTTAATGCATGGAATACCAAGTACAACAAATCGATGAATCGGTACAGAATTTAAATTCTGTACCGATTCATCGATTTGTTGTACCTGGTATTCCATGCATTAAAACTAAGCTCACCCTCTCGTTCATTGTTAATTTCGCAGCCATCCCCTACCTAAAAGAAAAAAAATTATAATGAACACTAAAAATTCCAATGATACGCGACTTTTGCGCCACCCTGTGTGTGTGTGTGTGGTATTGATGATACACAAAGATAATCAGGCTATAAACAAATACTTAAATATTAGCATAAGTTATACTAATTCAACTAAACTTGGTTCGAACGTATAAAAAAAAAAATTGGTAAATAAAATTATAAGAGAACCACATACCACTCAGTAAAAGAAGAATATTTAGACAGGGTTAACTGGGTTAATATTCAGGGTCGGGGCCACCAGAATTCAGCGATTCGCTCATTTCATCCATCGAATGAAATGGTGAGTCTCAGGTCCGGGTTGGGTTACACTAGATAAGGTGGTCGTTTTAGGATGGTTAGTTATTTCCCACGTGACCAACTTTCGGCCAATCAGGACGTCCAAAAACTAGGTATCCCCGAAACTGAATATTTATACCACGATCTGTTCTAAATTCACTTACACACCCAGGGTAATCTAGTGATGAAGCACTTAGCACTTAATCTGAAGGTCCTGGGCAGGAGTCTCAGCGCGGACTTCAGAAAATAAGGTGCTTCTCTGCGTCTTTCTTGGTAGGGTAGGGGTTCAGATCCCACGTAAAGCCGTAGGTCCCCTCCTTCATATCTTATAAATAAGGTTAAAGAACAGAAAAGCATAAGTCACTTACCTGTAAAGTATCGAACCCCGAAAAATGTGTTCTGCGTTTGTTCACATAATGATTACATACCTGGAAAGAGAATTTAAAGTAATATTAGGTCATTTGGTAGATCATGGGATTCACACAGTCCCAGAGCCCAAGTTGGGCTCAATGTCCGCGGACGGCGTGAATTTCTGAACAAGATTTTTTGAAATTAATTTTGTTGCAATACGCCGGTCTGGTGGGATCGATAGGTCCATATATATATATATATATATATATATATATGGACCGTCGTGTCATGTCGTAACATCACTTCCCGTTAGATGAGCGAAGTTAAGCGACACTGGGAGACCGTCCTCTTAGTCCAGATTATTTAACGACCCGTGTTTCAAATCCCACGTAAAGTTGTAGGTCCTCTCCGTCATATGCCTATAGATGTTGCAAAGTTTACAAACCCCATCAGATAAATCTCTCATCACCCTCCCTGCAAGTTTATTTTTTCTTAAGAAATAAATTTACCTTAGACTCCGGAGACCGGTTGACTAATTTGAAGTATTCTCTTCTAGTTAAACCAAGTTTAATTAACCCTTCCGCTAAGGGGGAAGGGTTAAATGTACGGGAGCTATTGAAGAATAGGGACCCCAGCCTTCTTTAGTTACCTTTATAAGGCTAACTAACGAAAATATCATGACCTAACCTAACCAATCGTCAAGGGCGTACAGTTAACCTAACGATTGGCTAGGTTAGGTGGTGATATTTTCGTTAGTTAGCCTTATAAGCCTAACTAAAGAAGACTGGGGTCCCTATTCTTCAATAGCTCCAATGTACGTTAATGTACGCTTCCCGTATTTGAAGGGTTAATACGCTCGTAAGTTTGGTAAATATAAAACCGATTCCTATAAAGTATATTATAATATTCACACGAATTTAACACATTCCTTTAACATATGTTTATTGAAAATTTAACTTAAGTTTACTTTCAAAGATATCAAGGCAGGAAGTGTGCGGTGTCACCATGTGAAAAATTAGTTTCAATCAAATCACTAAAATATAAATATTCTCAAACACTCAAATAAAAAATAGCTATGAACGGAAAAAGCCTACAAAAATGCAAAACAATAGTATTGTTAAGCTTTAGCTGACCCCTGATTCAGAGTTTAAATATTAAATATTAAAGAATTGCATCTTCACCAAGGTATAGTCCATATTCTAAACTGGAATTGCGCGGAAGAATACGCGTGCTTCACAAATTCACCGATAAGTAGTTCTTATAAGACAACAACAATAACTCTATATGAATTACAGTCTTCCTTATAAAACATGTTATAATTATCATTAATAAAAAATATTAAAAAAGACGGCTAATATTACGTTTCATGGAGACCAGATAACAGTAGGTTAGGTGGTCGTTCTATGTAGAGCGGTTAGTTATTTCCCACGTGACAGATTCAGCCAATCACGATCCTTGCAACAAATTTTGACACTGTCAAAAAACTGGTCTCCTCGAAACTTACCATTCACCAACAGACGTTCATCTGCACATATAAAAAGTACCGTACATAGAAATATATATTTTTTGGTTACTGTATTCTACAGGGTGGGCCGTAAGTTTCCATACATAGGAAAAATTAAACGTTTGTTTTTATGTTTCAGATACCCTAAGAATATGCGTTTGACGTAAGATCTTGTTTACTGATGAAGCAAATTTTTACGTCAATGGAGAGGTTAATCGGCAAAACATACGTTATTGGAGTAATGCTAACCCTAACTGGCTGAGTCCGACGAAGATGCAAGGTGCCGGTAAAGTGATGGTGTGGGCCGGGATATGGGGTGACAGAATTATTGGACCAATTTTTGTCAGTGGAAATCTTAATGCCGAAAGGTATCTTAACATGTTGCAAGAAGAGATTTTCCCATCCCTGCTAAACGAGGAAGGTAACTTCCCAGTTTACTTCCAGCAAGATGGAGCTCCACCTCATTATGGTCTTCACGTGCGTCGGTATTTGGATCAGCAGCAGTTTCCGGATGCTTGGATTGGTCGGCGTGGTCCTGTGGAGTGGCCTCCCAGATCCCCAGATCTCACCCCCCTTGATTTCTATCTTTGGGGGCACTTGAAGGCCATGGTGTATCAGGAAAAGATACGAGACATAAATCATCTAAAGGAACGTATCACCAACGCCATTACAAGCATAACGTCAACTGTGCTAATGCGTGTTCATCAACAGTGGGGAACACGTATTGAAATGTGTTTTCAAAACAATGGCAACCATGTAGAGCATATTATATAAATAAAAATGGTTGTCCATAACAAAATGTTTATTTTTCCTATGTATGGAAACTTACGGCCCACCCTGTATATATAATTAATATGAAACATTATACAATAATTACTGTACAGCGATATATATGGTGTACAAATTGCATGAACAAAAACAAACCTTTTTGGAGTATATAAAAGTTGGTCAAATCTTGTATAAGATTTTTTTATCAGAAATATTAAATAATGGATCAATCCCAGAATAGGCACCTGAAATCATTTTTAGGTGCTTAATCTGGGATTGAGGCAAAACACAGGTGCTTAATCTGGGATTGAGGAGAAAAAAATATAAACAGTTTTTAGAGATATAATTTCATTGTTTTAATCAATATTTGAAAAAATCAACTCTAACCTAACCTATATCTATACCAATTTATGTGGCAAGATAGATTTGCTTCAGATGGATTCAGAAACATTCGGGCTCATATTGCAGGAATTTATAATATCTAAAATTTTTCTTTATTCATTAAACCACTTTAAACCTTTTATAACTTTGCCTTTATTACATTTGTAATAAACTTTGTATAAACAATAAATTTTGTAATCATCAGGTTTTTTTTATTTAATTCCTTGCAAGGTGCCTATTCTGGGATTGAGGTTGAACGCAGGTGCTTCATCTGGGATTGAGGTACATCAGGTGCCTATTCTGGGATTGACCCTAAATAATTTCCAACCCCAGTCCATGTTAAGCTTTTTCTTCACTGTCATTGTCTTTTTGATTGATGTTATCAGAGCAATTTGCTAATTTTTCGATTGACTGAGATGCTAAAAATTTAAATACTTGTCAATATTGCAATGGTCCGCAAACTTTTTCAGTCGCGCTCCCTTTATTAAATAAAGAAATTACGCCCCTCTCCCCCTCTCAGTTATTATGGGACAGCCTCGCGCAGATTGGTAGTTAGCGATGTGTAGTTTGTGGCGAGTACGAGCAGCGCTGGGACCAGAACGGTTCTTTTGAAGTTAGAAATATAATTCCTCTCTGCGTGTCAAGTGCCAATGCATTTCCCGCGCACCCTAGTTTGTGTAATTAGGTCTATTGGCCAGTGGCGGCTCGTGACTAAAAATTCTAGGGGTGCTGTCTCTAAAAATGGGTTGAAATAATTACTGAAATAAAAGGATGAGCATTGAGCAATGAATAAAAGTTTCAAAAGTTATTGAAAAAGTTATTCAGTGAGCTCATCCTTATATTGTTCTTGATTATTTCAATTGTAAATAAAATTTAGGGGTGCTGCAGTTCCGCAGTGTCTACCGACGAGCCGCCACTGTGTAACTATTGCAATTAGCTTCTTCTAGCGAGGTTTAGCGAACCTTTTCTACTGGGTTTGCTATGGGTACCCAGTATACCTGCTACCGTAGCAGCTTTCAGAAATGCTATTATAGGTTAAGTTAGGTTAGATTAGGCTACGCTAACCAAGATTAGGTCTATGTTTGGTAAGATTTGGCAACGTCGAAGTAGGAGCTAATTGTAACTATATTCCTTCAAGCTACTTACTTTCCACTTTATATGGGGGTCGTTAGTACGAAATAGTAGGCTACTGAAATGATGGTGTAATTAATGTTGTCAGTAAAGGGACTACCAAGCTTCTCTCTCTTCTTTTGAAGGTCCTGAATACGTCTAATTATTTATTTTCTTGGCTTTGTTTGCTGCTATCTCGTTATGCGCATCGACATTCATTTCGTCAGTCCTTTGATGTCTGGCTCCTCTGTATCTTCCATTTCATTGTTTATAGATTTTTCCATTATCTAAAAAGAGTTTAAAGTTTTTGGTGTTAACTTTCATATTATGCTCTCATTACATAGGTATATATTTTTTGTGTCCTCTTGTAGAGCTGCATTATCGTCTCAGGTCTTCATCTATCTACTGAATTTTGAATCATCGCCAAAGGATGCTAAAATACTAGGTTTGTTTCCTTCAGTATCTACAGTATATCAGTAGACATGATTATAAATAATAACGGAACAAGAACTCTTCCTTGCGGCACTGAACTACATATTACGGTCTCGAAAGAAGAAATATTTTGAACAGAGACCACTTATTTATGTTCTTTCAGAGGTTGTGTACCAATTTCTCTATGTTACCTGTTATTCCTATACCTTTATATTATTATTCCGTGGTAGCACTTATCAATGCTTTGGTAAAAATCTTCTTATATTACATAGTTTACGTTGTTTACCAGAGTATTCATATTATTATGGTGATCAATCACTCGTGATTGACATGATTTGCCAGTCCTAAATCCATGCTGGTTCGCGTTGAATTTTCTCTTTTTCTTCCTCTTCGCCACATTCATACATTTTTCCTTTCTGCATGGACGCTTTCGATTTTGGTTTGGTCTTAGGTGAGAGAGAGAGAGAGAGAGTTACAAGGAGTTACAAGGAAAAGAAGTACCTCAAAAGGCCTTGCGGCCCATACCGAGGAGGTACCAATGGCACCGGGTGCCAGGGAAAATTTTGTAAAAGTTTATTTTTCTTTCAACTATCCTAGCAGTAGTAAAAAACTGGAGAGAAAAGTAGAAGGCTCTCTCCCCACCCTCCGCTCCCTCCCTGCCAGAGGCAGGTACGGAAAAAGGTTGAAGAAAATACCTTGACCCTGGAAAAGTAGCCAAGGAAATTTTACAGGAGAGAGAGAGAGAGAGAGAGAGAGAGAGAGAGAGAGAGAGAGAGAGAGTCCTTTTTCTTCCTAATTATTTCTACTTCCTTTTCCCGTTTTTTCAGGGTCATATTTCACTACTAAAATCTCAATCAAACCATTTAATTTACTTAATGTTATCTCTGCAATGTTTTTCATGAATATATGGACTGTATCCACCATATTCACTTCCTATTCCGTTATATCTTATCCGCATTTCTGTCATCAATACAGTTCTCGCAATCTCTGAGACGCGTCTCCGTCAAACATAATAAGCGCGCATTGATTTCCACCATAGTTTCTTTTAGATATAAAACTTTATGCAAAAAAAATTGTTTGGTCGTCAACCTCTTTTCTTGTATGCAATTACCTAAAATTTTTGTTTTTTTATTAAAGTTTTGTTCTGTGGAAGTGTCAAGTCACTTTCCTTCAATACTGGAGGGTTCATTGCCCAGAGATCATCCGCGAAGAACCTTACTACAGTGGTGCATTTTTGTAGACCCTGCTTCAATCGGGTCTGGAAGGCCTACTTGTGGTGGGGATGTCTGTACATTTGAGTTTTCATCTGGACTGTCTCCGTTGTATAATTTAAATGAGAATATCTTGTAATAGACGAAAGCGCTCGGAATCTCTCTTCATTTTCTTTCCTGATATTACATTTAATAAATTTCACGTGAAAATTCTCTCTCTCTCTCTCTCTCTCTCTCTCTCTCTCTCTCTCTCTCTCTCTCTCTCTCTCTCTCTCTCTCTCATATATATATATTCGAACTGTAAGAACATAGGGATGAAACAAAAACTCTGTATCCACACTAGAATCCAGAAAATCCTATATCGTTAGAAATCCTAATCCGAGGCTAAAAGATTTTATCAAGACTTGATGAAATTCCAAATTTGGAAATTCTATATTTCTGGATCCATAATCTATATATAGGTTTCTGCACAAGTACCACGAAACGACTTGTAAATAACAACAAACGTACATCACGCGTAATATTAAATTTATGAGGAATTTTTAGTAAAAAACAAAATTATATTTAGAAAAAAATATTACACGAAACAAAATACAAAAATCTCAAAAGACGAAAGTTATCATTATTTCGCGCCAAATTCCATCTCATTGTCTGTGCAACGAAACGAAAGCCCGCGAAAAATATGTCAAGTCTGTCAAAAAAAAAAAAAAAATGCCGCGAAAAAAAGCGCGCGAATAACAAATGAGACTTCAGAAGAAAGCAAGGTTTGTATTTTAAATTGTATTCTATGTTCAAGTTACATTATCGTTTCCATATACTGTGTGTGTGTTATATATATATATAAATATATATATATATATATTATATAATATATATATATATATATATATTATATTTCACAATTAAACACGTGAAATGAATGATGCAATATATATATATATAAAATATAAAATCTCCTTTTGATGTTGGAGCAAAACATCCAAAATCAAAGGTTTGTGAACAGATATGAAATGTCGGTTTTCGTCATTGGGTTCGTTTTTACACTATGATTATATATATATATATATATATATATATATATTATATATATATATTATTGCTATAACCGTACTTATATATAAGCGTTTCCCTTGAAAGAAAACATTTTATTAAAGCTTGTCTGCTTGTACAGTACCTCGGAGACCTCACAATAATGAAAACTATAAATCTTTCAGGGGTCTCCTTCAGGGCTTTCCTTCAGGAGCATCGTTCAAGAGTCTTCTGCTGAAACTGACGCTATTATAATAGTCGCCATGTTGGAAAAGTTTTGAAAACCTCTGCTTTTTATGTTTAAACAATTTCAATCTAATGAACACCTAATTACAACTGACGTTCTCAGAGGTTAAATTTATGTCCGAGATGATTTTCCAAATGGAAGAAAATTTTTTTTTTTTTTTTTGTATACGAGTTTTCAATCAATTCGTTAATTAAAAATTGGGAATTAATCGTTATAAATAAAAATCCAATGGTCACACAATTACTTCCAGAGTTTACACACACACACACACATATATATATATATATATATATATATATATATATATATATATATATATATAGAGAGAGAGAGAGAGAGAGAGAGAGAGAGAGAATTGATAGGTTTGTTTCTAGGAAACTTTAAATGTATTATAAAAAGGAAGACCTGGGAAGCTACATAGAGCATGACTTTAATATAAATCCGACGTTTCGAGGGATATTGACCCTCATCTTCAGGGTAACTTCTAAAATTATAAAAAAGTAAAAGATAAGAAGTAAAATTCTGAAACAATTACAAAATAAAAAATTAAAAAATTAAAAATTATTGCATAGTTTAATTTTTTAAATTTCATAGTTTGATTTTTTTAATTTTTTGTTTTGTAATTGTTTTAAAATTTTACTTATCTTTTACGTTTTATAATTTTAGAATTTACCTTGAAAATGAAGGTTATATCCTTCAAAATGAGGGTTATATCCCTCGAAACGTCAGATTTATATTGAAGTCATGTTGTATGTCACTTCCTTGGTTCTCTCTCTCTCTCTCTCTCTCTCTCTCTCTCTTCTCTCTCTCTGGACGTACCTTCAACTGAAGGGTGCGTCCAGGTACAAGTGGGTGACCCTCCTTCCACGTTGGAGGGGGCTCAGGCTCTTGCGGAAGTTGCCCCTCGTTGGTGAGGGGCTCTGGCTGTTCGGGAAACGGGTCGTGCTAGGGGGCGGTCAGAATAGGGAAGGCTCCCTCCGTGCAATGCTTTTTAATGCTAGGTCGATTCGAAATAAGTTTTGCGAGCTACGGGGGCTCTTAGCATCAGAATACCAGGATATCGTTGCTATCACCGAGTCCTGGATTCATACTGATCGTAGGGACTACGTTGGGGAGTTCGAAATTCCAGGGTATAGAATGTTTCGCAAAGACCGCCGCACCAGTGGGGAGGGGGGGGAGGGGTACTAATATACGTGAGGGACACGTTGAGTCCGGTTGACTGCCAGTTCCGATCGGAACGGGAGCTGCTTGGCGTCGATCTGAACGTGGGAGGGACGAACTATAGGTTAATCTTGGTGTACAGACCTCCGCATCTCCTCCTCGAGGTGGATACAGCCCTGTACACCGAACTCCGTAGCCTGCTAGGGGATAGGGTGTGTGTAGTTTTAGGAGACTTCAACTGTCGCGGCATAAAGTGGGAAGACAGGACTGCTGATGCCGAAGGGAGGAGGCTAGTTGACTTTGCTGATGAGAACTTCCTCACGCAGTGGGTCAATGAGCCTACACGAGGCGAAAGCGTTCTAGACTTAGTATTCACGACCGAAGACAACCTCGTCACTGGCCTCACCGTTGACGAATCGCTGGGCGAGAGTGATCACGGTCTGATTAGGTTCTGTGTGTGCGTCCCTCGGATGAAGCGTAGTAACTCAAGAGGCAGTAAGCTCGATCTACGGCAGGCGGACTTTGTTAGCCTCCGGGATAGCGTAGGTGAGATGGGGTTAGAGGTCGGTGGCGATGTTGAGGGAGTGTGGAGTGCATTCCGGGACGGGTTTATGGTGCTGCAGTCTGCTGCCATACCCTCAAAACCAGTCACCCCTGCTTCAACGCAGCCTAAGTGGTTCAGTCGTGACATCGCTTCGGCTATCCGAAATAGGAAAGTAGCGTATAGGAGGGCGAAGGCCAATCGTTCCCATGAGAACACTGAAACGTATGTCCGCCTGTGTAGGGAAGTGAAGGCGAAGGTTAGGCTAGCGAAACGTAACGAAGAACTACGGGTGGCAAGCCTCTGCAAGGGGAACCCTAAGAGTTCTTCAGTTTGTTAATAGTAGAAAGCCCATTAGAAGCGGCGTTCTGCGGACCTCCGACTCACATCGCTAATGTGCTTAATGATACCTTGCGGGTGTTTACCCAGGGAGGACACCCGCGTCATCCCCGAGCCAGGCGTCAGGCACGAAGGTGCTGGCCTGGATAGTGTTCGATGTAACGCGACAGTCATTGCCGATAGAATAGACAAACTGAGCGCGTTTAAGGCTTCTGGGCTAGACCAGTTTCTCCCCAGAGTGTTGACAGATTCGAACTCTGTAGAGATACTGATGGTGCTCATGTAGAATCATATGCTTAATTACTCATTAAATGTATGCCTTCTATTATATTGTTATTGAATTTTACCCTTTTTGCTACGTTTTCACTGAAATAGATAGGAACTTTATACACACCCTGTACAGGGATAGCCAAAGTCGCGATCGGGTCATTTAGAAATGTACAGGAATTAGAAATGAAGCGTGTTCCAAAGAATATTTACGACAGAATTCACACAAATTTGTCAAATAGAAGCAGCTAGGCCAAGCTGATAATCACTTTCTGCCTAGGCTAGGCTACGTGGTATGTAAACAAACTTCATGATGACGTAGGCTATTAAGCTTTCAACAGGGCGGATACAAGTTCTTTTACAATCGAGGAGCGTCTTGTTGTGAGTGTTTAGGTTCACGAAAAAGAGCGTACTGGTAAAACTTATAATGATATAAAAAAAAAGGCTTTGCAATGCGTTTTAATAAGGTGGCTCCAACTGGGTCAAATTTAAGTAAACTGAAGAAAAAACATTCACAACTGGATCTGTTTTAGACGCCAAACGATGTGGAAGACCACAGAACTATGCGGACATTAGTGCTCGTTTAGAGAAGTCAGTTCTTCAATCACCCAAGAAATCAACTAAGAAATGATCTGCTGAATTCAATATTCCAAAAACTTCCATGCGACGTTTGATGAAGGAAAGAAGGAAGGCTACCACCCTAAGTACAGTATAGACTCGTATTTATTAGTGAATTATCTGACCATGATATGAACCTACGGCGGCAGTCACGTCAAATTATAATGCATGAATTTCCAAATTTAGCTTCTCGTCGAAACATTATGTTCAATGACGAATGTCTTCGCACGAGGTCTCGGAATGTTTACTTCTGGCCAAAAGAAAATCCCCATTTCTTTGAAGAAATAGCACAACACCCTGCCAATGTTATAATGTAGGCTGGTGTAACTTGTGAACTGATTGTTGGTTCAACTTGCAGAGCTGGGCATTTGCGGCATATTTTGCGGTACTGCGGTACTTGCGGTACCACCGCACTACCACCCCGGGCCCCCATAACGCAGTACCGCAAAGGATCGCTGAAAGTACCGCAGTACCGCTACCGCATTCAAATTTCCGCGTACCGGTTTGGTACCGGTTTGGTAGTGCAGCAGTACCGCAGTACCGCAATATGCCGCAAGTGCCCAGCTCTTGGTTGGTCCTTAATTTTTCGATGTGAGTGTGACTGGTCAAAGTTAACTGGAGATGATGTCTCATTGTTAATTCCTGAACTTGAGAAAATGGGCCTTGTAAACAGTGTTATTTTACAAGACGGTACACCAGCTCATTATGCTATTAATGTGCGTAATTTCTTCAACAACCAATTTCCAGTGTGGATTGGGCGAGGATCTCTCAACTGGCCTCCCAGAAGTCCCGACTTCACAACTTGTGATAACTGGTTGTAGCCTTTTTTGAAGAACAAACTTAGCCACATCCGTTTGCACTCTATTAAAGAGTTAAAAAATGGAACCTCTTCAGATATTCTCAGCCATTACGCCTAAAATGCTTCAAAAAGCTTCGCGGCGCACTTGGCAATGAACGCAATTATGCGTTGATCAGATCACGAAAGTAACCATAGAGACCAATTGGACGTTAAGGAGCAAGATATCTTTTTATTAAATTTCAACGTAATATTTTTTCTTGTTTTGGTTTTAAACAAAATGTTTCAAAAGTTAGAACTCATTCTTTTATCAACCATTTTATACGGCCCAATCGCGACTTTTGGCTATCCCTGTGTATATATATATATATATATATATTTGGGAAAGCGGAATAAAATGTCGCCAATTGCATGCACGCACACAATATGATATAATAAATTATGCTTACATAAAATCCAAATCTAAAATATTTGCATAATGTCAATTCAAGTTAAGTTAGTTTCTATTAGCATCCGGTTAAAATAGGTTTGATTAGATAAGTTTAGGTTAGGTTAGATTTTTTGGAGTACAATGTTTTCTTTTGCCTCGCTTCGTTCTGTAGAAGTCGTATGTTAGATTTTAACTTCTTAGAGCGAGGAAAAAGCGATACAAATTTTCGGTTATCTCCCTTTCCTAGCCGTTAGACGTCCGATAATTTAGCTTAGGTTAGGTCACAGGTTAGGTTAGCTGGTTAGGTTAGATTAAGTAAATCTTTAAAAGTGTGCCATGTTGTGGAATGTAATTTGGGTTATCTATTTCACGAAATCTGAACAAAAGGGTGATATCATGAGATTCCATCCACTTCATGTAACCCATGTATAAACACACACACACACACACATATATATATATATATATATATATATATATTATGATACACACAGACCGTGCACAGAACACGGAACTCTTCTGGGAAAGTTAATCCACTATAGCCCGAATAAGTAATGG
Source organism: Bathynomus jamesi (assembly GCA_023014485.1). Classification (NCBI taxonomy): domain Eukaryota; kingdom Metazoa; phylum Arthropoda; class Malacostraca; order Isopoda; family Cirolanidae; genus Bathynomus; species Bathynomus jamesi. Next base: position 275,931 of record JAJOZX010005653.1, read on the forward strand.
TAAATGACAAACACTAATTTTTTTCTCTTTCATGATGTTAGCCCGACATGGGCAACGGGTCACTCGCAAAGAGGCCCCAAAAATATAGCTTCCCTCAGAAAAAGTCAGAAAATAAGTTTACACGGCGTATAATTTTGTAACTAAAGGATCTACATTGATTACACTGCCCAACAAAAAAAGTTTTTTGCTGCTGATTTAATTCTAAGACCTGTTTTTCCTGGATATATTGACGTGCTGATTTAAAAAATCACCTTAGATTTTGTCCATCACATCAGGTTTTCGTGCAATGCAATATGCCTATTTGGGTGATCCTGAAGGCGCTTATCAAATTGATGATTTGAGACCTGTTAACAGCTGTTTTGCTGTTAAATTTTATCTGTGGAATACGCAAATCTTGCATTAATCTAAAGGTCATGTACAACAGAAAATCTTGGTGATGTTAGTGAAGAGCAAGGTGAA
>JAJOZX010005654.1:0-75000 GCA_023014485.1 Bathynomus jamesi
TATAAAGAAAGTGCCGAGTTATGCCTACAGATTTTGAATCAAACTCCACCAAAAGGAATTCGTTGGCTTCATCCTGGAGCCTCGCATCGTGCTAGATGGATGGCTGCAATCATGTATTGTATAAAAATGTTTGCTTTTAGTGATCAAGCAGGTTACACTGAAAATATGGTGAATAAGCTGGAAAGAGTATGCAAATTTATAATAATGATATGTATCAAAGTTTGGGTGTCATCTACAAAAGGAGTTGAAGCATCTGAAAATGACCTGCAGTTATATCACGACTTGCAAGCATACAAGAAAATCGATGAAGAAGTAGCAAACCAGGTTATTAAGGCCCTTGATCGCCACTTCTGGTATGTTACTGAAGAAATGGTACTGTTTTCTTTATTTTCAGAAAATTTAAGTGGTGAATTGAAGACCAAAATTGCTAAATCAATATCGAAATTTGAGAAGCGAGGATTTTCTAACCGACGAGGACCACCAACATTTCCTACACTTAACCCTTCCACGAGACTTCCGGATCTAGCTGGGCCAAACTCATGGCTCTTCTTGAACTTATTCAATTATTCTGGTAACTGGCTTAGAAAATCTGCAAACGAATGGAAAGATGAAGAAGATTTCAAAAGAATGAGTAATTTTGTACACTATATGAAAGTAGTAAATGACACGGCCGAACGAGGTGTTAAATTAATAGAAGATTATGCTAATTCGATCACTAGAGATGAAAAACAAAAACAATATCTGCTACAGGTGGTTGAAGACAATAGACAAAAAGTGCCTGATTTCAAGAAAAAAATATTAACCAAGTATGTCAGAGATTAGGCCGCGCATTCGAAAAACTGAAAATAAATTCTTAGTTCTTTATTTTAAAAGGAAGATTTTAGGTTTATGGAGTTTAGTACTTTTTTTTTTCATTGCACTTGTTTTATATTTTTTCTCATCTTGTTTTAATTTTATAATTGTGTAATGTCTTTGTATCGAAATTTTATCTTTACTTTCTGTAACGAATTAAAAATGTTGTCCTAGTTGAAGTTTGTCATTTTTTATGAAAAGAAAGTTTTTTGTTTTTTTATGTAGAGGAAGCTTTTGTTTTTCTAGTCCATAAAAGAGGGATATTTTTATTATTTTTACCATTTTTGTTTGATAATTAAACGGAAAACGATTAATTTTCTTTTATTTGCCTTATTTATTTAATAAACTTGAAAGCAACAAGAGAAATACTCTAAATATTTTAATAAAATGCCTTAAAAATATTTTTAAAAAAATCATATAAACACAAAATTTTTAAGCCAAACCTATATGAATTTGGTATCAAATGATTCACTTTTTTAATACGCATCAGATGGAACCATTTATAAGTGTCTAAAATTGAAATTATAGGCATAAAATCGAAAAAAATACAAAAATTTAAAAAATTTGACCCTTAAATTTTTGAATCGAGTGCTCGGGCGTCAAATTTTTTGTTTTCGGTCTAAAAATTGGTTAGCCTCGGTGGTGTAGTGGTTAGCGTCGCTGACTACGAATCCATCGGCCCCGGGTTCGAGACCCGACGGCAGCCGGCGCGCAGCAAACCCAGCTGTTCATCCTTCCACACAATAAAGAAAGTGGTTGGTAGATAAATGGGTACCCTAGGTGGCCTAGTGGTTAAGACGCTGGGCTGCTAATGGGGCGTGGTTCGGATTCCACGTTAAACTGTAGGTCTAAGGTGGAGTGAAAAGCTTGACCTTCGTCAGAATGAATAGTTCGGGCGGAAGGCAACCAAAGGTTAACCAAAGGCAAAGCATACTTAAATCATCATTTGTCACGATATGAGAGGGCTGGACATTAATAACTTTGAGATTCAGCCAAAACGGGACACCCTAAATTTATATATATATATATATAATATATATATATATATGTTAAGCATAACAATATTAAAACCTCATCAATAAATATATTCTCTTTTTAACTCCCCTAAAAGAATCTGCAAGTTTTATAATCTATTTAATGTCTACAATCAAATTGCTGAAGACGCCAATAACTAGCGCATACAGATTCAGCTAAGACATAAGAGAAAATTAAATCGAGTGGGCCTGAAATCGAACCTTCAACTTCTTAACCCTGATCAAACAATTTTCTAAGAAAATTTGAGCAACAACGAAAGACGGCTTCTCTCTTTGGGTCTATATTTTAAGTTAACAAACGTTAAGATAAATTATTTTAAACACTCTTTATCGCTTGCCTAAAAGAATCATCAGGGATGACTTCATCATAATTTCACGTCCTGGCAAAAGCAAAGATACCATTCTCCTTAACAAATTAGATGATGATGATAAGTTGAATAAAGCCCTCAACGACTCCGCCAAACTCAAAAAGATTAATGACAAGCCTCTAGTACTTTCCCTAAACTTGAAGATAAAATCAAGCGTTTCCTCAAAAATTATATGATCAAAATAAAATTTCGGAGGATGATTACGACCAAAAAACACTACCGTCACCTCCCCAGACACACTTTACGGCCTCCCTAAAATACACACACCAAATTTACCCATTACACCTATCCTTTTTGCCTACGTCACCCATAATTTACACCTAGCAAAATTCCTAATTCCCCTCAACTCCACACTAACCCCTAATGCAGAATGAATATTTCATCCCCATTTCCTACGAATTTGTCAAAGAAATACTGACGTTGAACAATTCAAACAACCTCCATATGCACAGCTTTGACATAGTGTTCATCTAACACAACGTGCCAATTAGAGAAGCCATCGACACCGGCACCCACAATTTATTTTCCATAATCAGAAAACAGAACTCAACCTAACGAAAAAAGAATTTACCAAACTGCTAACCCTTGACACCTCAGACACCTACTTCTTTTCCACTTTACCAACAAACCTATTCACTATCCAGGGGATCCCCCTAAAAGTCACACTAGTTAACATCTTTCTCTGTTATCACGAAAATAATGGCTACTCCATTACCCCACCCATTACAAACACACTTATATAAAATATATGTCGATAACACCTTTCTACTCTTTCACATTGCTATTCACGACCTTCTTTTCATTAACTATCTCAATTCCCAGCATCAAATCATCAAAATCACTAAAGAAAACGAACCTAACAAAACCCTACCCTTTTTAGATATAACAAAACAAAATAACAAATTCAGCACTTCCATATATCGAAAATCTACATATACAGACCTAGATACAAACTAATTAAGCCACACCCTTTACCATATAAAATTAACAGCATTAAAATATTAATCCATCGTGCTTATCAACTTTGTTCCTCCTACTTATACTTCCACAACTAAATAGAATTCGTTCACAGTTTCTGCATTAATATTCCTTTCTCAAAACATTTACTACATTCTCTAAATAGAAATTTTCTCAACAACATTTATCAACCCCTTAAAGGCCCCACTGTTAAAAAAGATATACATTACTTTTCTTCCTACTATGACTATATTAGTTACAAAATGCAATCAGGAACTTCGCCACCTACTCATCCCATTTTACCCTCAATTTAGTCATCAATTTGTATTCACTAATAATAATAGCATTAATTCATATCTCAACCATAAAGAAAAAACCCAGCCCCCTGTCTCATCCAATATCTACTATTTCATTTGTACTCACTGCAATACGAGCTATATTGGCAGCACCATTCGCCAACATCAAACAAGAGTGGACGAGCATCGTGTCATTTCTACCCAACGAAATCATCAATAAGAGATCATTGACACCTCCACAATCACCCACTGCTCCCCATCAATTTCAAAATCATCACTTCAGCATACCAATCAATCGACCTCAGCATCCTCGAATCCCTATATACCCTTAGTACAAAACCCAGGTGTTAATAACACTGGATTGGTGCACCATTAAACATAATCAATCAATCAATCAGTACAAGACCTACCCTCAACGACTACAGTTCTTACCTCTATACATTTTATATATTTTTAACTTTAAATTATTGTCATAGGACTGTACAAATATTTTGATATAAAATCTCTTACTAAATTTGTACACTTTTTATTTTTACTTCTTAGCAATGATGATGGAAATCGAATTTCCAAAACGTCTGACTAATAAACATGTACTACCTTCTAGTCCACGTATTCCTTACTATATATATATATATAATATATATATATAATATATATAACGTAAAGAACGACGCTTGTATAGGAGATATTCTGCGCAAGACGAGAGAGAGAGAACCCGGGATCTTCCGATTGCCGGTCAGATGCGATACCATTACACCATGGGCCTCACTCTTCCAAACACCGTAATTCTTCTACATACTCGCAGAAACCAATGCCCCAAGGGGGCACCTACCACATGCCGTAACATTATATACATTCAACTGCAAAGAACACGCAGTATAAATAACGTAAAGAACGACGCTTGTATAGGAGATATTCCGCGCAAGACGAGAGAGAGAGAACGAAACAAATGAAAAAATGAGGTAACCACCCGGGAATCGAACCCGGGATCTTCCGATTGCCGGTCAGATGTTACGGCATGCGGGAGGTGCCCCCTTGGGGCATTGGTTTCTGCGAGTATGTAGAAGAATTACGGCATTTGGAAGAGTGAGGCCCATGGTGTAATGGTATCGCATCTGACCGGCAATCGGAAGATCCCGGGTTCGATTCCCGGTGGTTACCTCATTTTTTCATTTGTTTCGTTCTCTCTCTCTCGTCTTGCGCGGTATATCTCCTATACAAGCGTCGTCTTTACGTTATTTATACTGCGTGTTCTTTGCAGTTGAATGTATATATATATATATATATATATATAGGAATCTTACTACTACTGCTAACATTCTGTACCCATGCATGGCAAATCTGGGTTTTCTGAGATTCATTTGTTAACACACCAGAAAATATACCGAATTGAAGCCTAAAATAATTATAGATTATAGGTATATAAATTCCCTATTATTATTATTACAATATACATGCCGCAAGACGTACAGCTTTTGCTATCTTCAATAGATGAAAGACTCGTTTCTTGCTAGACAATAATTCATCTACTCGTGGCGATAGATGTTGACACGAAGGTTTCTATTCACGTGTCCAGAGAGTGGAACAAACACTTTCACAAAATCATTTGAGAAAATAAGAAGTAGATGTTAACAAATTTTATCACACACACACACACACACACACATTTCCGCATATTTAGTTATTTATTCAACTATCATTAACCTTCGATTCTATAGGTAAGTCAGCCTTCTGGGTTTCTGGTCACTGTATAATGTTTGAGCCAAAGGCTATGATTGGTTTACAGTCCTTCGAAAAGGTTCTTCATAATTTTGAAGCTGTGCAAGATAGGTCTACCCCACTAATTAAATTATTAAGGGTTCAGTTTAGAGTTAAAGTTTTGTATTGCGAATGTAATCTACGCATAACCTTTTGTTTAGATTAATGTATCTAGAGATGGTTTAGATACTAACTAGTGAATAGGGTCAGTAGCGTAGATCATGCTGGCCTGAAAACTTATCTTAGACTGTATAATCTATTTTTAATAGGATAAAACTAATTTTTCCATACACGTGAGTATTAAAGTTCATGAGGTCTAACATTTCTTAAGTCTATCAAAGGTTGAAAATCATCAGTAGACTGGATTGCAACGTCTATGTAAACTGGCCTAGGTTTTCGGTAATGTAATAGCCCATCTTAGTCCAATAATTAAGTTTTAAGTACACACACACACACACACACACACACACACACATATATATATATATAATATATATATATATATATATATATATAAAACGTCTACGGGGCATAGATGAAATAGACGAGCTGTTCACTTGAGATCACCTGTAAATTTGAATCTGTACACTTAGATGAATATGATATGTTGCATTAAGATGAAGGGACGAGATGTTCTTATGCACTCTCTGCAATACATAACCATGTACACCCAGGCTCATCTGGTATTGTGCTGAGACGAGCATCTAATCTTCTTTTGTTTGATATATGGTAGAAATGAAGAAATTAAGCAGATTGAATATTAGGTCAGATGAGCCGGGAGTACATGGCTATGTGCGAGAGCGCAAGAGAGCGGCTCACTCCTCCAACAAGCCAGTTCTAGATGCAGGGACCACCAGCTTGACCTTCGTGTGAAGAGAGAACAACGCGCGGAAACGCATCGTGGTACACACACACATTTTATTCATGCAGTTTATCATGATTCGCGGTCGCCATTTGAGTTAACATGACCTACTAATTGTTAACATTAAGCAATTATCCGTGATCGTGACATGGAGTTAACCGCGACTTGGAGGTGTTTACATTCGAGGGTCCTTCCCGCCATACCAACACAATGCGCCTCAGTCAGTGTCTCTCAGCGCGGCCAAAGAAAATATTATGAACGAACTTATCAAAGACGCAAAGACAAAAATCGGCAAGTGGTACCAAACCTCAAACTAAACCCAATAACCATCCAAACAACGCTGGACAATAGGAAAAGCGGAATATGTAGTGTCCCCAAACTAAAGACCTGACAAGGGAGCCCCCCCCCCCAACACTGAACGAAATTAGCTTGGTTATCAGTGGGTCAAGGCTTTTAACCAGCCTTCTAAGGACCTCACAAACGTTACAGGGAATCAAAGATGAAGTCTTCAAGAGAAGACCAGATGCTAGGCACAGGACGGTACCAGATGAACCGGTGTACGTGGTTACGTGTGGCGGAGAGAGCAGCTTGCTCCACCAACAAGCCAGGCATAGAGACGGGGCGAATAGCTTGACCTACGTGTGAAGAGACCGAGCAGAGGGGAACACTAACAAATGGTTAGAAACAACAATAGGGCATTTAACACCGAGAAATTTCAACTCTTGAAATATGGTGCATTCTTGGTTTGTGGGGTTTGTTTCTGAGGTGGTGTTCCCTGCATCGGCCTAGATTTATGTGGTTGTTTATGGTGGTGTTGTTGTTGTTGCTGCTGCTGAATGTAGTGTATGGATGCTGCTACTACTAGGTTTCTTTGCTTTGAAGTGAATGTAATGTCGCATGCATTTTCTGCGGCTCGGAGGGCTTCTACGAGTTTGTGTGTTTGGAAATGTGTTTGAAGGGCGCGGGGTAGGTGGAAAAATGGGTGTAGGGGAATTTTCAATGTCAAAAAGCGCACCGTCTGAATCGCTCATATGTGAAGGTACTGTTAATGTATTCTAATTTGGTCTGCTTAACCGATCTTAATCTATGGAATGATCACTTGAGTGGCTTTGCTAACTACTCTATCTAAGAAATACACAAATAAATGCACAACAATTTGCCTAACTCGGGAAAAATTTGGAAAAATTGTAAACAAAATAAAAAAAAATGGAAACAAAATATCACTCTGATGTACGTGAATGTACGGTAATATTATGATTGGCACATTAAATAAAATTATTATATGCTAACTATAATAGAAATAACTCGGTTTCAATAAAAAGAAATGTCTCACTGGTGTATAGAATTTTCACTGTGTGTTTTGTTAATTCTGGCTTGATACCAATTATTATTAACTGTTAATAATACTGACTTCTCAAATGTTTAGTAATTAATTTGAAAAAAGGATCTGTACTTAAGATTCCTACTGCGAAATCCTTGAAGACGTGTCCTGAAGATTTGTCTTGCTGGCCACTTGTTCCAGGACGAAGAATGGGCGTGGAGAACTTGGAGTCGTGACACACCAGTCGAATGATTGATGTGAAGAATTGGAAGTCGTGACACGCCGGTCAACTGAATGTTGGTTCTAGTTCCAGGGTCTAGAAGACGAAGAATCCTGCCAAGGTTGCCAGTTGTTAACCACTCCGGCTATGGTCGGTTCGAAGTTGAAGGGGGTTCTGGTTAGGTGGCAGCAACGGATTTGTTACTCTGGAGTATCTGGTACCGTATAGGGAATCGCAGAAGTTTCTCTTATACTACTCTCCGATTTCTTCTTGTAGTGAATCGGAGGATTCTGTTAGGCTTACTAAATTCTCTGAAGGCTCCCCGATTCTTCTTGTAATGTATCGGGAAATTATTTTTCTCAATTTAAGACTAAGTTCTCTGAAGTGAGCAAGGCTCTCTTACTGTAGTTTACTGCTAAAATGTTACAGGTAATATATATATACATTTTAACTGCAAACAACACACAGTATAATTAATGTAAAGAACGACGCTTGTACAGAAGAACGTTCCGCACAAGATGATGAGAAAGAACGAACAAATGAAAAATGAGGTAACTAATTATACTGTGTGTTGTTTGCAGTTAAAATGTATATATGTGCGACATGCGGGAGGTGCCCCCTCAGGGCATTGGTTTCTGCTCGTATGCAGGAGAATTACGACTTCTGATTAATCGAGGCCCATGGTGTAGTGGTTAGCATATCTGACCGCAATCGGAAGATCCCGGGTTCGATTCCCGGGTGGTTACCTCATTTTTCATTTGTTCGTTCTTTCTCCTCATCTTGTGCGGAACGTTCTTCTATATAAGCGTCGTTCTTTACATATATATACAGGGCGTCCCAAAAAAATGTATACACACTTTAACAGCTGATAGCTCAATTGATGTTTCTTTCTTTCCAAGTTAAACCAATTAGAATTAATAATGGCAGTCAGACTAAGCTTTGAACAAAGGAAATTCATTCTAAAATGCTACTGGAAGTGTGAAAACGCAGTTGAAGTGCAAAGACAGTTTAGGAGGGAGTTTCAAACAGATCCACCAACGCGACTTACCATCACTCGAATTAGAGATAAGTTTGAAGCCGATGGAACTGTTCAGAATGTCCACAAGAAGCGTTCCGGAAGACCACGGACATCGACAAGCCCCACAAAGCAAGAAAGAGTACTGGAAACGTATCACCAAAGTCCAAGAAAATCTGTGCGGCAAGCGAGTCGTGAGGTAGGAATTTCAGAATCGTCTGTCCAACGCATTTTGAAGCGCTGTCAATGGAAAAGTTACATTCCAAGATTAGTCCATGCTATTAATGAAGATGATCCGGACCGAAGAGTGGAGTATTGCGAGTGGTACTTGGCACGATGTGGATGTGGATTGGACGAAGGGGTTTCGTAGAATACCCTCCGCGTTCACCAGACCTCACACCACTAGACTTTTTTTATGGGGATACTTAAAAGACAAAGTCTACGCTATAAAACCTGCAACAGCCGCTGAATTGAGAGCAGTCATTGAACGAGAATGCACACAAATACCAAACGAAATGTTTCGTGATGTTTGCGATTCCATTGCTTCGCGTTATCAGCAGTGCCTGGACCAGAACGGACGTCAGTTTGACAACAGGCGTTGACAAAACAATTAAATAATGTCTGTAGATTCTATTACATTTTGAAAATGAAATGTATTTTAATAAACACTGCCTTTATAATTATTTAAAGTGTGTATACATTTTTTTGGGACGCCCTGTATATATATATATATATATATATATATATATATATATATACCCCCTCGATTAGGTACTCCGGCTTGCCGGGCCGAGGGGGCTCGTACACCTCGTGGGTTGTTGGGGTTTCCTCAACTCCTCGCGGGGTGTGGTGGGCGAAAAGTTACCAAGTTGCGGTTTTTTTCTTTTTTTTTTCCTTTTCTTTTTGCTCTCCTTTTTTTTCCGTCTCTCCCGGAATTTTTTTGTCTTGACTCGGTCTTGAGCCTCTGTCAATTGTAGTATCCACCCCCCTCTGTTTGTATTTTGCAGTCTTGGGGTTATCGGGTGCACCCGCCCGGGGGCATCGCTCCGTGGCTGAGCCGTGTTCTGGGGACGGTACGGGCGCCCGGACCGCTGCTGCGTCTGGATTGGGTCTTTGCTAGGCCCTTAACGGACAAATCTTCGGAGAGCCAATCTGCTGTTTTTAAAAGGACAGTCAGGTTGGGGGGCGGGCTACCCGGGACGTTGGGCCTGCGCCTTGAAGGATGCAGCGGCGGATGGTGCATTGCCTTGGGTCCGAGGGTGTCTTTTTTGTAAAACTATTGTTTATGGGTTCAATTTCAAAACTTCAATCCCCTCCTGTTGACGACTCTGGCCCGCCCATGGATTTGGATAAGACTTCTACTTCTGGTCGTTCAGCGGCCTCTGCCTCCGCTGGATTGACCTTAAAGCCGTATGGCCCCCTCTCGTCCTCTGCGGCGTCTGGCTCTCGTGGCCTGACTCGTGGTGGCCGTAGGGCGGGGTCTTCGCGGCCCTCGTTCTCTCGCCCAGTCTCGGTTACCGTTACACATGGACCTGTCCCTGCTGTCAATTTCTGTCCGATGGACAGGTTCCTTGTTCTCCGCCCTTCCGCTGGCTCCCTTCCGGGCAACTCGGAAGGGGTGTTTCAGCGTCTTAAGACGGTGGGGGTTCCCTGTCGTTATGATATCTGCCCTCTAAATGATGGGTCTCTTCTTTTGAAGTCCCGTTCTTCGGGGGTGACTGAGTCCCTTCTACAGTTGCAGGATGTTTTGGGTTGCAGAGTTTCTGTGACTCCCCATCCGCAATTGAATAGCTGTCAGGGCACCATTTTCGCTTCCCGTTTGTTGTCAATCCCGGTTGGCGAGTTGTAGGAGGATCTTGCCCCCCAGGGAGTAACGAAGGTCTTCCGCTTTTCGTCGCGCCGGGATGGTGCTCTTACCCCGTCCGCTCGTCTGCTCCTGACCTTTGACTCCCTTGTGCCTCCGGCCCAGGAGTTCTGGGGCGTGGGTGATCGCCGGTCGTGAGAGTTTTCGGTGCGACCGTATGTGCCTGACCCGGTTCGCTGCTTTGGCTGCAACCGGTTCGGCCATGTTAGCTTTGCGTGCCGCCGTGAGGGTAAGCTGTGTGTCCGCTGCGGTGGGCCTGCGCACCCTACCCCGTGCACGAAGCCTCCGCGGTGCTCGAACTGCTCGGGGGCCCACTCTTCCTCCTCTCGGGACTGCCCTGCTTTCAAGTTTGAATTCGAGATGCGGTCCTTAAGGACTACCGAATTCCTTAGTGCGCGGGAGGCGCGCGATAGGGTCCGTGACCGGGAGCCGCGGCGGGGGTTGCCCTATGCTGCGGCTCTTGACCCTGGCGGGTCCTCGGGCCCCTCCCGTGCTATCCCGGCGCCTACCGAAGTGGTGCCCCCCCCTGGAAGTTCCGGGGGTTGATGGTCCTCCTGGCGCCGCGGGACCTTCTTCTCCCTGTGCCTCACTTTCAGACATCCCATCTGATTCCCTGCCTACAAGTGCCCCTTCTCCCTCTCCGGCCTTGGGGTCTGGATCCTTGCCTACTCATCTCTCGGGTGGGGAAGGTGATGCCCCGAAGGGGAGGAGGAAGCGTCGCCGTGGTCGGAGTCTTCCAGACCCGATCATGACTGCTGCTCGCCCTGCTTCCCCTTCTTCACCGGAGGGGAAACGGCGCGCCGCTCCTGATCCGCTCGGGACCCCCCCCCCTATACGGAGGGCTAGTGAGGCGTCACCTGCCGGTGCCCCAACTAGTGTCCGGGTGTCGGTTGAGGTACACCGCCCCATGACACCCTCGATTGCTGACTCGGTTCCCATGGTGGACCCGGTCGAGAGGAGCCTGGCCCTGCTTCATGGAGTCTCTCTCCCTTCGGCTCCGGCTGAGAGTGGTCGGGTCTCTCTCTTGGATCTACCTCTCCCACCTGTGGTGGACCTTTCCTCACCCCCCCCGTCAGCCCTTGTCTGGTGTGACGAGCCCTCGAACATCTGGTTCTCCCCGGCCCCCCTCTGGTGGGGAGTCGGGGGTTTCGACTGGGCCCGTCTCGTCGTCTCTCCCCCCTCAGGGGAGCCCCCCTCTGAACTCCCTGTTCCACTTTCCACCACTCGTTCTACAGTACTACGGATGAAGCAGCTGCGGGGTCGGTGGCCCCTACCCCCCCCCGTTCGGGGTGAGTCGGGGAAGCCGATTCCGTCCTGGTTACGGACCGTTGAGTTTGCTGCTCAGCTTGGTCCGCGGCTATTTCTCTGCTTTCTCTGCTTCTTATAATGCCACTTCCCCTTACAGTTCCATTTTGCATTGGAACTGTAGGGGGCGTTTAGCTTACTGGGAGAACCTTGCCTCCCTGCTGGAGAGCGAGCGGCCTTCCTGTGTTTGTCTCCAGGAGACTATCCTGGCTGCGCGGGGGCTCCGTCGTCTCTCTGGCTATGTTGGTTTCCCTTGCACCCCGGATGAGCACACACGCCGGCGGGGTGCGGCGATTTATGTACATCATTTATTACCCTCGCGAGGTGTGCCTCTTCGTACTTCCTTGCAGGCTGTGGCTGTGCGGCTCTTTTTAGATCGCCAGTACACTGCCTGCTCGATTTATATTCCTCCTCATGACCCTTCTTCTCGCGACGCGGTTCGCGAGTTGGTGTTGCAACTGCCTCGACCGTTTCTCCTCCTCGGGGACTTTAACAGTCGCGACCCGGCTTGGGGAGATGTCCGGTCGACTAATGATGCTGGTATGTTGCTCTCCTTAATGGAAGAACTTTCCTTCGCGTGCCTCAATTCCGGTGAACCTACCTACTTCCACGAACCCACGCGTTCATCTACCTGTATTGATCTCTCCTTGGTGTCCCTCGATGCCTTACTCGATTTTTCGTGGAAGGTGTTGGGGGACTCTTATGGCAGTGATCATTACCCAGTCTGTCTTAAGCCGGTCGGACCGCAGCCGGGTGTCTCGTCTCGACCGAGGTGGTGCCTTGCGCTGACTGACTGGCCATCCTTCAGAGCTCGTTCCGTCATTGCCCGTTCGGTGTTGAGCTTTGGCTCTGTGGATGAGAGCTTGGATTTCTTCGAGCGGGTGGTGATGGGCGTTGCGGAGGACTGTATTCCTCGATCTTCCGGTAACCCGCGGACGCGTAGCGTCCCATGGTGGACTCCAGCATGTCACCAGGCGGTGTGTGAGAGGAAGAGGGCAACGCGCCGCTTCCACCGCACCCGGCGCGCGGACCACTTGATTGAGATGCGGCGGGCGAAGGCTTTCGCCCGCCGGACTCTCAAGTTGGCCCGTCGGGCCTCTTGGCGTGCTTTTGTGTCCGGCATTTCCTCGTCTACCCCTTCTGCTGCTGTGTGGAGGAAGGTACGTAGTATCGAGGGGAAGCCGGTCCCTGCTAGTCGCCCTGTCCTTCGGGACGGGGACGGTTTCCTTTCGGATCCTGCTGCTGTAGCCGATCGGCTGGCCGGTGCTTTTGCTGCGGTTTCCCGTTCGCCTTCAGCTGCGGATCGTCCTTTGTCGGATGTTACGTTCCCGCCGCCTGGGAACGAGCCCTATAACCGTCTCTTTAGCTTCTAGGACAAAATCCCCCCGTGGACAAAATCCCCTCGTGGACAAAATCCCCCCGGACACAACCCCCCCGGACACAATCCCCCCGCGGACAAAATCCCCCTAAGGCTTTATTAAAAAAATAAGAATACGACTGACTTTATTAAAGTTTTAACAAAAATATCACGACTAAACCTAACCAATCGTCAAGGGCGTACAATTACCTAACCGGGCAAACAAATAAGAATACGACTGACTTTATTGAAGAAGAAAAATTAAAAACACAAAGTCAAACAAAATTCAAAATTTAAAAAGACAAATTAAAAGCAATTCCCTTAAGAAAATCAAAATAGACCTGTTGTTATAGTCTTGTACAATTTTCAAAATGCGAGAAGAAGAAGACTTATACTTCTTCCTTTGCGGTTCTGTCGGCAAGCCAGCGATAATTTGAGAAATAAATGCCTGTTGGTAGCTTATTTCTTGCCCTAAAACTTTTAAAAATTTCCATATGTTTGGATGCGAGCATCCTGTTAGAGATGCAAAGCGTCTATGCCAGCCTTCGACAGAGTTATTTGTACGTGGAAGTTCTGTAATTGTTCTTGAGTACATATTCCAAATAGAAATGCTAAAAGTGGGTTCTCTTCGTTCTCGTCGGCATGGCCTTCCAATATAATTATCTTCAAAATAATCGAGAATTGGCAAACCTTCCACTGGTATAAAATCGTATAATTGTTCAAAAGCATCAATCGTTTTTAATTTTTCTTCTTTAATAAAGTCAGTCGTATTCTTCTTTTTTTAATAAAGCCTTAGGGGGATTTTGTCCGCGGGGGGATTGTGTCCGGGGGGGGTTGTGTCCGGGGGGATTTTGTCCATGGGGGATTTTGTCCGCGAGGGGATTTTGTCCACGGGGGGATTTTGTCCTGATACCGTCTCTTTACGATGCGGGAACTTCGGGCTGCCTTGGCAACCCGTCGTTCTTCCGCCCCTGGCCCTGATGACATTCCGTATGACTTTATTTGGAATCTGCACCCGATGGCCCTACACTTCTTGCTGGATCTTTTCAACCGGGTGTGGGTTGAGGGGTCGTTCTCTTCCCGTTGGAGGGAGGCGATTGTGGTCCCGATACCTAAGCCGGGGAAGGATCCGGCGGAGGTGGCTGGCTTCGGCCTATTACCTTGACGAGCTGCTTATGCAAGCTCCTTGAAAATATGGTGGCCGTCCGACTTTCCTTTACACTGGAGTCGCTTGGGTTATACCCCCCGACCCAGTATGGCTTTCGTCGATTTCGGGGTACTCTGGACCCCCTTCTTCTCCTTGGTCATGATGTACGGGAGGCCTTTTCCCGCCGGAATCTTGTTCTGGCCGTCTTTTTCGACGTCCAAAAGGCCTATGACACGACCCGTCGGGGAGTTGTCATGGACCGTTTGAAGTCTCTTGGTTTTGTAGGCTTTTTGACCACATTTCTTCGTAGCTTCCTCTGCCGTCGCACTTTCCGCGTCCGTAATGGGGCGGCCCTATCTGACCTGTATGTTCAGGAGGAGGGGGTGCCCCAGGGGTGTGTCTTGAGCGCCTTCTGCTTCAATCTGGTCATGTCTGCGCTACCGGGAGCCCTTCCGCCCTCGGTGCGCTGTTCCATCTATGCCGACGATCTGGCTGTCTATGCCGCGGGGACGAGTCCCCCCCTCGTGGAGAGGCAAGTCCAACTCGCGGTCAATCGGATTGAACGTTGGGCGTCGTCGGTGGGCCTTACGCTGTCTTCCCCGAAGACTTCGTGTGTGGCCTTCCTTCCGTCGAGGAGACGGGGATCCGGCGCCGTCCCGGCCTTTAATCTTACACTCGGGGGTCAGCCTCTGGCCCTCGTTCAATCAGTACGTTTCCTGGGTATGGTTTTCGAGAGCCGTTTGAGCTGGGTTCCCCACCTTCGTCGGCTGCGCGAGTTTACAAGACGTACCCTGGATTTGCTGGGACATCTGTCGCATACTACATAGGGGGCGGATAGGCGGACACTCCTCCGTTTGTACGTGTCCCTGGTACAGTCAAAATTAGACTATGGGAGTGTGGTGTACGGCTCCGCCGTACTGGATCCGGTCCTCTCTAGAGGACTGCGCATGTAATCTGGCGCCTTCCGCTCCTCTCCGGTTGATAGTATGCAGGTTGAGTGCGACATCCCTCCCTTGGAGGATCGGAGGTCGTTCCTCATTGCCAAGCACTATCTCCGGATTCTCCGTCTTCCCAACTCTCCTATGTTCCAGGTGGTTGAGAGGGCGTTCTGCCGGGATAGGGGTTGGTATTTCACCGACACGGTGACCTCCCTCCTCGATGGTATGGGCACTCCTCCTCCATCCGTTATACCGGTCTCTTTTAGGGGTGTTGCACCTTGGAAGAGCACCCCTATTGCGTGCTGTAGGGCGTTGCGCTCCGTTCGCAGGGCCGATTCTGACTCTGCCTTGCTTCGGTCTCTGTTCCTTCAGCATGCAGCGTGTCACTCTGCATGTGTTGCGGTCTTCACAGATGGCTCGTGGTCGTCGGGGGGCGTTGGGGCTGCGGCTGTTCCCCAGTCGTCTGCCCTTGCTCCCCGATGTACCCGTCTCCCTGATGAGGCTTCCGTTTTCACGGCTGAGCTCTATGCCATTCTGAGCGCTATGGAGGTGGTGCGGGAGCATCCGGATGGGTCGTTTGTCATCTATTCGGATTTCCGCAGTGCCCTGGATGGCCTGGAGTGTTTTGACCCTGTCCACCCACTGGTCCGACGAATCCAGCTACTGTGCCATATCCTTGTCACTTTTGGTGGCAAGGAGGTGGTATTTTGCTGGGTCCCTGCACATGTTAACGTGGCTGGAAATGAGGCTGCCGATCGAGCTGCCCGTTCCGCGTGCCGACTACAGGTTTCACCCATGTCCCTCCCCGTTTCCGATTATATCCCTGGCTTCCGTAGGTTTTTGCGCTCCCGGTGGCAGAGTCGCTGGGATGGCGCTACAAATAACAAACTCTGCAAGATTAAACCCAAATTGGGATGTTAGGCCTCTTCCTTCCATCGGTCGCGCCATAAGGAGGTGGCTCTGGCCCGCCTCCGTATTGGCCACACCCACCTGACCCATGGCTATTTGATGGCCGGGGATCGGTTGCCCCGATGTCCCAATTGTAACGTCTCACTTACAGTTGCCCACCTCCTGGTGGAGTGTCCGCTTTACTCTGCGCGCAGCGCAGAGTATTTTCCCTTTTTGGAGAGCGTCGGGCCTTGTGATAGGCTTGGCACTATTCTATCTGAAGGTCCCTACTTTTAGGTAACCGGGTTGTTCTTCTTCCTCTTTTGCTCCCGACTTCTTTACCGGCTGTGACTCCGCTATGATCTTTCTGGTTTTTTTTTTTTTTTTTTTTTTTTTTTTTTGCGTTAGCTGTTCCGTAGTCGTCGTCCTGTGTTCGTTCTGCTATCCACCTTTCTTTTGGTGGCCTTGAGCGGTCATACTTTGAAAAAAAAAAAATATATATATATACACGGAGAGATTTGTGCCTTAGCTCTGTGTAAATGACTTAACCAGGTGCTATGTTGAAATGAACCCTAGAAATATTTCATTATTAAACTACTGTCAACAGAGGATGGTCAACTATAACAAGGCCTTCGGAAGTGGTCAGACCAGTTAGACTTTAGACTGACCAATATTCAGCTAAGCCATAGGTTTTGTTCCTGGGTTCCGCTATTTTATTGGTCAAACTTTTTTTAAAATATATACTTATATTTGCGCTAAGCCTGTGTTGGCTGAGCAAGTGATCTTTCTCGTAGACTGTCGAATTCAAATTTAGTGTCAACTTAATTGCTAGAGTGATAAGGTACGTGTGTCTGCTGCACTCGCTTCTGCTGTTTTTATGTTTATATTGTATGTTTATCTATCATTAAATATACAAGTCGCCGTAATTTGTTCAGAGAATACTTAAAGCAACTCTGAATATATATATATATACTATTGCTGGAATGACTGTTAAAACTCTTTGAAAGATGCGCAATGATGAAGGGTCTAGTCTTTTCTGGAAGAGAGTACTGCCACTAGGTTCTTCCTGCCAGGTAGATGTACCCTCACTGCCTCGATTTAGAAGAGTTCCAGCTAGGCTAGAAGAGGGTTGTGTTCCACCAGAAGGTCGCTTTGCTCCTGAAGATCCTTACAGAAAGGCAGAGTATGAAGTTCTGGACCTCATTATAATATCCATAACTGAGAGGTTTGACCAAACAGAGTACAAAATGTATGTCCAGTGTAAAGAGTTGCTTCGCAAGGATGCAAAAGGATAGACGTTCACAGCAGAATTAGCGAGTGTAACCTCATTCTAGAGCTCAGACTTCCTTCCTGCAAGAGTACATACACATCTAGCAACCTTCAGTACCAACTTTGTGTTCAGGTACCCTTGAGCAGTTAATCCTACGTGATGTAGTTACATACACGCAATCACTGACACCTGGCCAGTAATCTCTTATCTCCTCTGTGATCACATAAACAAAGTTAATTATAGCGATGCCAGCCACCATTAATTGTAGTGAGCGCTCGTTCAGTAGTCGTGCGTATTAAAACTTATCTGAGTTCAAACACGACTCAGAAAAGGCTCAACCATTTGATGCTATTGTATGTACATAAAAAAAGGTGTGGTTATTTAGGGTTAGTTCATGTTGCCTATGGAATTGTTCAGAGTTCTAAACATAGGTTATCCTTGCGTGGTAAATTTAACACACTGTACTTTGCCGAGACGATAGTTCTGGTACGAGCCAAGGTCACAATGACTGAAAGGGCAGTAAAACATGCTGATGTTGACATGAAACAAGTGTAATACCTAGTACTTTTTTTTACTAAATATATGCAATTTGCAAACTCATCTAAAGTTATTGATTACAGTCGGTCATGAGATGAAATAAATCTTCAAAATATTTTTACTGTGTGTATATATATATATATATATATATATATATATATATATATATATATATATATATATATATATACAGGGTATCCCATAAGTCCGGCATCATAGGAGAAATTAAAATTTTTCTATTTCTACAAACCATAATTCATATTTTTCTCTTTCTACAGGCCATAATGTCTGTGAACAAGGCAGAACGAATCCAGATAATTCTACTCATAGGAAGTCGGAGTCAAAGAGGGGCCGCTGCTAAATTTAACAGACTGCATCCAGACTGCGAGTCAATAACACAGAGTTGTGTTGGCAGATTTGTTGCAAAATTTAAGGAAACAGGATCCATAGAAGATAAACCACACAGTGGACCTTCAAGGAGGTCCACTGACGATGATACAGCGACCGCTATCCTGGCTCATTTTAGCAGAAGTCCCAATAAGTCTCTTCGGCGATTGTCCGCTGAGACAGGAGTGTCGAAAAGTAGCATCCATCGCATTCTTCAGGCTCACAAATGGCACCCATATAAACTTCAGATCCTACAGAAATTAAGTGATGATGATCCCGACCGGCGGATGGAATTTTGTGAATGGGCTACGGAACAATATGCTCGGGATGCCAATTTCCCGTCCACCATTCTGTTCAGTGACGAGGCTGTTTTTCATGGAAATGGTGAGGTAAATCGACAGAACACCCGCTACTGGTCTCAAAACAACCCTCACTGGTATACCTCTTCAAAGGAACAAGGTGCATCTCGGGTGATGGTATGGTGTGGCATTTGGAAGGATGGCATCATAGGCCCCTTCATTTTCGATGAATGTCACTGGAGGCACCTACCTACGTATGCTCAAGGAAGAAGCATTTCCCAGTGTCTTGAACGAAGAAGGAAATTTCCCAACATGGTTCCAGCAAGACGGCGCTCCTGCACATTACAGCACCCAAGTAAGGGAATACATGTACCAACAATTCACTGGTCATTGGATAGGACGTCGAGGGCCTGTGGAATGGCCAGCTAGAAGCCCGGATCTCACGCCACTAGATTTTTATCTCTGGGGCCACTTGAAAGCGCTGGTATACGCAGAGAAAATTAGGAGTGTTGAACATTTGCGGCAGCGCATTATTGGGGCATGTAACACCATTACTCCTGACATCATTCACCGCGTGATTGCTGACTGGGTATCACGTCTGAATTTGTGTATTGAAAACAATGGTGGACATATTGAGCACGTTCTGTAATTAAAAGCTTTTGTTTTGCCTTCTTTTATTATTTTTCCTATGATGCCGGACTTATGGGACGCCTTGTGTATATATATATATATATACATTTTAACTGCAAACAACACACAGTATAATTAATGTAAAGAACGACGCTTGTGTAGAAGAACGTTCCGCACAAGATGAGGAGGGAGAACGAACAAATGAAAAATGAGGTAACCACCCGGGAATCGAACCCGGGATCTTCCGATTGCCGGTCAGATATGCTATCCACTACACCATGGGCCTCGATTAATCAGAAGTCGTAATTCTCCTACATACGAGCAGAAACCAATCGGAAGATCCCGGGTTCGATTCCCGGGTGGTTACCTCATTTTTCATTTGTTCGTTCTCCCTGCTCATCTTGTGCGGAACGTTCTTCTACACAAGCGTCGTTCTTTACATATATATATATATATATATATATATATATATATACAGTATATATATATATATATATATATATATATATATATATATATATATATATATACATATACAGTATATGAATTTGTTTATTGCCAAAATAATGTATTGGTTATTAAGCTCATATGGTTGTTGTTATTATCGTTAATATTATATATATACAGTGGCGACTCGTGGTATAAATGTATGGGGGTGCGATTTCATAAAATTGTACGACAACACGGACTCACAATAGGCTAGGGCGAATCCAACTGCCGCTCACAAGAGTACTTGTATTAACATATGCGGCTATGCCAGACGTACAATTCTAGTAATTACAAATAAGTAATAATTTCAATAAAATACATATAAATGGTTTATATCATTATTACTGAAGTAACTATTAGTAAAAATAAAGTTGTTATTATAAAAAAAATTCGCGATTGTACTTATATTTTCATTACAACAGTAAAATATAATTTATATTTACTTGAGCGAAAAATCTATCGCTCCATTCGGCTGCAATATTATTTTGTATTCAAACAGCAGTACGCTGTTTGAAGCTATGCTATAAGTTTAGAATATTATGTACTGTATGAAGGCTTACTCAAAATGCCTCATGAATCATGATATGCCACATGAATTTTTAAAATATATTTCAAGAATATTTAGTTTAATATCTTAAAATTAATATATTTTTTATCTGTTAAATTAATATTTATCGTTTCAAGCAAGGGGGAGCGACCGCTCCATCGCTCCTATACGCCAGTCGCCACTGTATATATATATATATATATATATATATATATATATATATATATATATATACGATGCTTGGTGCGAAAGTGGTGCCTCCTATTGCGTTTATGAGCTGGAAAAAGAGGTTGAAAATTTAAAGATCTTCAATTATTAAGAAGATTTATAAGCAATAAGATACCTTTGGGTTACTTGCATAATACGAATATTTGGTCGATGAGTCTACAGCTGAATGTGTAGCTGACAGATGTTTCAGTACAGCTATGATTAGGCGCTCACTTGTTACGTTATCTGTTATACTGTATATGATTTCACTAAGGGTAGTTGACATCATTTTTTAGGAGAAATCTTGTAAGTAGATGGGGCTTTGCACAATTAGGGCACTCATTAGCCTGCATATGTGTCTGTTAAAGAGATGCTTTGTACTCTTGATTGTAAAAGCCTGTAATGATAGAATACTAAAACATTTGATAATGTTAAGCCGACGGAGCGACTGGGAAAATGTAAAGACACCATAATTTGTTATGTGAATTACGAAAAGGCGTTAATTTAGAGTGAAAAATAAAAATATTGACTTTGTGTACATTAAGGTTAGATTTGTTTCTTTTAGCTCAGACTTGAAAATTTGATGATTGCGATACACACACACACACACTCATATATATATATATATATATATATATATATATATATATATATATATATATATATATTATATATATATATATATATAATATGTGTGTGTGTGTGTGTGTGTGTGTTAACAGGTTTGGTAAAAGGTAAAAAGTTTCTGTTAAAGGATGTGAATCATTTTAAACTAGCAAGGCCTCCAGTTTGGTAGAAATATATGAATACTTTTTGTAAACATTTTTATTACAAGGCTCGCTTTTGAAGTGTCTTGCCAACTGTTGTGGTGAACAATGGAATATTAGTTAATTTAAATAGCTGGTTGGTTTCATGAAAGAAAGCTGTAGTCCTTTACTTGAAATGATTAAATATGCAGAGGTTGCTATGCTTATGTGGTGCCCATTCACGGAAGGGATGCGAGGAAATTACAACAGCATTGGTTTAACATTTGTTGGTAGGTAAGGTACTAAAAAGAATTATGAAGAATAATATAATCTTTTTTCATGTTTCATGATTATGCTAAAAAACTAAGCTGTGGCGGGGCTTATCTACCTATGTAGCTCAACATAATACTTAAATACCATTCAAAAAATCGGTTGTACTGTCCGGTACAATAAGGAAAGCAATATGAAAGAACTTTATGAATTTTAGACAGTGAGGAAACATGTAAACTGTAGAAAGATTTGCTTGGTAATATATACGATGCAGGCAGGAAAAAGGGGCAAATTGTGAATCTCTGAGGCTGCTGCAAACAATACTTTTTGAAAAGCCTATGTAGTGTGTAAGCTGCATGTATACAGTATGTAGTGAGGAATATGGAGAGATGTGTGTGTTTGAGAGCATGCTGCGCTGCTCACAGGGTAGATGAGACACGGAAAAAGATCAGCTAAGGAGGAGAGTGATGGGCGAAACAGGGTTCAGACACTTCCTGTCTTCTGTTGGAATGAGTCCAACATGCTCCTCCTTAGATATATATATATATATATATATATATATATATATATATATATATATATATACTGTATATATACACACATATATATATATATATATATATATATATATATATATATATATATATATATATATATATATATATATATATATATATACATATATGTATACACACATATATATATATATATACATATATGTATACACATATATATATATATATATATATATATATATATATATATATATATATATATATATATATATATATATATATGTATATATACCGTATATAATCGTGTATAGGTCGAGTTTTTAAGACTGAATTCTTAGGCAAAAATTAGGGAGTCGACCTTTATAAGTGTAACAATTTCGTGGGGTTGAAATCCGTGCACGATGGGGAGGGCTAGGAGCTACTGTTAGCGTCAGACATGAAAAATATTTACCATTTAGTACCAGTAAACAATGAAAACATAAAATATGTACAAATTATTAAAATTACAGAATGATAGCACAGGATCATATAAAACATAAAATGAATACATTTTTAAAAGTTTATTTATAGAAACATAAAATATGGTGCTTTATTACCCTAATTTGTTGTTCCACTACCCTCAACAACTGGGGTCGACCTATACAAGAGGCATATGATAAATTAATGATTTCTTGGCCAAAAATCAAGGGTCGACCTATACACGAGATCCGCCTATACTCGGGTATAACGGTATATATATAATATGCCTTTAGACATGACTGGTGTAAATATGCATGGATAGTTATTAAGCTTTAGGTATTAAATAATGTACATGTGTAAAACGTGTATGGTTGATTATGTATATATATTGTGTTTATAAAAAAATCTTATTGCCGTTTGTACATAAACTGACAACAGAAATGGAGTCACAATTGTCGACTCGATTGGAAAGATAATTTGTCGTTTCTCTGTTCCCCCTTCTGATGCTTAATGTGTATATTGTTGGAATAACTGCTATGAGACAAGTGTTGATCATTGTATAGTATTATAGAGTATAACATAGTATTGTATAGTTTAGTATTATTGTATAGTATCGTATAGTATGAATAAACTCTCTGTTGCTTATAATAATATTTTTCGTGTGCTATGTAGGGAACCAAAATGGTGCGGTGCAAGTTTTGTGTTTACTACGCGTAACCCACCTACCAGCCAAATGTTAATTCGGAAGAATATATATAATTTCATTAATAGGGTCCGAAACAGCTCTAATGTGTTATTGTGCAATATCCTCTCTTCAGATACTGTGTACCTCTCACCTTTTTGGCAGTCTTGGTTCAGACAGCTGCTGGTTTATAATACCTTATTTTGTAATGTAGCAAAGATTATATATGCATATTAAGTTGTGTTATAATAAGATTGTATGTGTATGTTGGGGTAAATGGCTATGCTGACCTTATTTTTGTACTCGTATGTTAGGTTAAGTGGCTATGTTGACCGTATTTTATATTACGTTCAGTGTATAATACGTAAGATTGTACTTGTATGTTAAGTTAAGTGACTATGGATTGTGAATGATTCGCAACAAAGATGTTTTGTTTGTTTCATAATTCTTCAGCATTTTTATTAAACTCTTTTATTTTCATAATTTCTCTAATTTTTTCATTAAGCACGATTATTTTCTCCTACGTATACGAATGACCTTTTCAGTTAATGATATCTCGTGTAATAACAATATACATAAAAATGCCAGATAATTAATCAAACAGTATGCCAGTATGCTAGGTTAAGTGGCTCTGTTGGCCTTATTTTTGTATTAAGTTCAGTGTACGAATATAATATGTAAGATTGTGCTTGTATGTTAGGTTAAGTGGCTATGGATTGTGAATGATCCTTAATAAAGATGTTTTGTTTTGTTTGTTGTTTTTGTATAGCTAATACGAGGATAAATAAATTAATCTTTGCCAGTGATGCAAAATGTAGTTGTGTTAAAGTTGTAGCTTTTGGCAAGTATTTTACAGTTGGTTGTTGATAAATCAAAGATAATCATGTACTAGTATGAGCTGGGGAGAGAGGCTCTGTTTAGAACGCATGTCATAGAAATATCCGAGTATCCCGCGTAAAACTCGCTAGCCGTTTTCTTTTAATTGCATATATTAAGAAAGTTTTTTTTGGCACAACCTACTTATCTGGTTATTGTTATATATATATATATATATATATAGATATATATATATAATATATATATATATATATGCACTAAAATCACAAAATAACACGTGACCTTATTAATCAGCAAACAACCACAGGGAAAAGGAAACACAAAGTCCGAGCGCTTTCGTGATATATTCACATTATCAAGGAGGAACAGAAAATAGTTTTCTGTTCCTCCTTGATAATGTGAATATATCACGAAAGCGCTCGGACTTTGTGTTTCCTTTTCCCTGTGGTTGTTTGCTGATATATATATATATATATATATATATATATATATATATAACAATAACCAGAAAAGTACGTTATGGCTAGGTCGAATTTTCTTTGCGCATTACACAACTTCACGTAATTAGTGATATAAATGGATGAATTAGTGCTGGCATTTCTTTAAATTTATCTTACAGATACATACCTTAGAACAGTAGTTATAGGTTAACTGGATGAACGATATGACAAAGAAGGAAGACATCGCTATTTGAATTTATGAAATATAAATTGCATGTATTCGCGTGTTCATCCTATTTTTTTTTAAAGGGCTGATATATATATATATATATTAAGGTAGGTTGATTTTCCGCATTTTTTTCGATATCGACTTTGGGCTAGTCGAGATAGTCAGGGCTTAATATGATAATAACTGACAAACAATTTCAGATCCCTAGCTTTAACCGTTTTTTTGAGGAAACCGTTTCAAAAATCGTCAAAAAATCGTACCGAAAAACACCGCATTTTCGCAATTTTGGACCGAAAAAATCATGCTATTTTCATAAAAAAATCCTGAAAAAAGTTACAATTTTATTGAAAAAAAGTAAAAAAAACATGTACAGAGTCAAATAGACACATTTAGATCCCAAGATCATCATAATTTTCACTGTAAGAGCCCTTAGAAGCAAAGGAAGGCCTCATCTGGCGGCTTAGGGCTTTGGCCAGAATGTGTTTGTGCCTTGATTCGAGTCCATAAACAGTATGGGAAGCTTCAGATGTCAACCTCACGGCCCTTTCAACACTGAGAATGTGAAGGCAGATCAGGCAGCTCCAGCTTGGTGCCATTCCGCAATGCTTCTTGAAGCTCCTGGTCAGAAAAGTCTTCTGTGAGAGCAGGTTCACAGATGCCACTTTGAGAAAGGTTGATTAGTTCTGACCAGTGGGTAGCTTCAATGTTGATGGCTGTGATCTTCTTCAGCCTCTTCTTGGCTGGCTTTCCACTTCTGAAAGAATAATAATTAATTTATTTTTTATTCCAGTTTAAGATTTAATCCCTATTAGTCTCAGAATTGCTGATTTAATTTAACTTAAATTAAAAAAAATAAATAAAAAATAAACCCGAGTTCTATAAATCCCCATAATCGAATCTTTTTCAGAAAGAAGGTAAGATTATTTCCATTATCAGAGGGGAGAGGGGGAATTGGCATAAGAAAATGTGAAAAAAAATTCGATTATGGGTATTTATAGAACTCGGGCCTTTTTTTTATTAAATAAATCCCCATAATCAAATTTTTTTTTTCACATTTTTTAAAATTAATAAATGCTTACCTGATGGACAGAATTTTCTTGAGAGCAGCTTCTCTCACTTCCAAGTCATCAGACTTCATCATGGAGTACAGCACATTCTCGGGCAGCAAGGCAAAGCATTGTACTTCAGGTTCTTGAAAGCAACACCCTGAATTTCTTCAGACTGCTGCTTGATCCTCTGGATCATGTTGAAGATGTACAGCTGCTGATTGTGGAACTTGCTGTCCCTTTTGATCTCAACCAACTGACTGCATACACTTCCACAATGAACTTGATGGCCTGGTAAAGCTTATCCTGTAGTTCTGGAGGGTAAGCACCTCTGGTCCACAGACACATCAATCTAATTGCCAAAGTCAACCATCTTGCATGGTTTAATGGTCCAATTTTCCAGGCAGCAAATCTTGGGTTGACTTTGCCCCTGGAAATTCCAAGCACATACTCCGAAAGAAGTCTCTGGTCGCTACTGAGATCATTCAGTGTCACCTCAGCAAATTCCACGTCATCCAGGGGGCCACTGAGTTTGGTGAATTCCACTTGTGGCAGATCTTGGTAGTCAATTTCACGGAGTTTTCCCAGCGGACCAGTGAAAGCAGTGGGACTTTTGGTACTGCCATCAAGATGCTTGAAAACAGCTCTGAAAGGAAGCTCATTCTGATGGAGTGAACAGCCAATGGTGTGCAATTTCCTCTCAATTTTATTTCCCACAGCTGTTACAAGGCCTCTATCCCAGCCAGTGTTTGTATTTGTGTTGTCAAGGAGGACAGCTTTCAGGGTATGAACACTGTTAAACTCCTCCAAGACACTAGCAACTTCTTCACGAAGAAGAACTCCATCGCACCTTTAATTGGGATGACTCTGTGAGTAAGATATGTTCCACTTCAGTTCCCGGCTCCTTTGTGAAAGTCAATGGTGCTCTTGTCCCTTTCCTTTCTTCAGCTTAGTCTCCCCATTTTCATCCTTAACTTCTCTGTACAGCAAAGTGTCCTTGTCAAATTTCCCATCAACCCCAATACAGACTAACTTTTCCAGACCCTCATTGTGCTTTTCATCACTTTTCACTTTCATTCTAGCTCTTTCCCTGTCCATTTTCGATTTATCAACTATTATCTGTTTCACATCAAGGCCAAGCTTAAGCAGGTCCATAGCTTGTAAGTCCAGGAGGAAGGCATTAGCAAGACTTGCCCCAAGATTGGAAGAACATCACCCCTGATCAGTTCCATGGCATATCTGGGGGTTTTCAAAAAGCTGTAACCTCCACTTGGTGCCTCCTTGGCTTGAACTCTTCAGCTTCACCACCAGATGGCTGAAATGAAATAAAAAATAAATTACTAAAGCGAAATGGGGGAAAATAGGGGAAAAAGTAGAGAAAATATGGGTAAAATCGACGAAAAATGGCCGGAAATAAGAATAAATTACTTAAACGAAAATGGGGAAAAAGTGGGAAAATAGGGTGAAAAATGGGTAAAAATTCAGGTAAAAGTCGGCGAAAATGGGCGAAAATAGAATAAATTACTAAAGCGAAAATGGGGGAAAAAGGGGGGAAATAGGGACAAAAGTAGGGATAATTTGGGTAAAAATGGGATAAGATATAAGAAAAAATATATTACCTCTCCTGATTCTCCTGAGCTGGATTCAAAAGAAATATCTTATGAAAGTGTGGAGGCAAAAGTGGCCAAATCCACTTCCTGCTGCTGTTGAATCTGGCTCTGTAATCTTTCTGCTCCAGCTGCAGCCCTCTGGTCTCTCTTCACAGCAGCTTTATCCACACATCCCAGCTGGAAAGAGCCCTTGGGTCCTATTTTGGCCCTCTGATCTCTCAAGTATTCCCTCTCCTCTACTGGAAACTGAAATATTAAAGTATATTAAATAGCGGATCTAAAATAAGAGATAAAATCCTGAAAAAAAATTGATTATTAATTTCTATTACCAGGGAGGGGGAAAGGAACATTGGCCCCAAGCTTGGTGTCATCAGCGAATTTGGCGATCCGACTGACGATGCCACCGTCGATATCATTTATGTAAATGATAAACAACAGTGGCCCCAAAACGGAACCCTGAGGAACCCCACTAGTGACCGAGGCCCAACCCGAACTAGCCCCTTTAATTACAACCCTCTGCCGCCTATTCCTCAGCCAGTTTTCAATCCACCTACCTATTTCCCCACCGATACCCAGCGCGCGCACTTTCGCCATTAGCCGGCGGTGAGGTACCTTATCAAAGGCTTTCTGAAAGTCAAGATAAAGTATATCAATCGCCCTACTCTTATCATACTCACTCAACATGATGTGGAAAAACTCGAGCAAGTTGGTGAGACACGACCTATGCCGTCTAAACCCATGTTGGGGGCCCACAAGCAGCTTGTAGGAATCCAAATGGTCAACGATCCTATCCGCTATTATCCCCTCTAATAATTTACCTACAACTGAAGTGAGACTAATGGGACGATAGTTCCCTGGACTTTCTTGATCCCCTTTCTTAAAGATAGGGGTCACGTTGGCTTCCCTCCAGTCACCAGAGACCTTCCCGTCTCCAGCGATTTGTTGAAGACTGTAGCCAGGTGGGGAGCCACCTGGTCGCGCACTTCTCGCAACACTCTGGGGAGAAACTGGTCTGGCCCAGGAGCCTTAAACGCGCTCAGTTTGTCTATTCTATCGGCAACGATTGTAGCGGTACATCGAACACTATCCAGGCCAGCACCTTCGTGCCTCACGCCTGGCTCGGGGATGACGCGGGTATCCTCCCTGGTGAACACTCCCGCAAAGTACTCATTAAGCACATTAGCGATGTCCGCGTCGGAGGTCCGCAGAACGCCGCTTCCGGCTTTCTACTATTAACATAACTGAAGAACTCCTTAGAGTTCCCCTTGCAGAGGCTTGCCACCCGTAGTTCTTCGTTACGTTTCGCTAGCCTAACCTTCGCCTTCACTTCCCTACACAGGCGGACACACGCTTCATGTTCTCATGGGAACGATTGGCCTTCGCCCTCCTATACGCTACTTTCCTATTTCGGATAGCCAAAGCGATGTCACGATTGAACCACTTAGGCTGCGTTGAAGCAGGGGTGACCGGTTTTGAGGGTATGACAGCAGAGTGCAGCACCATAAACTCGTCCTGGAATGCACTCCACACTCTCTCAACATCGCCGCCGACCTCGAACCCCATCTCACCTACGCTATCCCTGAGGCTAACAAAGTCCGCCCGCCGGAGATCGAGCTTACTGCCTCTCGAGTTACTACGCTTCACCCGATGGACGCACACACGGAACCTAATCAGACCGTGATCACTCCCGCCCAACGATTCGTCAACGGTGAGGCCAGTGACGAGGTTGTCTTCGGGCGTGAATACTAAGTGTAGAACGATTTCGCCTCGTGTAGGCTCAGTGACCCACTGAGTGAGGAAGTTCTCATCAGCAAAGTCAAATAGCCTCCTCCCTTTAGCATCAGCAGTCCTGTCTTCCCACTTTATGCCGCGACAGTTAAAGTCTCCTAAAACTACACACACCCTATCCCCTAGCAGGCTACTGAGTTCGGTGTACAGGGCTGTATCCTCCTCGAGGAGGAGATGCGGAGGTCTGTACACCAAGATTAACCTATAGTTCGTCCCTGCCACATTCAGATCGACGCCAAGCAGCTCCCGTTCCGACTGGAAATGGCAGTCAACCGGACTCAACGTGTCTCTGACGTATATTAGTACCCCACCTCTCTCCCCACAGGTGCGGTCTTTGCGAAACATTCTATACCCGGGAATTTCGAACTCCCCAACGTAGTCCCTACGATCAGTATGAATCCAGGATTCGGTGATAGCAACGATATCCTGGTATTCTGATGCTAAGAGCGCCCGTAGCTCGCAAAACTTATTCCTAATCGACCTAGCATTAAAAAGCATTGCACGGAGGGAGCCTTCCCTATTCTGACCGCCCCCTAGCACGACCCGTTTCCCGAACAGCCAGGGTTGTCGGGAGTTGAAGAACCCCTCACCAATGAGGGGGCAACTTCCGCAGGAGCCTGAGCCCCCTCCAACGTGGAAGGAGGGTCACCCACCTGTACCTGGACGCACCCTTCAGTTGAAGGTACGTCCGCCACCGGCTCATCATCATCTCTCCCCGGTGGGGGCCCTTCATCTCTCCCCGGACTCGACCTCACCATTCTGTATAGGTGCCGGTCGAGCAGCGCGCCTAGCACACCTTTACCCTTGTTATTGAGGTGGACACCATCCCTCTGGTAAAGGTTCCACCTACCTGAAAATGCATCGAAGGGGGTCAATAAACCTCACGCCCAGCGGGACGCACAAGTCTTGCACCCTCTCGTTGATGTCAATGACCTTACTGAGTGCGTGGTCACTGGCATTCATTCGCGGTAAAATACCCATTAACATTCCCCTGTCTGTCTTCAGTTTTAGATCATCCGCAAGAGACATGATCTCGGTGATGATCCCTTCTGTAAGACCTACCCTACCGCCTTTGAGGAACAGGTCGTTGCCACCAGCGTGGACAACGATCGCAGTCCTCCGACTAGACACGCGCACCTTCTCTACCTCCTTCCTTAAGTGCGCCGTTCCCCGCCCAGGTAAGCACCTTACCCTTCCTCCCGTCCAGGTTTGCAGAAGAAAAGTACTTCTCCTGGCCCCTGATCTGCGAGTCCCCAATTAAAACGGTGTCTTCCTCCTTCGAGCACAGGAGACTAAAGCGGTTCGAGGTCCTAACAGGGGCAACTGGGGTCTCAGGCTTCGGCTTCGCAGCCTTCTTGCCCGAGACCTTTCGATACCCGTCGCCACCTATAGACGCAGTTACACCACCCGACCCACCCCGAGCGGTAGCTACATCCTTTGGTTTCTTTGGGCCATCAGTAGGCCCCTTCCCACCCTTTTTCTTTATCGGTCCCTTCCCACCCTTCTCTATCGACCCCTTCCCACCCTTCTCTATCAGCCCCTTCTTTGCGCCCTCCACCTTACGCCGCGGTTCCAAGCATTCCACGTGGGTCGCTGGCGATTCCTGACACTGATTTAGGACCCTGGCCCACGGTTGCACCTCTACCGTTTCTCCGCGGTCCCGAGCCCTGTTGAGTCCATCCCTGGTCCGCCTTTCCATGGCAGTACCCTATCAATGAGCTCCGGGGTGGAGGGCGTAGCCGCATCAGTGACCGCCGCACATCTAACAGCCGGTCTGGACGACTCGAGCCGCCGGACCCTCTCCTCTAGCTTCTCGTAAAACCGCATGAGTTCGCAAAAGCGGCACATGCTGGAGTGGTTGATCTTCGCGAAGCAGGCTTCTTTGAAGTTTGTCACCCACTGGTTTACTTCACACCTCGCACATTCAGCCTTCAGTTTCTGCGGTCCAGTCATTGTAACTTTTTTTTTTTTCGAAGCTGAATACTCTGAATAAGATAAAGCGTTCTAGCAATGAAAACTATCAAAAACGTTCTGACCAGTATATAAAAAAGGAGGGGGGGAGTGAATTCTTCCCGCACGTAGACGCATCCACCTATTTGGAGTGACGTTCATCCCTTCCAGAAGACTACACCTCTCGCTGCTGCCGCACCGACCAAAGGTCTCCCCAGGGCCGGACAGTCTCAAACGTGTCGCAGCTACCAACTGACAAACACTCTCGACGTAGGCGTCACGGATTTCCCGCCAGGAGCGACAGCGAGATGCAGCCCCTTACTAAGTCTTACTAGTCACTCACAAGCGGCCAGACTCTTAGAATCCAGTGTTCAAGGGATATCCCACCAGACCCACAGGCTACGCCCGAGACTTTACGCTGGCCTGGCAGCCAGCTGGGCAGTAAAGCTTTCTCACCTTAGAGCAATACAGGGAGAGACAGAGACAGAGACAGAGACAGAACCTGGTGCTGCAGAAATGCATCTTCTGCACGAACACTTCCAGAAAAATAAAACTAGCGTGGGTCCACGAACACGATGGAACGCGCCAGGACGCTGGGTAAAAGGTGCCTTTTTTCCTTCTCAACAGGGAATGTTTGTTTGTTTAAATTTCTCGTGAAAGACGGTGAAGGAACCCAAGGGGGAAAAATTGATCTTTTTTGTTTGGTTTTGTTTGTTCAAATATCTCTCATGAAAGACCGTGAAGGAAGGCGAAGATGAATCCCTTTTCTTTTTTTTTTCTCATGAAAGCCCATGAAGGAAGGCGAGGATGAATCCTTTTTAATTTAATTTTTTTTTCTTAAATCTCTGAAATTTTTTCTCATGAAAGATCATGAAAGACACCTTATAAAGGGGTGGCTGTCATGAAGGAAGGTGAGGGGGGAAATTTTCAAATTGATCCATGTCTGTCTCCCCAGATGCCATCATGCTACTTGCGTCATTCCCAGATTTAAGTATTCCTGCTAAGGTCGTTCTATATACTTGTACGCATCGTGACTTCTGACTCCCCAGGCACCAGAGTTCGTCTGACAGCCAGCTGCAGTAGTTGTCCCCAAGCTACAGATTCCGAGATTCCGAAGGTAAGAAGCTAGTGCGCATGCTATGAGAAGTGAGATAAAAAATATTCTGTTACACTTGTTACAATGTACATTTGACTGAAGTGAGTAAACTGAGAAAATATTTGTTGTTTTTCCTAAAGCAATTAAAATTCACTGAAATTTATTTGGGTTTTTGTTCTTATTTTTCAGTTAATTAATTCACCTATAGAAGAGCAGAGATGGAATCACGATCCCAAACACCAGTGTCTCCACAACTGAAACAACGTCCTTCTTCACATGAAGCTAGCAACATCCCCTCTTGCAGCAACTCTGCACCAACAGCTTTCCATACATCAGCATCTACGCTTTCAAGCTCCCAATGCTGAATTATTCAGCAAGGAAAAAATTTGTGAACACAAGGCATTCTAAAGAACATTGTACGTTTAGAACTCCTGAGAAGTTGCCTCATAATCTTTTGTCAACTAATTTACAAGTGTCTCGGTACTTACCCTATCTCAAAGAAAGGAAAATCAAACAAATAACTCAGGAACTACTAAAACTTTGGCAGCAAGCATCAATTCCCATAGTTCAGGAAAATGCTGTATTTCAAAAGGTAACAAGATTCATAGAAAGAGGAGCAACGTTGAGTAGATCAAAAACATCCGTGAAACTAAAAAATGAATATACTGTATGAATAGTCTCAGTAATTTGTTTGATATATGTGCCTGTAAATGCAATTTAAAATCTCATACAGACATATGATGCAGTGATGATTGTGAAGAAATTCTCATAGCTTGCATATGTCGGAGAGATAAAAAGCACCAAAAGAGGAATTGCAAATTCCGTAAAATGTACATAGGTAGTGTAGATGTGCATGCCACACAAATTTTACAAAAGAGATACAAGAGGAAAGTCTCAGAACAAGAAAAGAAAATCATCAATCGTTCCACTAAAGTTCAAACCTTTGAACTTAGTAGAAAATTTTTCAGGTAAAGACAGTGACAATGGGTTAGTGAAAATTGAAAACTGTGGTTTTGAAAATACTGGGAGCCAAATGAGAATGTCTTTGCGGCATATTGCAATGCAGGCAGATAGATTCGGTGTATCAGATCGTGCTATTGCAACTGCAACTTTGATAGACGTTGATATAATCACCAAAGAAGATGACCATCTCGTAATAGATAGAAGTGAAGTGCGGAGAGAAAGAGAAAGACTTCGAAAAACATTGAAAAGTGATAAAGTGAATCCTATTACTTCCATATACGTCGATGTTCAAAAGGATCAGACTTTAAGTAAAGTGAAAGTCAGTGATAGGTGGTACAGTGAAAAGAAGAGTGAAGACCACTATGTAATGATTGCTGAACCAGGTGGAGAGTATATTACCCATCAGACACCAGCATCGAGTAAGGCTATAGACATAGCAAATTCAGTATTGTCAGTTATTAAAGAGATACATCTACAAAATGATATAGCTGTAATAAGCAATGATAGCACAAATACCAACACTAGGTATAAAGGAGGTGTGATTCATGTGGACAAAGCACTTGGAAGGCCACTTCAATGGATCATTTGTATGCTTCATACAAATGACTTACCTCTGAGACATATTTTTGAAACATTGGATAGTACAACATCTGGGGCAAGTACCTTTGTTGGTCCTATTGGGAAAGCCATTCAGTTTTGTGAAATCAATCTAGTAGTACAATTCAAACCTATAACTAGTGGTAAAGAACTATTATATCTGCCTCAACACATTGTTGATGATCTTAGTAGAGATCAGCAGTACTTATACTGCATTATTTCAGTACAGTTGATGAACACCTTGCTCATGCAAAGCCAGGTCCTCTTAGTCATTCTAGATGGTTAACTCTTGGTAATAGGGTTTGTAGGCTTTATGTTTCAACAATGAAACCAAGAAAGAAACTTTATTCAATAACACACTTCATTGTGACAAATTATGGTCATAATTGGTTTGACATCAAGTGTAGACCTAATTGCATAGATGCCCCAAAGCATGTATTTTCTGCTATTAAGAGAGTTAAGCATTTGCCTAGAGAATCGGTAAAATTGTTAAGAAGTATATATCCCGAAATGCATACTTTGCTCACTCGTAAAATATTCTTCTGGCAATGTTGTGTGACTCAGCTAGGGAAAAACGTAAAAAAGCTGTTTGTAAAATCATGGACATGCGAAATGAGACTGGTCAAAATTTAGAATTGAGAAATTTCAAGGTTCTTAATCTTAATTTTGATGCAAAGGACTGGGATGAAATAATTAATTGGAATGATAGTAAACTAAGGCGCCACCTCTTCCAATGAAGCTAACAAAAGCAGAAATTTTAGCTATCAAAGGAAACGCATTGAACATTCCAATTATCCCAATCATACTCAGAATATAGAGCGATGTACTAAATTAGTGACGGACTCTTCAAGTTCAATATTTGGGTTTGAAGCACGAGAGGGTTTTATCAGAGCAAGAATGGTTTTACGTAGTCTGATGCCAGACGTAGAAACAAAAAAGGATTTTGCAAAAAGTTTGCCTTTTTTATTCGGATAGTTAAGGTTGTTATTTGCAGCTACTATTTGTGTATTCATTTGCTGTGTCTCTGTACTCTATATGTATTTAATAAAACAAATTTGGTTATTTTTTGTTCTTTGTTTCTTTATATTCCTTGCAACAAAACACTAATCCAGAAAAGAGAAAGTAAGTAGAAATTTATTAAATAACCTGAAAATTGTTTGCAGAAGATATACTTTTAAGTTTTGTGTGGGTTATATCATTTGTTTCCCCCCCCACAACATAGCCAAGGATCAGTTATAAACCAACGTAAACTCAGTTACAACACCCATTTCATATTTTAGCAAAAAAAAAAATATATATATTATATATATATATATTATATATATATATATATATAATATATATATATTAGCTTAGATCAAACTTTGTCACTGACTCTACAGAATTGTTTGATTACTCTTCTCCCTCTGTTCGGACTGTTTTCGACTATCTTCCGGTTTTCTTCTGCGTTCCTTTTCTCTCTCCAACTTCAAGAATTCGGGTTTTCTCTTGCATTGGGAAAATATGTTCTTTCGTCTTTATCCCGTTTGATCCTCGAACTTTTTTTTTATGCAGGAAGGAGAGGCCAAGGGCAAATGCCCGCAAAAGCGACCCCCCCATAGAAGAAGAAGAGAGCCAAAATCAAGGTCTGGGGTTTACTGTACAAATAACTTTAATTACATTATATTATGAGGTTTCCAAATTCCTAACTGTGTTATATTATTTAATTAAGTTATGTTACCTATTTGACAATATTAAATGATTTTAATATCTATTTCAAGTACTATTTGAACACTGAGACTGTTTACAAATGCATGATTTGATGAAATAAATACGTGGCATCACGTGAGTAGCATGGCCGCAAAATGAGAGTGCAGAGCAATTGTAATGTTGATCAAATGAGTGCCAGTGCCACCCACCCCACACCCTTTGCTGCAAAATGCCAACCCCCCTCCCCCAGTGCCACCCCCCCAGGTGCCAAAAAAGGGGAGAATCCCCCAGCAAGCTGTGGGGTGTCAACCTAACTTCTTTGAGAGAGAAAGTGAAGTGGGACGGCCTCACCCTCCAAAGGGTTATACCTAACTTAAGAGAGAGAGAGGAGGAGAGAGAGGAGGAGACCATCCAGCGTCTGCGAGATGCAGAAGCTTAATGAGAGCTCAGTGGAGCATCACTTGGCTTAGAACTCGAAATCCGCCAGTTGGCTTAGAAGACTTAGAATGCATAAATGGCCTGAATATATTAATAACCTTCGAACGAATTAAAAACGCACACAAACGCACATACACTCCCCGACTATACGCCCATAGATC
The DNA here is from genome assembly GCA_023014485.1 of Bathynomus jamesi. NCBI lineage: Eukaryota > Metazoa > Arthropoda > Malacostraca > Isopoda > Cirolanidae > Bathynomus > Bathynomus jamesi. Next base: position 36,065 of record JAJOZX010005654.1, read on the forward strand.
CCCTATTATTACACACACACTCACATACACACACAACGTATAAAAACAGATGCTTGTATAGCCCCGATAGCAAAATATATACGAGTATAACCACCACACAAAAACCACCACAGCACCACAACCACCAATCGTCTAAGGATAGCTTACCATCACCTAACCCACGGCTTTTACTTACCAGCTCCTGGTAGACCGACAAGGTCTCTAAATACGATCCAATTAATAGACAAAGCTATTAAGCATAAACAAATACGTTTATGGGGCCAGGGGGTAGACCAACAAGGTCTCTAAATACTAGTCAATAGACAGATATTAAGTATAAAAAATACGTTTATGGGACCAAGAAGTAGACCGACAAGATCTCAAAAGAAGGGTGACGCTACTATTGAACTTCTCATGGTGGAACACCACGAGGCCAATTTGACGTTTGGTACCCGATCTTTTAAACAAAAAATCGAATAGGATAAATTAAGTTTAATGCCAAAACAAATTTTCACCATAATATACAATTTTATCCAAATTTTCACCATAATATACAATTTTGTCCTTAAACTATAACATAAAAAGCATTACTATGATTTTTAAAACAAAATATAAATTAAATTAGCGGTAACTAATTCATTTTTCCTCTTTTGACCAATTATTTTGTTTCAATACAAATTTATTGAATGTAGCCTTAAAAGTCTCAAAGGAGGGAGGGCTAGGGCGTCTTTCAGTATTCGCCACATCTTGCGTCTTTACCGAATACCACTTCATAAACGTCGAACACGCAATATCAAAGGTAGCCATCACTATTTTTCGTCTACGTGAGAAATCTTCAAATATACGACTGAGATCCAGGGCTTGCAGCGGTCAACTGAACACGCAGGGTAGAGATATGCCCAGGTAGTAACAGGAGACACGTGACCTTTGATCGGTCATACAGGGGACGCAGCTTGGACTTTTCCTATACATACGCTACTATTTAATTATTTGGAGAGATGTTACCCAATGAAGTTTAATTGACTTAGAAATAAAGACTTAAACCTTTATTCCTTAATGTATGTGGGGGGTCAATTAAATATATGAAATAACTTTGCTTATCATACCAAATAAACTTCAAATATATATAGTAGTGTATTCCAGGCTTTAATTAAAAGCCACTGTACCGCTCAGAAGATTAATCCGTAAATTCAAATCTTACAAGAATAAAGGAAATATACTGAACATTTTCTGGCTGATAGGCGCCAATGTGTGTGTCTGTTATTGGTTCTAGTGGAGTTAACCGTGATTTGGCGGTGTTTACATTCGCGGTTCTCCCCATGCCATCCCTCCACAGTGCACCTCAGTCAGTGTCTCTCAGTGCTACCAAAAACAATATTAGCAACAATATTAGCAGAGGGAGGGGTTACAACAGTGCTTTTCCCAGGAATTGAAATTAGAGGGGTTGTTCGAATTTTTAATGGGGTGAGGATCGAGGGGTGAGACCGTGAGGGCGAGGTGGGCTTTATTGCACCATACTAAAAACTGAAAAAATTTTCACACTCATTTTATTAGGTTTAACTCATCTTTTAAAATTGGCTCAGGACGGTACCAGATGAGCCTGGTGTACCTGGCTATGTGCAGTGGAGAGCGCAAGAGAGCAACTCGCTCCTCTACCAAGCCATGCCTAGAAGCGGGGCCCACCACCATGATCTTCGTGTGAAGAGAGACCGACGAACGGAACCGCAACGAGGTATACACACACACATTTTATTCACGCGGTTATCCGTGGTTCACTGTCGTCAATTGAATTAACCATGACTTACTAATTGTTACCATTGTGTACTTATCGTGATCGTGACATGGAGTTAACCTTCATTTAACTGTGTTTACATTCGCGGTTCACCTCCCGCCATCCCACCACAATGCACTTCAGTCAGTGTCTCTCAGCGCTACCAAAGACAATATTAACAACAATGTTAGCAGAGGGGGGTTACAACAGTGTTTTCCAGAGGAATTGAGATTAGAGGGGAGGGTGTTCGAATTTTTAATGGGGTGAGGGTCGAGGGGTGAGACCGTGAAGGCGAAGGTGGGCTTTATGGCAGCATAGTTAAAACTGAAAAATGTTTCACGACCATTTTATTAGGTTTAACTCATCTTTTAAAATCATTCCACAAATTAAAGTTGGTTACTCACACCTTCTATGAAGCAATACATCGACATCCTTCTTGGCTTCTTGTAATTTTGCGCAAGTTGACCTGATTTAAATATAACATCCTTAGTCATAGACAGGGAAAGATGGAATGAGGAAGAATGTTCCAGAACTGGCCATTAGATTATTCGTCGTTTTTCTCTTAAAGGGCATTCAAATTTCTGCTTTTACGTTATTACACGGGTTTGTCTTCATCTCTTGCCCTCTATCTATGTACAGGCTGGGGGAATCCACTTAATCTAAGAGAGAGAGTAGAGAAAGCAGGCATTTTCCCATTCACCACGGAATCTAAGAATCACAAAAAGGGATCTTTATTTGTGATACTTTAAAAGTTGGTGCATCAAGTTTTAAAGTATTGGCAAGAAAGATCCCCGATTTTATGATTCTTAGAAACTGTAATGAGTATGAAAGGCAAGGGGTAACTCAGGACGACTTCATGCGCTCGGCTGGGAGTGGAAAGCCGTAGTACTACAGCAACATAATAACACTAGCCCAGGGCGTTATGATACATCCTGGGATATTGTCAAAGACTTAAATGGTTGTTTCTCAGGACCGTCATAACAGTCAAAGTTGAAGTCTTCAAAGAAGGCTAGATGCTTGCCTCAGTACAATACCAGATGAGTCAGGTGTACCTTGTTATGTACGGCAGAGAGTGCAAGAGACCATCTCGTTCCTTTACCTGAGTGCAACATGCAGATTACACAGAATCAAACACAGTCTCGCTTGAACGACTTAACACCAAATAAACCTAATTCTGATTTTAATCAATGTAGAGCATGATGGCATAACCTTGCATCTGGTTGGCTAAAGGGGGCTTTCTCAAGGTAGATGAGTCATCAGTTAACGGTGCAATTAAACCTTACTTAAATACATTATTTATACACATCAGATTAAGGGGATGTTATTTACCCCACTAACAACAGTAGGTACGCATTTTGTAATGTAAACTCAATAGTGAAGCGTTTATTTCAAAAGCACAGAGGTAAAAATGAGACTCTTAGGTAACAAGTGAACATGAGAACACTGTGTCGGTCGCAGATGGACCATGAAAAGAGATAATTATTTGAGAGAGTAGGCAAATTGCTCTTACATATTAAGTTTGAAGATAAGTCTTTCCATTCTACAATTAAGATGTTCCCTTCAGGAGGCTTCTTATTGCCATTGAGGAAGTTCAGAGAAAATGATATATGAAGATAGCTAATAAAAATAAATAAATGAGGTTTGTCTGCTTTCCCCCCCCTTAAGGAATTGAAGATATTACAGTTCCTTAATGGTCTTAAATAATATACTATTACATTCAGGATACTTTTGGCTACATTTTTTGGGCATAAGGGGAATAAGCGATAAGATGCCTCAGTTGGTACTGTATCCTGACAAGCTAGAGCATTATTATGAAGAGGTATAATAAACACTAAATTGGATTTGTTAACAATAATGTTGTATGCCCTCATCAAACCTGGGCCAGGTTGCCTGCATAACAGGTTAAGTGATTTATGAACTGTTGAAGACCGTCCAACCTTTGACCCTCTGCAGCACCCCGTCTCATTCGGCAATTTGATATAAAAATAAAATTGCTTTCTAGAGAGGGACTTTGAACAACACATTGGCCGGATGAGTACTGAGCAATACGATAGTCGAGTCTGCGCAGGATAGAGAGAGAGAGAGAGAGAGAGATATATATTATATATATATACATATATGTATATATATATATATATAGAGAGAGAGAGAGAGAGAGAGATATATATATAGAGAGAGAGAGCTATATATATATATATGGAGAGAGAGAGAGAGTTACAAGGAGTTACAAGGAAAAGAAGTACCTCAAAAGGCCTTGCGGCCCATACCGAGGAGGTACCAATGGCAACGGGTGCCATGGAAAATTTTGTACACACTCAAATAGTGTGCAAGATTTGGTCTAACCTTTTCTTGAACTGATCCACAGAGAAACTGTTCACAACTTCTGAAGGTAACCTGTTCCATGTGTCACAGATCTTATACGTAAAGTAATTCCCACACACACTAGTGCTAAACCGTTTCAAATCCAACTTCCAACCATTGTTGCGAGTTGGGTTATCATTTAAACTAAACATACTTCTAAAATCGACATCGTTCAACCCGCGTAAGAGCTTGAAAACCTCGATCAGTTGACCGCGCAGCCTCCGAGTTTCAAACGAAAACAAGTTCAGGGCGCGTAACCGTCGATTGTAGCCCATATGCCTAACGGAAAGGATTAACTTTGTGGCCCTCGCCTGCACTCGCTCCAGCCTCTCAATATCTTTCCTGAGGGTGGGCGACCAGAACTGCACAGCATACTCCAGGTGGGTCCGAACCAGGGAATTGTACAGAGAGAGCACAATCTCCTTGTTCAGAAACTGAAATTGCCTCCTGATATAACCCAATAGTTTCTAGGCTTTCTTTTCCACCTCTACGCACTGTTTCGTAAACTTAAGGTCGCTGCTAATTAGCACACCCAAGTCCTTTTCTAAATCAGTCACCTCGATATGACTCCCCAACATCGAGTACTCCGACTTGGGATTGGCGTAGCCAATGTGCATCACTTTGTATTTACCCAAGTTAAACGGCATTTGCCATTTTCGGACCACTCTCCTATCCTATCTAGGTCCGCACGCAGTTCCTCGATCGCTTCGGGCGTCCCAACATTGGCCCCAAGCTTGGTGCCATCAGCGAATTTGGCGATCCGACTGACGATGCCACCGTCGATATCATTTATGTAAATGATAAACAACAGTGGCCCCAAAACGGAACCCTGAGGAACCCCACTAGTGACCGAGGCCCAACCCGAACTAGCCCCTTTAATTACAACCCTCTGCCGCCTATTCCTCAGCCAGTTTTCAATCCACCTACCTATTTCCCCACCGATACCCAGCGCACGCACTTTCGCCATTAGCCGGCGGTGAGGTACCTTATCAAAGGCTTTCTGAAAGTCAAGATAAAGTATATCAATCGCCCTACTCTTATCATAGTATCATACTCACTCAACATGACGTGGAAAAACTCGAGCAAGTTGGTGAGACACGACCTATGCCGTCTAAACCCATGTTGGTAGTCCACAAGCAGCTTGTAGGAATCCAAATGGTCAACGATCCTATCCGCTATTATCCCCTCTAATAATTTACCTACAACTGAAGTGAGACTAATGGGACGATAGTTCCCTGGACTTTCGTGATCCCCTTTCTTAAAGATAGGGGTCACGTTGGCTTCCCTCCAGTCACCAGAGACCTTCCCGTCTCCAGCGATTTGTTGAAGACTGTAGCCAGGTGGGGAGCCACCTGGTCGCGCACTTCTCGCAACACTCTGGGGAGAAACTGGTCTGGCCCAGGAGCCTTAAACGCGCTCAGATTGTCCATTCTATCGGCAACGACTGTCGCGGTACATCGAACACTATCCAGGCCAGCACCTTCGTGCCTCACGCCTGGCTCGGGGATGACGCGGGTATCCTCCCTGGAGAACACTCCCGCAAAGTACTCATTAAGCACATTAGCGATGTCCGCGTCGGAGGTCCGCAGAACGCCGCTTCTAATGGGCTTTCTACTATTAACATAACTGAAGAACTCCTTAGGATTCCCCTTGCAAAGGCTTGCCACCCGTAGTTCTTCGTTACGTTTCGCTAGCCTAACCTTCGCCTTCACTTCCCTACACAGGCGGACACACGCTTCAGTGTTCTCATGGGAACGATTGGCCTTTGCCCTCCTATACGCTACTTTCCTATTTCGGATAGCCGAAGCGATGTCACGATTGAACCACTTAGGCTGCGTTGAAGCAGGGGTGACCGGTTTTGAGGGTATGACAGCAGACTGCAGCACCATAAACTCGTCCCGGAATGCACTCCACACTCCCTCAACATCGCCGCCGACCTCGAACCCCATCTCACCTACGCTATCCCTGAGGCTAACAAAGTCCGCCCGCCGGAGATTGAGCTTACTGCCTCTCGAGTTAGTACGCTTCACCAGATGGACGCACACACGGAACCTAATCAGACCGTCATCACTCCCGCCCAACGATTCGTCAACGGTGAGGCCAGTGACGAGGTTGTCTTCAGTCGTGAATACTAAGTGTAGAACGATTTCGCCTCGTGTAGGCTCATTGACCCACTGAGTGAGGAAGTTCTCATCAGCAAAGTCAACTAGCCTCCTCCCTTCAGCATCAGCAGTCCTGTCTTCCCACTTTATGCCGCGACAGTTGAAGTCTCCTAAAACTACACACACCCTATCCCCTAGCAGGCTACTGAGTTCGGTGTACAGGGCTGTATCCTCCTCGAGGAGGAGATGCGGAGGTCTGTACACCAAGATTAACCTATAGTTCGTCCCTCCCACGTTCAGATCGACGCCAAGCAGCTCCCGTTCCGACCGGAACTGGCAGTCAACCGGACTCAACGTGTCCCTGACGTATATTAGTACCCCACCCCCCTCCCCAAGGGTGCGATCTTTACGAAACATTCTATACCCGGGAATTTCGAACTCCCCAACGTAGTCCCTACGATCAGTATGAATCCAGGACTCGGTGATAGCAACGATATCCTGGTATTCTGATGCTAAGAGCGCCCGTAGCTCGCAAAACTTGTTCCTAATCGACCTAGCATTAAAAAGCATTGCACGGAGGGAGCCTTCCCTATTCTGACCGCCCCCTAGCACGACCCGTTTCCCGAACAGCCAGGGCTGTCTTCAGTTTTAGATCATCCGCAAGAGACATGATCTCGGTGATGATCCCCTCTGAAAGACCTACCCTACCGCCTTTGAGGAACAGGTCGTTGCCACCAGCGTGGACAACGATCGCATTCCTCCGACTAGACACGCGCACCTTCTCTACCTCCTTCCTTAAGTGCGCCGTTCCACGCCCAGGTAAACACCTTACCTTCCTCCCATCCCGGTTTGCAGAAGCAAAGTACTTCTCCTGGCCCCTGATCTGCGAGTCCCCAATCAAAACGGTGTCTTCCTCTTTCGAGCACAGGAGACGTTAGAGGTCCTGACAGGGGCAACTGGGGTCTCAGGCTTCGGCTTCGCAGCCTTCTTGCCCGAGACTTTTCGAAACCCGTCGCCACCCATACACACAGTTACAGCACCCGAACCACCCCGACCGGTAGCTACATCCTTCGATTTCTTTGGGCCATCAGTAGGCCCTTTCCTACCCTTTTTCTTCATCGGCCCCTTCCCACCCTTCTCTATCGACCCCTTCCCACCCTTCTCTATCAGCCACTTCTTTGCGCCCTCCACCTTACGCCGCGGTTCCAAGCATTCCACGTGGGTCGCTGGCGATTCCTGATACTGATTTAGGACCCTGGCCCACGGTTGCACCTCTACCGTTTCTCCGCGGTCCCGAGTTCTGTCCATTCCATCGCTGGTCCGCCTTTCCACGGCAGCTATCCTATCCTGAATGAGCCCCGGGTTAGGCGGCGGCGCAGCCTCGTCAGTGACCGCCGCACCTCCAACAGCCGGTCTGGACGACTCGAGCCGCCGGACCCTTCCTCTAGCTTCTCGTAAAACCGCATGAGTTCGCAAAAGCGGCACATGCTGGAGTGGTTGATCTTCGCGAAGCAGGCTTCTTTGAAGTTCGTCACCCACTGGTTTACTTCACACCTCGCACATTCAGCCTTCAGTTTCTGCGGTCCAGTCATTGTAACTTTTTTTTTGTGTTTTTTAATTCTGAATACTCTGAATAAGATAAAGCGTTCTAGCAATGAAAACTATCAAAAACGTTCTGACCAGTATATAAAAAAGGAGTGGGGGGTGAATTCATCCCGCGCATAGACGCATCCACCTATTTGCAAGTGACGTTCATCCCTTCCAGAAGACTACACCTCTCGCTGCTGCCGCACCGACCAAAGGTCTCCCCAGGGCAGGACAGTCCCAAACGTGTCGCAGCTACCAACTGACAAACACTCGCTACGTAGGCGTCACGGATTTCCCGCCAGGAGTGACAGCGAGATGCAGCCCCTTACTAAGTCTTACTAGTCACTCACAAGCGGCCAGACTCTTAGAATCCAGTGTTCAAGGGATATCCCACCAGACCCAGAGGCTACGCCCGGGACTTTACGCTGGCCTGGCAGCCAGCTGGGCAGTAAAGCTCTCTCACCTCAGAGCAGTACAGCCAACCACCATCAATTGGTCACCAAAGAACGGTCGCAGGGGGCTGGTCAGGCCATTACGCGTTAGGAATGGGCTCAACGGGGCACTAGCCATACTCCATTCATCGCGCCCCTACGCCTGGGATCCCTCCATCCCAGTCTCTCACAACCCACGAGCGTTAAATGGTTATTTCTAGAGGTTCCAAAGCCTCTCTTCCCACGCATGAGGTAGCAGTAGGGTCCTAATACTAAAAGAAGAGAAAAAGACTTAATACTTAAAGAATTTTTTTTTTTTTTTTTTTTTTTTTTTTTTTAGAGGAGAACATCCTTAATGTAAGCTAAAAGGGCAGAGGAGTAGGGATGGGATGGGGTCCTAGTAACCCACGGGACACGATTGTACAGCATACTTTACCCGTCCTCCCGAAAGAGAGAGAGAACCTAAAGGAACTGGCAGCCAATTTCTCTAGAATCCCACGACTCGGGACCGGAGGGCTGTCACACCCCAAGTATAAAGTTTACAACATCCAGAAGAAATGTGCATAACCTTTATACCCCCTGCGGAGAGAGAGAGAGAGAGAGAGAGAGAGGGGTAGAGAGAGAGAGGTAGAGAGAGAGAGAGATAGATAGAGAGAGAGATATATATATATATATATATATATATATATATATATATATATATATATATATAGAGAGAGAGAGAGAGAGAGAGAGAGAGATTATATATATATAGAGAGAGAGAGAGATAGAGAGAGAGAGAGATAGAGAGATATATAGAGAGATATTTGAGTGCATTAGTATTATTATTATTTTAACCCTTTACTTGCCTACGTCCCTATTTTTGGTGGGCTTTGAACCTTCACAGTTAGATTTGAGTTGTTCAACAGCTTCTGATCTGCTAAATTGCATTATGGGTGCCTCCAATCTTGTACGTTTAGTTGTGTTTGTGATAATATGCTGATTTAGAATATGACTGTATGTTTGATTTGGTGTTAGCGCTTCTTTAAATTAATCTGACTGAGTAATATGGCATTGATGGAGTGCGTTTAGAAAAATATTTGCCAGATTCTCCACATGTAGTTATTGCAGTCATTAGATCGCATAAGTTATCAAACAGGTAATTCCAATTAACTTAGTATATACGATATGCTCTAGGGTGTATATATATATATATATATATATATATATATATATATATATATATATATATATATGATACACACAGACCGTGCATGGAACAAGGAACTCTTCTGGGATAATTAAATCCACTACAGTCCGAATAAGTAATGGTAAATGACAAATACCATAGTTTTTCTTTTTCATGATGCAAGCCCGAGTTCATTCCCATCATGAAACGGACATGTTATGTGCCTTGAAAAGTGGACGCTCAATTCTGCCAGTTGAGGTTTAAGTTTTGGTTTTGGCTAAAAATATAATAGTTACCCCTTTTTCTTTGATTTATTCAATCCGACGTGAATGCAACGAGTCTTTTACTTATATTGAGGTTCTAAATGTAGTGGGGCTAGGCTGCTTTAAACCCTAGATCCATGTCCCAAAGCTGGATCCTGTCTGCTTTGCAGATAGCTGGTGAGGGAAGCTATATTTATGGGACCTCTTTGCGAGAGACCCATTGCCCACGTCGGGCTTGCATCATGAAAAAGAAAAACTATGGTATTTGTCATTTACCATTACTTATTCGGACTATAGTGGATTTAATTATCCCAGAAGAGTTCCTTGTTCCATGCACGGTCTGTGTGTATCATAAAAAGACTCAGGGAACCATTCTGAGTTCATTCCCATATATATATATATATATATATATGAGAGAGAGAAATGTACTTTTGCGTAATTAGCTGTAGATATGATAGTTATGTGTTAAAATGTAGGTTGCCGCCTAATTTTTATTGCGAAAGAATCAGATGTTTAATTTAAATATTTAATAATAATACTACTTCAAGTTAAATTGCTATACTCGATGTTTAAAACATCGCTTTCAGCGCTTCAGTTGATGGATGTTGACAAAGTTCCTCATTTCTACCATATCTCAAGAAGTGAAATTTTTCAATGTTAAATGTAATGTTGCCTTCTAACCATTTGTATATTTTCTTTGTGACCCTTTGCAAGGACTCCACCACATTTGCATCGCGGATTTTTCTTCCGAACTTTGTATCGTCTGCGTACGATGCTGGTATACTGATGCTGTTTACACCGCTGGCTTTGTCTCTTAGCATGATGATGAACACGAGTGAGGCCAATACTGTACTTTGTGGTACTGCCAGACACATGGAGTGCCACGTTTCTCCAGAAATATAAAGAGAGTATTGCCAAACCGCTATGCTTATTATGGAGGAAATCATTCGACACATGACAAATTCCATTCCCCTAAAAGAACGCGAACATTGCCCCCCTATTTAAAGGTGGTAACAGAGCCAATGCCCAAGAATTATCGGCCAGTGACTCTCACCTCACACCTTATAAAGTGTTTTGAACGTATAATTAGAGGCAAAACTACCTACTATCTACAAGAAAAAGACGTATACAACCCAAATCAGCATGGTTTCAGGGCTGGAAGATCACATGTCTATCACAGTTACTAGACCACCAGGAGAAAATATTGTGTCGAGGACAAAACATAGCTGTAATATACTGTATACGGATTTGCTAAAGCCTTCGATAAATGACTATGGAATCACAACACACAAGCTTAAGAATACAGGAATTACTGGAAAGCTAGAAGGGTGGATATTTAATTTCTTGACGCAAAGAACACAAAGAGTGGTGGTAAACGGGGTTAAATCGGAAGTCGTGAGCTCTGTCTCACAATCGACAATATTAGTTCCTTTGCTGTTCATAATAATTATCGCAGATATTGATACAGATATTAAGGACAGTATTGTATCATGCTTCGCAGATGATACAAAGTTATGTAAGGAAATATTGAACGAAGGCGACATAAGAAAATTACAAAACGACATTGAAACTTTATTCCAGTGGATAGAAGACAACAATCTGAAGTTCAACGAAGAAAATTCCAACTTCTAAGATATGGTAATAAAAAAGAGCTACAGAAAAAAGGGTACAAAACTCTGCAAGCCAAACAGATAACGCTAAATCGACAAGTCAGGGGTCTTGGAGTAATAATGTCGTCGGATGCAGAATTCAGAGAGCACTAATAACATCAAAATTACAACGATTAGAAAAATAATGGAAATCATCTGGAGGAGCTTCCGCAACAGAAAAGCAAACATCATGCTCAAATTATAGAAGAGTCTAGTCCTACCAATAATTGAGTATTGCTCAGTACTCACAAACCCATACAGAAAACGAGACATTGTGAACATTGAAGCTATACAAAGGGCTTTTACGTCTAACATAGAGGAAACGGAAGGTGAAGACTACTGGTCTCGACTACATTCCCTTGGTTCTTACTGACAGGCTTTGTAACCAGAGCATCTTTTAATTATTATTTTTACCAGCAAAGGTACAAAAAAATTTCAATAATTTTTTTTTTAATTTTTATCCATGGAACAGCCATAAATAATTGGGAATGATTAGACATCGTACTTTTTGTACCATTTGCAAATTTTAGATGTTTTACTTAACAGTCCTTGATCTGAATCATCTAGCTGCAAAATAAGAGTATTGGATCTCTCACTATATACAACGTATATCGGTGAGACGGTGAAGAAGTTGTCTGAGAGCTGAGATAAACTTACTGTATGTAATGTATAAATTATTTAGCAAGCAACCACGAAGATGAGAAGTTTAAGTTAAATAGAACTTCAGAAGAAATTAAATATTGGTGCAGAGAAATGGATGAAAATTTTATAAAATAGATAAAATTAGGTTAGGTATATCCCTTTGGGGGGTGAGGACATCCCACCTTCTCCCACAAAGTCTCTTCTCTCTTCCTGCTTTCGCTCCTTTCTCTCTTAGATTAGGTGGATTCCCACAGCCTGTACATAGATAGAGGGCAAGAGATGAAGACAAACCCGTGTAATAACGTAAAAGCAGAAATTTGAATGCCCTTTAAGAGAAAAACAACGAATAATCTAATGGCCAGTTCTGGAACATTCTTCCTCATTCCATCTTTCCCTGTCTATGACTAAGGATGTTATATTTAAATCAGGTCAACTTGCGCAAAAATTACAAGAAGCCAAGAAGGATGTCGATGTATTGCTTCATAGAAGGTGTGAGTAACCAACTTTAATTTGTGTGATGATTTTAAAAGATGAGTTAAACCTAATAAAATGGTCGTGAAACATTTTTCAGTTTTAACTATGCTGCCATAAAGCCCACCTTCGCCCTCACGGTCTCACCCCTCGACCCTCACCCCATTAAAAATTCGAACACCCTCCCCTCTAATCTCAATTCCTCTGGAAAACACTGTTGTAACCCCCCTCTGCTAACATTGTTGTTAATATTGTCTTTGGTAGCGCTGAGAGACACTGACTTAGGCGCATTGTGGTGGGATGGCGGGAGGTGAATCGCTAATGTAAACACCGCCAAATCAAGGTTAACTCCATGTCACGATCACGGATAAGTGCACAATGTAACAATTAGTAAGTCATGGTTAATTCAATTGACGACAGTGAACCACGAATAACTGCGTGAATAAAATGTGTGTGTGCGTGCCTCGTTGCGGTTCCGTGCGTCTCTCTCTCTTCACACGAAGGTCATGGTGGTGGACCTCGCTTCTAGGCATGGCTTGGTAGAGGAGCGAGTTGCTCTCTTGCGCTCTCCACCGCACATAGCCAGGTACACCAGGCTCATCTGGTACCGTCCTGAGCCAATTTTAAAAGATGAGTTAAACCTAATAAAATGAGTGTGAAACATTTTTCAGTTCTTTACTATGGTGCCATAAAACCCCCCTTCGCCCTCACGGTCTCACCCCTCGACCCTCACCCCATTAAAATTTCGAACAACCCCTCTAATTTCAATTCCTGGGAAAAGCACTGTTGTAACCCCTCCCTCTGCTAATATTGTTGTGGCGCATCTCCATAAACAGCGGCAACTTCTCCTGCAGAATATTTAGGTTTTCCAAACAAGACGGAGCGTCATGTCACTGCACCAAAGCCGTGTCTGATTGGCTCCGAAATTCGGGTTTTCAGCCGATCGGGCCTTGGCCGGGAAACTCGCCCGATTTAAACCCGATAGAGAAATGCTGGCAAACCGTCAAAGAAAAAGTTACCTGTCACAATCCTACATCACTGAATGATTTGCTTGAAGCCATAAAGAAGGTGTGGGTGTAGGAAATTAAGCCGAAGTATTGCGAAATGCTGGTAAATTCCATGCCACGACGTATCGCCGAAGTGCTGAACAAAAGGGTAACTGTACGAAATACTAACCGCAATTCATTAGTATGTTTTGTATGCTTGAGTAGTTTCTAAATACATCTTTTCTACCATTTACAGTAGTTTTGGTATTTTACTTTTACGTTAAAACAATTTTTTTTAAATTGATGGGTGATGCGTGACTTATGGCCACCACTGTATATCATACCTAATTTACTTAAAATCATGTAAAAATTCTCGTACATTTTGTATTATTAATAAGCATCTTATTTTTGCAAACTTGACAACTGTTAATTCCTACAAACTTTACGCATCAGATTTAAATGTGAAAATTAATATATGAAATAATTATTACTATTATTACTATTTTCTTAGGGTTATTTTTCAGTTTTTAATTTCACTTTTATATCTTCGGTCTTCCTTAATCCACTTTACCACCCTTTTCCTAATTCACTTACTCACCTCCATTTCCCCTTCTTTATACAATGGCCTTCTCCTTCTATATCCACTTTACTCGCACCCGAGGATGACTTTAGAATAGGCCGAAAGCTTGCGTGCTTCTAATGAATTCACTTCTTTTGGTGGCTTTATTTTCTTAATTCAGCTTAAGTGGCAAAATTAATTCTTGAAAAAGTACTTCATCACATAAATGGCCTTTGTACAAATTCATCAGTTTTCAACAATTTAACTTTAAATTAACCATCAAGCTTTAACTTTTAACACACACACACACACACACACACACACACATATATATATATATATATATCCCCGCAAGGGGGTTCTAAGCTCGTGCTCTTGAGTGCTCTGTGTGCTCGTTTGTACGTGCTTGTTCCTGGAGGTTTCACGTGCGCCCTCCCGGCCCTAGCACCCAAGGATGATGGGGCTCGACCCTGCAGTCCTTGTCATCCTTGGTCTTTTTCCACTTCGACTGTCCCCTCCACCTTTTCTTTTTCCTCTGTCTTTCCTCTCACTTTTTCTTTGTTTTTCCGCTGAGATATGCCCTTTAAATAGAGGCGAATCGGTTCTTCCTGAACTAAAAAAAAAAAATATATATATATATATATATATACACACTGTATATATAAAAAATCTCTTATTGTTTAAACCGTAGTGACGTGGCAGTTTCAAATTAGTCATCTAAAATCTAAATGACAGAAATTTCCAAATCAAAAGAGAAATGGAGTTAAAACTGAGTCTTGATATAAATTCTTTATTCAGTAAATACAGAAACAAACAATCTTCATTCAAAAAGAATAAATTACATAAGATATACATCACATCTGTAAAGGTTTATAGAATGCTGGCATTAATGTTTGTATTTTAGTGACATAGTCTAATCAGAGCATTCTTATCTGAATATGCCGTTGGGAAGCAAGACAGCTTTTTGGACAAAAAACTTTGAGATTCATTTCCGTTTTTACAAAAGCAAATAAGAAAATAAATAGAAATAATGGGAAATAAAACAAAATTGCATTTAATTAATTCTGTCATTACAAGTGAAAATTCAGATAATTTTGCAAATAATATAAAAGAAGGAAGTCGTAAAAAATACTTGTTGAAATACCAATAATAACACTGATTAACCAAACTAAACTTTTTTCTGGTTCCTGCATAAACATAGCTGATCCTAAATGAATTTTTCACGCTAAGTTCGAATCTGTTTTCAGAATTTTTCTATCACATAGAGGTTTGAGAAAAATGCAGTTTTATACAAGTATAAACAATTTATTTTATTATACAAATACAGCTAAATAAACATAAATAGAAAGTTGCTGAAATGATTTAGTGGAATATTTTCGCTTGTATGATGTACGACGAGCTTCTCTTAACAATGACCAACATAATCGGCTAACATATTAGGGCACCATCTGCCCTGGTACCGTTTTTCCAATTTTAAAATATCCTGATGGAAACGCTCGCCATGCTCATCACTCACAGCTCCTAAATTTTCAGGAAAGAAGTCTAAATGGGAGTGGAGGAAGTGAATCTTTAAGGACATGCTACACCCCACTTCATGGTATGCACCAGCATTCTTTTAACTAAATCTTTGTAGTTTAGTGCTTTGTTGTTACCTAAAAATTTGGTCGCGACGGATTTAAAACACTCCCAAGCATTTTTTCTTTTCCTTCTAACATCGCATCGAATTCATTCATCATTCATCAATTCTCGTATTTGGGGTCCCACAAATATTCCTTCTTTTATTTTCGCTTCGCTGATTTTGGGGATTTTTTCTTTAATGTATTGAAATCCTCTGCTGTTTCGATCCATATCTTTCACAAAATTTTTCATCAGTCCTAACTTTATATGCAAAGGTGGTAGATAAACATTTTTTGGTTCAACAAGACTTTTATGCAAAACGTTTTTTTTTTTTACCTTCTACTAGTTGTCTAGTTGGCCAATCGCTAACAATGTAATGTTTAGACCGAGCACGGCTGCCCCATTCACATAAGAAACAGCAAAATTTCGTACACCCCAGCTGCATTCCCAAAAGAAGAGCTATAACTTTTAGGTCACCACAGATGTTCCAGCTATACTTACGGTATTTTTCGCCTCATAAAACGCTGCAAGTGGTAAGACGCACCCTATATTTAGCAAAGAATATTTAGGAAAAAAATATTTCGAAGATTTATCAGCCTGACAAAAAATATATTCCCATAACTTTATTAAAAGAACATTAAACAAAACAATAACATGAGCCCTGAAGTGATTTTTGGAGACGTTTTTCAGGAAAAAAGTAGGTCTTATGAGGCGTAAAATACGGTATTGTATTCTATGTTGTTTAAAAGATATTCCATATTTTCATATGATTCTTTTAGGTGAAATGAATGAGCAATGGGAACTGATGGAAAAATATTCCCATTATGTAGCAGAACAGCTTTCAAACTTAATTCTGCTGAATCAATAAACAACCGCCATTCTTCAATTTTGTGTTTGTGTGCAAACATTATTGCAATAGCAAAGATTTTTTTTCACTGAAAGAAAATGGACAAATATTTCTTCCCGGTTACGAGACAGACTAATGTTTGTGTTTTTCTCCAAAAGATTCCACCATTGTAATCTTGAACAAGTACCTCAGCTTGATTTTTAGATAGGTTTAGATCTCGAACTAGATCATTGAGCTCCGCTTGAGAGATCATGTGTGGCTCAGTTAGGGTGGAAAGATTGAAATCTGGATCATTAGTGGGATAGAATGGATTTCTTGTTTTTTCAAAGAATCCTGATGTTTTAGTCATACAGAAATAGCAGTCATTTAAGTGATCCTGAGTAGTATGGGCGCAAAATGGGAGAGTGCAGAAATGTTGCAATGCAAGTGCAAACGTCGATCAATGTTGCAAGATGTTGCAAAGTGGTTATGCAGCAAAGGGGGGGTAGGGTTATGCAACAACTCAATGCTGCCAAGGGGAGAGGGGAGGAAGCTTCGTGGGGAGAAGGGAGGTTGACCTCCCCCCAAAGTGGTAGCCTTAACCTAAGAGAGGAAGAGAAAGGAGAAGGAGGAGGTCTTTGGAGGAGAAGATGGGATATCCTCACCCCCCAAATGGAAACCTAACCTAAGCCTTAACCTAAGAAGGAAGGAGGTGTTCACCTGACTGGAGCCAGACGCATTATGAGCGTCCAGGGGCCAAGTAGCTGTTATATAGAGGATCGTGAGTTGCCAGATATCACTTATTTATATATGGAGGGGTTACCAGGGAGCATTTATTTAAAGGAGTTGCCAAATAATGTTTTTTAATTGTTCAGGTATACCTTATTAGGTTGAGTTGCCAGGTTGCGCCATTTATTTTAACTTATTTAGACGAGTTTCCACTTTATTTATTTATTTATTAAAGGTAAGACCGACTTTCTCCTTAAAGTTGTTCAGCAAGAGAACTAATTATTTAAACGTCGTTCAACTTAATATTAATAATAAAAGAAATACACTAGACAATTGGCTTAGCAAAAGAAATCATTCCAATACCATATTCCCTAAGAATAATATTCAATTTACCTATAATTCATGAAACGCTTTCATTTATTCTAACACCTCAGAATGTATACTGTGTCTATTTACTTTTGACAATCCTTTCTACAGTATATATCTAACTGAATCTAATTTATATTTATACAGAGAGAGAGAGAGAGTTAATGCTCGAAAAACTGAAGACGGCACACACACACACATACACACACACACACACACACACACATTACTGACTTTATTTCGAAATCACTGTTAAAAATTAAATTACATTCAAACATAAGCCCCCCGTGTGTCTATTGTGTATACTGTAGGTCTAAGGTGAAGTGAAAAACGTAGATTACATTCAAACATAACCCCTCGCCCCCCCCGTGTGCCTATTGTGTATACTGTAGGTCTAAGGTAAAGTGAAAAACATAGATTATTGTCCGAAATGAATGAAAAATTCGTTCATAATATTAATTCATTCTTTACAAGAATAATATTCATTTCACCTATAACTCGAAAGACATGAAACACTTTCATTTATTCTAAAACCTTAGAAAGTATACTGTGTCTATTTACTTTTGGCAATCCTTTCTATATATCTTCTATATTTTTTATAAACACAAAATCTGCGAAGTCAAAATAATTGATAAAAGAATTAGATGAGAAATATTCTATAAGAATAATTTTTCATTTTACCTATAATTCGAAAGACAAGGAAGGCATTCGTTAGAACAACTTCTCTTTTTATGAGAGGAAAGGAAGATTATCGCTGAGCCGACCGCAAAGGTTGATTTGTCCCACTTCTCGTCTCCAAAACTGGGTTTTGTCGCACTAACTTATATATGTTAAATTCGCCATTATTATTATTATAATGAAGTTAAAAACTGAACTTAAATATATACATAAGCATCACGTGATTGTTTTCCAAATTATGTATAGGCTAAATTAACCTTTCATTAAGTAATGATTTTCCTTATCATAAAGGGTGTCCATAAATGATTACCCTGATTAAAGTCTGCTATAACTTTTAAATAAACACTCGTATTCAAACACAGTTTTAATCATAAGTAGACAAACATACAAAGTTTTGATACATAGTTAATGACCTTAATAAGCTTCCACATGTGCACCCCTAGTGGCACGTAAAATGTCTAAACGGTATTCACACTCACGCCACACATTTTCCAACATTTGTTACCTTGTAGGAGTGTAACTTCAAACGTTTGTGTAACACCTTGTGCACCGTAGACTTCGGTATCTTTAGTTGGCATGAAGCTTGTCTCACCGATTTCCTTGGTGACCGTGTGAAAGCAGTTTGAATGTTTTCCACCGTCCCATCGGAAACTGATGGTCTACCACTGCTCTTTCCCTTTTCCACGTTTCCAGTTTCCAAGAATTTTTTCATCCACTTAATTAACTTCACATCAGGTGGATTCTTTCCATACTTTATTCTGAACCTTCGCTGAACACTGAGAGGAGATTTTGTTTCTGCAAGCCACACAACACATTGTGCCTTCTCTGTCACAGACACCATCTTAAGTGAACAGCTACTACAGCGCTCCTAGCGGCGAATGTGGTAGACGAAACACACCAGCACAGAAACTCTATGCGTGTACGAGATCACCTGTAAAAAGAAAACGGATGTAAGATTCGTCATTAAAACATGAGAGCATACTCTTTTCAGGGTAAACATTTATGGACACCCTGTATTTCCATATGCAACAACAATATATATATATATATATACATATATGGTGGTGCAAATTACAGTAGTAATAATAAAAGCTAACTGTTTTCCTTCTCACCGAATTGTTCATTTTGATGAGAGTCAAGCTTTTCACTCCGCCTTAGACCTTCAGTTTAACGTAGAATCCGAACTAAGCTGCATCACGGGCAGGCTGAAATCACAATGTCATTGCCCGGAGTCGATCTCTCAACCAGCACCCCAGCGTCTTAACCACTAGGATACCTAGGGCGCCCATTTAGCTACCAGTCCAAACAGACATTCATTTTCACGAGCTAAGCACAATTTAATCACACACCTACGCGAGAATTGGCAAGTAGAAAGTCAAGCCGAATATATTAATCAAAGTTGACGATCGAATAGTATGACCGCAAACATATATTTTGCAAATATTTGAAATTATCGTGGTAGAGACTGCAAGTGGCAATTAACACACACACACACACACATATATATATATATATATATATATATATATATATATAACCAAATCCATAAGTCAGGAATCTTGGAAAAGCTGAGAATAGTATGACTGCAAAAAATAATAATACACAAAAACATTCTGCTTGTAGAGATCTCCTAGATTTCTTATTTTCTAATGATCTTTGTGTCATCGGAAGTTACTGTGCTGTCTCTAGTAATGATCTATGTCAGGATTATGAAGAATAGCGGCGCTAATTTTGTTTCCTGTGGTACTGAGCTGAGCGGCTCTGATGAAGATATTCCTGTAACGACTTGCCGCCGCTCAAGTTGTCCATCTCCCTATTCGAACTGGGAAAAAATTGAGGATCGAATAGTATGACCGCAAAAAATAATAATGTAAAATATTGTTATGATAGAGATGGCAAATGTTGATCAATGTTGCAAAAGGGTGAGGGACATTGCATAAAGGGGAGGGTTCTAAAATGGGAAAACCGAGAATAGTGGGGACGCAAATGCAAATATTATCGTGGTAGAGACTGCAAGTGGTAATACACGATGTGAGAATTAAATCTGCGGAGAGAATATAAAGACACCATCAGTCGACCAATCAGGACGTCCAAAGCATGGACCCCTAATATAGGTGTTACGATTGGTACATAAATTTATCATAGCCCCGCCCAGTTACATTGACAACCAATCATTAAACTTACGAACCGCCTATTAGTCTTTTGGGGTGGTGCTTGGTGATCATGCATATAAAAGGAAATATTTTCAGCTGGGAGTCACAGTAGTTATTTTCACTAGTGAATAAACATTCCCTCCGCCATGAATCAAGAACGTTACAGTTTACCAAATTTATATCAAGATGGTGACACTGTAGCATTGTCCACAATTAATCTTTTTAACGCGGCTGACCGGGATGGATTATTTCCAACGCAAACCGTTGATGATATTTGCAATGACGCTCCTTACGATCCAACGCAAGGGACTGCTGTAGAAATGTGTCTGTAATTTTAATTTTTGTAGCCAATTATTCGCAAACTTTTTATTTATTTAATGTGCCTGTCATTAGGAGCACTGTTCTGGATTATTTCATCATATATATGGAAGGTTGTAGTAATTCATCTCATCACATTAAAAATGCTTCATTTAGGTATCCGCAATTATAGATTAGTTTGCAATTATGCTAAAATCCTGTTTTGATTCATTGAATTTTTTTTATAGTAATCTTTTGCATGTTTTAATTAATTTTATAAATTCTGTAATAAATGTTATTCGAATTTTCTCTTAAAGGAACTTCTCTGAGCGGTTCAAAGATATCTTCACATTGTAATACTCTTACTATATGTATACTCTGCATATGTTTTGGGCTTTTATTAAAAAAGATTCAGTTTGAACTAATAATTATTCTTTCTCCTTTAAGGCCTGATGAGGATTTGACATGTGTTATACAATCTTTTTGTTTGGAAGAAACCCATGTCGTGGACCTGAATACGGAGGTAGACGATTTACCGACAGTCAACCCAACGATTGTCACAGCATTAACGAAATAATGTATTTTTTTTGTTTCGATTTTTTTTCGGAGAAGACACAATGCATTGTCATCAATTTATTAAATGAAGGAAATCATGTTTTTAGTACAATAACCATCTTAAACTACAGAATATACAAACTAACATTATTGGTTACAAATATATATATATATATACACACGAACAAAACATCATACTATACAACGAGTACGCACAATCGGAAAAACGGCTTTTTATCTGTCTGCATACCATTTCGTCGTTTCGTTGTGTGACACCGGTCGAATAATTTTTACAAAACTATAAATTCTTTACCACGTGACATATGCATGAGAAATGAAAGGCATTACATCCCACACGTATTACTAAAATATCTTTGTAGCCGGAAAGGACTCTACACAACTTCGGGGATATGCAACTGATCGAGAAATTTCACAATAACAGGGTCACTTCAGGGTTGAGTACCGAGTGAATCAAAATAGTACATGTGGTCGCTATTTTTAAAATAGATTGCAAACCAATGAATCCTTTCATTACCAATGACATCTGTGTTCACAATAAGACTACCGCAATCTCGCGTAGTTGGCAAATTCAATGTTTCATTCTTCGCAAACACACCGATAAATTTGGAACGTGTGATTCGTTCACTATTCATTACTCTCTGAAGTGTATTCGCGTCCATTCTAAAAGTCAGTGATAACGCCCCTAAATCTGTCTACTTCTATTAGGGCTTGTGACTCGAGGTATACTAGTACACTAATAGGTGCGTCTAACGGCTTGGCGAATTCCAGTCTGACTGAGATGTTTCCACTCTGGACTTAAGTGTGTATTTACGCTAGTAGATAAGTCATGTGTGATGTCAAACGGATACAGGTTAAATTGATCACTGAATTCTTTCTGCGTTGTCTCTTTGGAAGGCTGATCGATATCGCCCCTAGGTCATAATTTTGAACACTCTTTGGTCTTTAATATTTCTGTTAGCCTTTGATTTTAGGATTAGAGTATGTGCAGGGTTTCCTTTGATTACGATTTCGTATACCAAATCAGTCGTAAGATTTGAGTTTTTTAAACTTACGTTTAAGTCTCTCACAATATCCTCAGCCGAACCATAACGGCCCGAACCTAGTGTTACTACTGTACTGTAATACCGTGCAACCTCAGTCCGGTCGATACGTATAATTTCATCCCGAGTTACCGCGGCTTTTTCACTCATCAATATCTCTAAGAATCGAAAAAACGGCATCTTAATATTCAATATTTAAAAAGAGGGTGTCCAGCTGAATCTCACATATCCCACCTCATACGAATCACGACCCAATTCAATGGGTCCATGAAGTTCAGTTACAAAGTTGGCTAGTGTGTTGTTAGGGTGTACAGACAGGGACGAGGAGGACGGGAGTGTGACGTAGAAATGGTTAGGAGCCATGTTGCATACTATTTAAGCTTCATTATTGCATCAGCTTTTATATAGGTGTTGAAGCTTTCTGGGTAACCTAGCCATTTCACCAGGTACATTTTTCTCTTTCCTGAACCTTTGCTTCCTAAAATTTTCTCAATTTTAAACACATTTTTTCCTAAATTAAATGCCACTTTCTGCAACTCCGCGGTAAAAGCTTCCTGCGATTTCTTCCCCATTCAAATCTTCAACGTAATACATCATTATCTCACCTTTAGGTCTCATAGCCTTAACTTTAAAAATATCACGTGTCCATCTTTGCTCAAATCCCTTCGTGAATTTATTTCCCGAACGCGACAGCCTTACATAATCAGTGATTTTGAAATGCACAGAGGGTGGTGGTGGTGGTGTTCCATCTTTTCTCACCTCTGGGCGCCTACCTCTTTCTGAAACTTCGTTAGGTGTTGTCACAATCGTGCGATGGTGTGAGCGGTTGTAAGATGATGCCAATGATTTCAGAATGTCTAGAAATCTGAATGTGTTTTTATGTGTAAAATAGCGGTGCATGCGTTCCTTTATGGTACGTTGAACTCTTTCGGCTAAAGCCTTATGTATAGAATTGGTAGTGTAATAGCTGATATTAAACTCTGTCAACATGTTCTGAAAAGCAAGGCCTATAAATTCCTTCCCCATATCCGTACAAAAATAGCCAAGAACCCTGTTTTCTTTCAACATCAGCTTTTTGGTGGCTTTAGCAACTGTTTCAGGTGATTTATTTTTCAGAGGAATTAGCCACAGATATACGTATAGAGAATACATCTATTATGAATAGAATGTAGCGGTAACCATCGTTATACACTGAATATCTTTGCAAGTCTGTTAAATCTGCTTGCCAAATAGAGTCGGTCGAAGCAGCTGTTGTCTTGGCTGTTTTAAACCTTTTTCTCACATGCTTATGAAGTGTATAAGCGTCCTGCTTCCGCAAAAAATCTCTCAACATCTTTTTTCCCTACTCCGTAAACATTTCTGTACAGTCTATCTACGCCTCCGTAGGAGGCTGGGTTAGAAATGTCATAATAACGTCTTCTTAATATGTTAGCCATTTATGTATTTTAGAGGTACGTTGGTAGGGTTGACCATTCTTTAACCTCTTCTTTCTCCTCTTCAGAGGTGTTACCGCCGGGGGTGATGGCGTCTTCAATTGTGTCACGTGCGACGCATGTTCCAAGTCTTTTAACCTGTTCAGATTTCCTATCATTGTTTTGGGAACATTTATTTGTTGTAGTCTTGTTTTAATATGCTTCCATCCTGATGGTGAGGGCCTATCCCACCTTCTCACCAGATCATGGACGATGTCTACGACATTCGATCCCTGTACCTTTCTTCCTTCCACAATGATCTCACCTGTATCAGTCCATTTTATGGCGGGTTCTCATTCAATAGATTATAGACTTAAACCTTTATTCCTCAATGTATGTTGGAGGGTGCTTTTTAATACATGCTCGATATGTTGTGTGGCTGACCCATTAATCTTTGGTTGGTCAGCTCTATCGTCGGACAAAGGTCCTATGTCACCATGTCCATCGTTCCCCGTGCTGTGCCTCATAACCACGGAAATCTCTGTCGGGTTCTTATAATTTTCGTACTCGTGAAGGAACTTCTGCAGAGCTTCTTAGTATAAGATTCTTTTCTCATCAGGTGTTTTTTCACTGTTTAATAGGGTTAACAATTCGCTTTCCATTCTTTTAATCCTGCTTTTACGGGGATCCAGTTCCATGTCTGGATTCTTTGAACTTTGCAGTGAAGCATACACCTCGTGTGGAATCACTACCATTTTCTTAATTATCTTAATCTAGTCAGTAAAGGACCCAAAACTGAAAATAAGATGGGGAGAAATGACCCTCTTCTTTGTACAATAATTCATTTTTTCTTCCCTACAGTTTGACTTTTCCAAGCGAGTGCACGTATTATGTTCTTGTAACGTCGTAGGCAAGCCTTCTGAGGTGGTTTCATTGATACATTGCAATTTATAACATTACGACAGATTTCACAGATGCATTTTAAAAAGTCAGAGCCGATGTTTTTAGCAAACATCTGATGCATTGCCCGGGGCAGTCGATGATAGATTATTATTAATTCATGGTATTTCTTTAGCCTCTTTGTCATTCTGAAATATACACCGTTTCAGGCTCGTTTGGAAATATATTCGTTCTTTTAAGCACCCTAAACGTGTTTCGCAGATGAAGGTCGCAAAGCAAATATCCGTAACGCGGGCTTGTAGCTTCTTTATAAACTTCAAAAACTCCTTACGCTGATTCGAGAACATTCGATTGGCTAATACCCCAATTTGTGATACATCTCTACGTTGTGCGAATAAGACCAGATATTGTGTATTTAACGACACATTGCGCATGTATCTATTTTTGAAAAATAGATTCTGATTGATGAAGAACACGCTTATGTTAAGATGGTGGGAGAATACTGTAAATGTCTCGGCAAACGTTTTATCCACCTCCAACATGAGATCGTCAATTACAATTCCCCTTTAACGAATTAACATCATATACACCTTTGTGGAACAAAATATCATGTTGACTCGTTGAACACTGATTGATACGTCGAATAGCACCATATAACTTTATGCACAAATTTTGAGAACATCTCTCCCTTTTCTTTAATGATTTTAAGCATAAACACAGTTTTACCATATCCTGTCGGTCCAGATATAATGCATGTGGATGGGCTGTTGAACCTGAATTTTTCTACAGAATCCATTTCTAACACGTCACACTCCTAAGTCGGTCATTCACAAAATATAATAAATATTTAAGTGATGACCCTTATATTCTACAGTCTTGCTTTTCTCTTCTACCACAGAACCGTGAATGACGATGAGGTACCCGCCCAGCGTGTGTACAGGAGAAAGTTCTAAGCTCCACCCACCTTTATGATTGATCACGTGATTCCTGCTACTACCTGGGCTTCCCTGCGTGCTCAATTGATCGCAGTAAGCACTGGATCTCAGACGTGTATTCTCCCTCGTAGACGAAAAATAGTAATGGCTACCTTTAATATTGCGTGTTCGACGTTTATGGAGTGGTATTCGGCAAAGTGTGAAGATGTGGTGGATACTAAAAAACTCCCTATTCCACCCTCCTTTGATACTTTTAAGGCTACATTGTATCGTGCGAAGAAGCAAGAGGTACAAATACTCTACGGCTATTCTGTCGGGAGCATTGTAGGATTTCGTGGTACAAGTGATGTATTCAACTATGTTGTAGGACTAAGCTTTATAAAAGCTTACACATACCGTGAAGTAGAAGAAACAACACGTGCAGAAGAGAAGCAACGGATATGGATAGTGAGTCTTGTTGATGAGTGGTGTCACAAGCGATATTATATCATGTTGCATCGAGTACTCGTACCCTGCGATTAAGAATGTAAATCTTGTCATCATGGAGAATCTTAAGTATTTTTACGACTATACAGGGTGTCCCATAAGTCCGGCATCATCGGAAAAATAATAAAAAAAGCCAAAACAAAAGCTTTTAATTACAGAACGTGCTCAATATGTCCACCATTGTTTTCAATACACAAATTCAGATGTGATACCCAGTCAGCAAGCACACGGTGAAGGATGTCAGGAGTAATGGTGTTACATGCCCCAATAATGCGCTGCCGCAAATGTTCAACACTCCTAATTTTCTCTGCGTATAGCAGCGCTTTCAAGTGGCCCCAGAGATAAAAATCTAGTGGTGTGAGATCCGGGCTTCTAGCTGGCCATTCCACAGGCCCTCGACGTCCTATCCAATGACCAGGGAATTGTTGGTACAGGTATTCCCTTACTTGGGTGCTGTAATGTGCAGGAGCGCCGTCTTGCTGGAACCATGTTGGGAAATTTCCTTCTTCGTTCAAGACAATGGGAAATGCTTCTTCCTTGAGCATACGTAGGTAGGTGCCTCCAGTGACATGTTCATCGAAAAAGAGGGGGCCTATGATGCGATCCTTCCAAATGCCACACCATACCATCACCCGAGATGCACCTTGTTCCTTTGAAGAGATATACCAGTGAGGGTTGTTTTGAGACCAGTAGCAGGTGTTCTGTCGATTTACCTCACCATTTCCATGAAAAACAGCCTCGTCACTGAACAGAATGGTGGACGGGAAATTGGCATCCCGAGCATATTGTTCCGTAGCCCATTCACAAAATTCCATCCGCCGGTCGGGATCATCATCGCTTAATTTCTGTAGGATTTGAAGTTTATATGGATGCCATTTGTGAGCCTGAAGAATGCGATGGATGCTACTTTTCGACACTCCTGTCTCAGCGGACAATCGCCGAAGAGACTTATTGGGACTTCTGCTAAAATGAGCCAGGATAGCAGTCGCTGTATCATCGTCAGTGGACCTCCTTGAAGGTCCACTGCGTGGTTTATCTTCTGTGGATCCTGTTTCCTTAAACTTTGCAACAAGTCTGCTAACACAACTCTGTGTTATTGGCTCGCGGTCTGGATGCAATGCAGTCTGTTAAATTCAGCAGCGGCCTCTTTTTGACTGCGATTTCCTATGAGTAGAATTATCTGGATTCGTTCTTCCTTGCTCACAGACATTATGGCCTGTAGAAAGAGAAAAATATGAATTATGGTTTGTAGAAATAGAAAAATTTTAATTTCTCCTATGATGCTGGACTTATGGGATACCCTGTATTAATATATATCATGACGAGGTTTGTAGTGAGGTTGTGGCTAATTGGCTGTGTGAGTTTTTAACAGACTTTAGAGACGAGTATCGATTGTTAAACAAAAAGGAAAAATATGGGCATATGTTTCTCTCAAATAGTGCGCCGGATTGTGACGATGTTTAGTTTGTGGAAATGAACATCTGGTGAGTGATAAAACATTAAAACCGCTATTGCTTCATGTATCGGAAAATTTCTCAAAACATCTACCCAATATAATGGGATAGAAGTATTCTCTTACATGTTGTGGCTAAAGGTCTGCGTGAGTATTTAACAGAATTTAGAGATGAGTATCGCATGTTAAGCAAAAAGGAAAAATATGGTCATATGTTTCTCTCAAATAGCCCGCCGGAGTGTGAATAAAATGTGTTTAGTTCGTGAAAATCCTCCTATGCAAAAATGTCTGGTGCGTATTCTGAGGAGTGGGAGTGATAAAACATTAAAACCGATATTGCTTCATGTATCGGAAAATTCCTCAAAACACCTTCCCAATATAATGGGATACAAGTATTCGAACAGCGCCGTACACGTTTCATTACTTATGGTGTGACTCACTCCTCCCTTCGAGCCGATCCATTGCACGTGGCTCATAGTCATCTCAGAGCTTGAACCGACTGGACGTGCGCTCCTCGAATACGATGGAACTTCCTTTGAGCAGCATTCTCAACGCCGTGTACGATGTGTCCGTGACGAAGTCGTTGCGCGTGTTCAGGCGTTAAACCGGTGCAATTAACTATGTACTGGAAACGACTTGTAGACAAACAAACAAACAAACGGATTGTTGTTTATTTAAGTGTTGGGGAGATGAATAGAATCTTCGTAGTAGTTGAGAAGTGGAGTGACGATTGTCATAAAATTCCTGCAGGTGTAGGTACAAGAAGAGAGCAGATTAGTGACACCCCCTCATATGCCGTCGTATGTACATTGTGTATAAATAACGATCAGCCATGCATTGATATACGACTGATGTGGAAGAATGCATCTGATAATAACGTTCTTGTCCCTACGCGAAACCGTTTCATCTTCGACAGAATGTTTGAAATCGTCGGATTCCGCAAGCTGAAGCCTATATTAGACGCGCGTATTACGGATATGCTTTATTTTGATACGGTTTTTGAATACGCATACACCGCTCTGCTCGTTGGGTTTACCGAGTGTAGGACTGAACAAGGCGAGAATGGTCTAGAGCTGGATGCTTATTTAAAAGATTTAGACTCTTTGAAATATCATGAACTTTGGTACAAAGCACTTGAGCGGTACAGGGCTGAGCTCACCTACACCGTTCACCCTGAAGAACTATTTCTTTATATAATGAGCAGCTGTCGTAACGACTTAGAAGATTATTTCAACTGCCGCTATGCAGTGTGAAGAAGAGTTCATGATTGAAAAGTTCGGATCAGTAAAAATAAACCCTCGATTGGAAAGGAGTGTTTATAAACTTGTATTTAATAATGATGTGGCTAACGATGACCTCTTTGTGCGTGCTTTTGATTGTATTCGTTTAAAGATAACTTGCCAACCGGATGTAAAGTGGGCACTAAAAGAGTATTGAATGATATGAAGGTCATTTATATAGAGTATACGTTTCCCCATAACTTGAGCGGTGAAATGATATTAAGCCGCGTTTACTGCGTAGTGCAAAGCAATAATGATGTGATTGTAGACTCGATTACGTGTGAATTTAGTGTTTTGCGCAGTAGAACAAAGTGAATGTATTTTGATGAATTTTCAATATATTTAATTGTTTAACATAATTTGGTGTGTGTGTGTGTATATATATATATGTATATATATATATATATATATATATATATATATATATATATATTTCTCCTGTACTGCTATAATGATGTTTATACTCCATCGTTTTGTATTTCTTATTTTTTTTTAATTTTGTGCAGTAGAAGATAAAGAGTATGTATGTATTTTCAATATATTTAATTATTTAATATAATTGTGTATATATATATATATATATTTCTCCTGTACTGTTATATTGATGGTTATATTATTTTTTATTTTATTTTTTGATTAATTATATACATACTCCTCGTTCATATTTCTTATACTATTATTATTTTTTATTTTATTTTTTTTATCATATATATTCGATCGTTTGATTGTATATTTTCTATATATTTCTGATTCCAATAATTCGTCTACATAAACAGAATGATGTAATGGTGTTTTATTTAATTCTTTTGGATGTAAACGATATTATTATTTAATTATACCAAATGGCTGGTTACGCCTTCTAAACCGACTGACGGATTTCTAATCCAACTATCAAGAATATATGCATTAATTAAATAAATAGCGCTATCTGGCAACTCAACCTGTACACCTGAAGAAGCCATTTACGCCTTCTAAGCCAACTGGAGGATTTACACCTTATAAGACAGCGGGCGCTCAGATGAAGTCTTAATATGCGCTTGGCTCCTGCCAAGCGAACACCTTTCTTCCTCTCTCTCCTTCTCCTCTCTTTCTCTTGGGGGATAACCCCGCCTCCAAGTTGCATAACCCCTTGTTGTTCTTGCAACATTCCCCCTCCCACTTCATTGCATAACCCCCTTCATTGCACAACCCCCTTCACTGCATAACCCAACCCCCATTTTGCAACATCTTGCAACATTTACCAACATTGCGCTCGTCCATTTTTCGCCCACACTACTACCATGTTGTTCTCTCCCAATTATTGGTATTGCGAAAGACATGGATGAACGAGCACCTTTAATCTACTGTCGGAGACGGTTTGCACATGAAATGCAACAAATATAGGGTGCCCATTGTTTATCTTGATCTCCTACCTTGCATCCGAAGTATAAATGATCAGCTTTTTTTATAAGAGGAGTAAAGCACTTTTTCTGCTTTTTAACAGTAAATGCTCCACAAATGTAGCAAAAATTGTCGGGAACATTAACACATCTACGAGACATACTTAATATTTTTTTCAGTTTTTTTAACTATTTTAGGTAATCCGTCAAAATTCCAGTCACTTATTTCACAATGACCTGCAAAAAATTAAAGTAACATTAATTAAAGGTAACTATATAAATATATATATGTATATAAAAAGTAACTATATATATATATATATAATATAATATATATATATACAGGGTGTTTGAAAACTTTCTGTACAAATTGTAATGGGGGATAGGCAACACCAAGACAAACCCTTTTCGTCTATAAGTGTATGTCCGCTGACGTCACCATTCGGCGCGAGAGGGCGCTGCTGCAATTGGCTAAAAGGTGAAGTGGGCTAGACTCGCGCTTGCCGCGGGCATTCTTAAATCGGACGTAGTACGCGTAACATGGAGCGCTTCACGACTGCTGAGATGGCTGACATGCATATGGTGTATGGGGCTGCCAATGGAAACGGAAGAGCTGCTGTGAGGTTGTACCGACAGCGCTTCCCAAACAGACGTGTGCCAAACCACCAAACGTTTGTGCATTTGCATCGGCGACTGCGAGAAACTGGAACATTCCATGCAAACATGCATGACACTGGTCGGGAGAGAAACGTGCGCACTCCTGACATGGAAGAAGAAATCCTACGGCGATTTGAGGACAATCCAAGCGCAAGCACGCGAGGTGTTGCACGTATCCTCGGTGTGAACCACGACCTGGTCTGGAGAGTGTTGCACGAGCAGCAGTTACATCCGTTTCATCGTCAGAGAGTCTAGGCATTACAACCTCGGGATTACTCTCTTCGTGTGGAATTCACACGCTGTTTTCTGCAGCAGACAGCGGTGCAGCCTAATTTTCCGGCTTATGTGCTGTTCTCAGATGAGGCCTGTTTCACATGTGAGGGTGTGTTTAACATGCACAATTCTCACGTGTGGGCGCACGCAAATCCACATGCTACACGGGTGCATGCTCATCAAGAACGGTTCGCCGTCAATGTTTGGGCGGGTATCGTCCATGGCAAGTTGATTGGGCCGTACCTGCTGCCTGCCCGACTCGACGGGCGGGTTTATCGGATATTTTTTGAAGAAACGTTGCCGGAACTGCTGGAAGATGTTCCCGTGGCTATTCGTAGACGAATGTGGTTTCAACACGACAGGGCCCCAGCACACTCCAGCAACGATGTGCGGGATTATCTGAACGCCACTTTTGGGGACCGATGGATAGGCCGGGGTGGGCCCGTAGCCTGGCCACCGAGATCGCCCGATTTAACATGCCTCGATTTCTTCCTGTGGGGACACATGAAGAACCTCGTGTACGAGACTCCCATTTACTCAGAAGAAGACCTCGTAGCAAGAATCGCTGTCGCCGCTGGAACTGTTCCCGAAATGCCGGGAATCTTTCGACGTGTACGTCGGTCAATGCTTCGACGCTGTCGGGCATGCATTGATGCTACCGGTCGCAACTTTCAGCACCTTCTTTAACTAAACATGCCTTCTTTAAATAAACATGTTACGCGTACTACGTCCGATTTAAGAATGCCCGCGGCAAGCGCGAGTCTAGCCCACTTCACCTTTTAGCCAATTGCAGCGGCGCCCTCTCGCGCCGAATGGTGAGGTCAGCGGACATACACTTATAGACGAAAAGGGTTTGTCTTGGTGTTGCCTATCCCCCATTACAGTTTGTACAGAAAGTTTTCAAACACCCTGTATATATATATATATATATATATAAACGGGTGTGCTGTAAAAAAAGGTACATTTTAAAAAAGGCTTACTGTAAAATCAACATTTGTCATTTAATTTTAATAAAATTTCTACATAATGCAACATATGTATTTATCTATATGCAAACAAGTTTTCAGACTAAAATATCAAATAATTCAAATTCTATCAACCTTTAACGAAAGAATATGATTTTTCTACTTAATAAAATGTATATTCCAACCTTTGGGGAAAATGTATTTGGTAAATACCGAGTGGCCTTTCTCAACATATTGTGTGTTGTATTAACATTATATCAATATTAATTTGTGAACTGTCATAAACATCACAACCATTTGAAAGATATCAACCATGCATCAACAACTGATCAGTTAACCGTGCTATCTGGGTGTGTATATATATATATATATATATATATATATATATATATATATATATATATAAAGAGAGAGAGAGAGAGAGTGTTTCTCCTTACACTTTGGCTTAATAACTTACAAGTTTTTTACAACAAATACTTTCTTGTTTGGCCACGATTCTTGTAAACTCGTATCCCTTCTCTTTGAAGATTGTTTTTTTATTTATTAGATTTTAACTTCCTTTTCTGTTATTGACGAGAAATTAAAGTGTCGTATTTTTAATTTGTTCATTGTATAAATGAAAATGTTGACAATATAAGAACGAGCTTTTGTTTAAATATATTTAATTACTCAGTGAAAATCTGCCTGTGACTTCACACAAAATGACCATTGCCAACCCTTGCGAGGGATGTCATATATAAAATTTTGTATATTCACAAAAAAGTTTAAAACAATGCGATATACATACATGCAGTTTGGTTTGGTTTATTGTTAAAATTAACCCTGGCGTCGCGGCAGCTGAGTCATTTCACGCCGAACGTCATAGTCAAAAGTAAATAAATAAGAAACAATGAAATTATAAAAACACTAAAAACTTAAAAGAAAAACAAAAAGGAGAAAAACATCAGCTAAAATGAATCGTAAAAATTTGAGGAGGCCAGCTTCCTCAATAAAATAAAAAATCCCACTCCCGGGAAAAACCACATCAGGTCCAAGCATCTGGGGGAGGAGGTAATCACCTCCCTTCCCCATGCAATGAGAAAGATACTTCCTCCAGAGGACACCGAGAGTGGGGCACTCGAGGAGCAAGTGCCCGATACTAAGGGGAGCGCCACATTCACACTCCGGCCTTGCTTCCCCGGTCATCAGGTAACCGTGAGTCAGGCGTGAGTGGCCGATGCGGAGACGCGTCAGGGCCGTCTTCCATCTCCTGGGCATCCGGGGATACGTCCATGGCCTGACGAGATCTGTGATCCCCGCAAGGGTTGGCAATGGTCATTTTGTGTGAAGTCACAGGCAGATTTTCACTGAGTAATTAAATATATTTAAACAAAAGTTCGTTCTTATATTTTCAACATTTTCATTTATACAATGAACAAATTGAAAATACGACCAACCTACGAATGATAGGTTTTGCTCTTACTTAACCCCTTATTCTCTTCTTTTAATCCCCTACTCTCTTCTTTCTCTCGGGCTAACCTCAAAGTGGATCTTGGGGTCTTTGTTAGCCTTAGCTTCTGTAGATCTGGAGATCTCCCGCATCCTATTGGGGCTGGTGTTCTCCCACCTCCTCTGCCAGGAGTCTAGGGCAGATACACGTAACCCCGTGAACAGATCACGGTATGGGAGGGAACAGCGGACAGGTGCAGGGCGAGACGCGACCGCCTTTGCCACCTCGTCCGCCTGTTCGCTGCCCTGCAAACCAACATGTGCAGGAACCCAGCAGAAGTTGACCACACGGCCACGACACCCAATTAAAATCAGCCACTCTAAAATATCTAGAACAATGGGGTGCTGACTAGTAAAAGACTCAAGAGCCAAAAGGGCTTCTATGGAGTCACTAAAAATAGTAAAATGCCTCCCACCACAATTAGATACATTCTTCAGGTCTAAAAGAATGGCTGATAACTCAGCAGTATGGAAAGATGCTGAGGCAGGGAGACTGCCCCAGCGGCTAAATTCAGGAAAGACGGCCCCAAACCTGACGCCAACATCAGATTTGGAGCCGTCAGTAAAACCAGGCACTGAGTCCATGTGGTGAGAAGTGTGGTCTAAAAACATATTCCTTAAAATAAGGTCAGCCCAGCCCTCCATGGCACCAATAAAATGCCGATAGAACCTCACCTCGGGCAGTACCCAAGGTCCAAGCTTCGGTGACGCCAGAGGACGGACTGGGACTCGCGGAAGGGAGAGGTCAGCCACCACCAATCTCGCCGTAAAACCAAAAGGTCGGGGAGACTTGGGGTGGGCTTCATAAAAACCATTAAAATGTTTATTAAAAATATTAAAATAAGTGGGCGAATCGGCAGTTGCTGCACTCGATAAAACATCTGGCGATCAGAGACCGGCGTCGAAGGTCCAGGGGCAGCTCCCCAACATCCACAAGGCGGTTAGGGATGAGAGAGGAACGAAAGGCACTCGTGGCCAGACGAACGCCAGCATGGTGCACAGCATCTAAAATTCGAAGTCAGGCCGGGGTCGCCGAGGTGTACACCCCAGCCCCGTACTCCAATTTTGATAAAACTAAAGCAGTGTGTAGCCGTAAGAGAGTCGCCCGGTCAGCACCCCAGGTGGTGTGCGCCAGGACTTTTAGGAGATTTAAGGCTCTCATGCAGGAAGCCTTGAGAGACCGGAGGTGGGAAGCCCAGGTAAGCCTTCGGTCAAAAATTAACCCAAAGAAGCGCGCTTCCTCAACACAAGAAATTCTGCACTATACAAAGAGAGGTCAGGGTCCGGGTGTACACCACGAATGCGACAAAAGTGCATAGCAACGGTCTTAGACTGGGAAACCGAAAACCGTGCTTGTTCGCCGACAGTGAGATGCGGTCAATGGCTATCTGCACTCGCCGCTCTGCCACCGACATTCGTGAAGCGGCAAACCAGATAGCCAGGTACTCCACAAACATGGAGTTGTACACACCCACAGGCAAGGAGGATTCAATGTCATTTATTGCTAGAGCAAAGAGGGTAACACTCAATACGCTGCCCTGAGGGACACCCTCCTCCTCTCTGGCAGCGGCAGAAAAAGAGGTTCTCACTTTGACCTGGAATCTACGGTTAGGGAGGAACTCCTGCACAAATTTAAGGAGGTGCCCGCGCAGGCCAAATGTGTGCAGCTGCTGTAGGATATAGTATTTCCACGTTGTGTCGTAGGCCTTTTCCAGGTCAAAAAAGACGCATAAAAGGTGTTGTTTGGAAGCAAAGGCTTCACAAGCTGAGGATTCAAGCCGAGGTAATGCGTCAGTGATGGAACGCATTCTGCGGAAACCAGACTGAGTAGGGGACAGATCTTTTCTTTCCAGATGGTACATTAGCCGGGCATTTACCATTTTTTCCATAACCTTACAGAGGCATGACGTGGGGGCAATGCGGAGGAAGCTGGTCAGAAGGGAGTGATCCTTACCCGGCTTCGGGATGAGGATCACTATTGCCAACTGCCAACTGTCCGGGAACACCCCTTCCTGCCAAATTCTATTGAAAAGGTCAAGCATGAACGCTATCATCCCGTCAGGAAGGTAGTGTAATATGGCGTGGGGAATGTCGTCGTGTCCTGGAGAGGTGTCACGGCATCCTCTCAGAGCCTCTTGCATTTCACGTTACTGAAAACAACGTTATAACTCTCCTCCCCCACGAGAAATAAAATTAATTAAAATAGATTCCTGACGCCGACGCTGTGCAGCATAAGGAGACTGTGGATCTCTCCTGGATATCCCAGCATAGGTCTCCGCAAATGCGCCAGCCACCACGTCAGGCTCAGCCACAGAAGTACCATTAATTTTTAAAATAGGTGGAGAACTGGGTGTGTGTTTGCCTAATATCTTCTGCACCTTCTTCCACACTAGGGATATGGGTGTGGAAGAGCGTACAGTCCCCAAGAATCACGGCGTCCGTTCTTCAGGACCCACCTATAGTGAGCCCTTGCTCTAAGAAAATCTACTTTTAAAAGGTCATTGTGTCTGTGGACACGATAGCGCGTAGCAGCTCGCCTGTACGCTCCAGGCGTACAGGCGAGCACCACACTCCTGATTCCACCAGGGAACAGGGCGTTGCGAAAATGTTCCAGATGTGCTCGGTATACTCTGGAGAGCGGCCGTGATGAGGCCATCCGTGAAATACTTCACGGCCTCATCAACCATAGGAAAGTCGTTCACCCGCAGGAGTAAGGTGCTCAACTCCGAAAACCGACGCCAGTCAGCCCTGTCCAGGCACCACTTTGGGAGTCGGGAAACTGGTGGACTTCTCTGAGGGCTTAGAATGACTGGGAAGTGATCACTACCATGAAGGTTGGCAGCCACCTCCCAATTAAAATTAAAAGCAATGTCTTGGGTGCATATTGATAGATCTACTGCAGTGTAGGTTCCTGTCTGAATATGGAAGTGAGTAGGGTCACCAGTGTTTAAAATACAAAGATCACAATCATCGAAAATAAAGGCGAGGAGGTCACTCCTGGAGTTGGAGGTGACATCTCACCACAGAGGATGACGACAATTCAGATCGTCAAGGATGATGTAGGAACGTGGGAGCTGGCGTAGTAGCTCCTCGAAATCACCGCGATGCACGTCGGTGTTCGGAGGCAAGTACAGGAAATACACCGTGTACGCTCGTGTCAGAAAACATCTCCCAGCAACAACCTGTAGTGGAGATCTGATGGGTAAGGTGGTGAAAGGGACAGCTCAGCGGTGAAGGATGGCAGAGCCGCCATGATGGCCACCGGCTGGATCAGGAGTCGAGTGAAGAATGGTGTACTCCCTAGAGGCAGAATAACCCTTGTCTCCCACCATCGTCTCCTACAGGCACACACAAACTGGGAACACTTGGTCTAGGAGTAGCAGAAGCTCCTCCCAATTGGCCCGTAACCCACGACAATTCCACTGAAGGAACTTGAAGATTCTAGGTGGTTTCGTTTCTGGAAAGGCCCTTGGATGGGGCCTTTCCAGAACCGATCTTACTCTTGCCTTTAGAGGCAAGTGGTATCTTGGAGGTGGAGGAGCGTTTTGTCGTATCTGGGTCCTTCCCTAGCCCAGAGGCCGATGTCGGAGTCACGGGCTTGGGTGATACAGATTTTGGGGGGGGGGTCCTGTATGGGGTCCAAGGGCACCCATACAGAGCCACCCACCAGTGGGGATGCCACAAGACCTCGATCCCGTGGCCGAGGGACCTCTGCTGCCGGTGGAGTGGCAGCAGGAGCCAGATCACCAGAGGAATCCGGCAGAGCAGCCAGTGCACTGGGACCCGACACCCGGGGTGCTGAACTTTGAATGGTGGAGTCCCCTCGAGGGATTCGTCACTAAGGAATCTCTTCCGTGTGGGAGGATCTACCACCCTAGAAGTTGCAGCAGACGTCATAGATGGTTTTCGTATAATCTTAAAAGTGGAAATGCCAGAAGTCGGGATAATACTGAGTGACGTAGATCGCGCTAATGGAGCTTTTGGCTGCTTGAATGGCTGAGGACTAGATGACTTTGGAGCAGAGGAACGACTAGCAGCATGGTGTGCCATCACCGAAGCATAAGATATCCCAGGACAAACATGCTGGGAAAGTGCCATGCTCTTTTCCTCAGCAAAGCTTACCCTGTCCCTCGCCCTTATGGTCAGAATGGACTTCTTCAGTTTGTTCTGGTCGCAGTCTCTGGAGAACGCAGGATGGTCTCCACGGCAGTCGTAGCACGAGGTTGGACTCCCACACTCCACACTCTCAACCTCACACTTCCCACAATTTACACACACAGCAGGGAAGCCCTTCTGCAGGCGGCGGCAGAAGCGGCTGACATTGTCATACGCCTGGCAGTGGAAACATCGTTTAGGGTTGGGGATATACGGCTTGACAGGGAGTCGAAGCCATGCCATCTTTATGACTTCAGGCAAAGCAAACCTATCAAAGGCTATGAGTAGTGTTGGGGTTGGAATAAGAACGCCAGCCACCTTCTTTTGGAAGCGTTTTACTTTCACAACATGCTGGTCCTTCAAATCCCTGACAAGTTTTTCCTCGGAATAAAGCACCAGGTCACGAGCGAACACAACCCCGCCCCTACACTGGTTGAGCGTGGCATGAGGAGCACAAGAGACATCAGCACCTGGCACAGCCGATATAGCACGCAACCGAGCACTCTCTTCTGGGGATAACACCTCAACAAGGAGGCTACCATCCCTTTGGGCAGAGACTCTCGGTTCACGGCCGCACGCTGCCACCAAGGTAAGATGGACATAAAAATGTCAAGGTCCATGATGGACTGACCATTCAAAGTTTTAATCACGAAAAATTTCTGGTAGTTTCTGGGTTCAAACACCCCTGGCAAGACTTCAGTGACAGATTTGGGTAGAACTCTTACCCCTTCGGTTGGAGCACTTGGAACTTTGTGCCTTCGGGGCAGTTTTAACACGCTTCGGCTTGACAGCATGCGAGGCCGAAACGGAGGGGACAGAGGCCTTCGTTCCATCGGAGCCACCCGAGGCCGGAAGTGCTCCAGGGTAGCTATAAGGGAAGCGCCTTGAGAGAGGTCCGTGTACATGCCAGGGTCGTCAGGAGAGAGAGCAGCAGAGATGCCAGGGTCGTCAGGAGAGATGTCCGGGGACAAATCAGGAGTGTCAGGAGAAATGTCCGAGGACATACCGGGATCGACAGGAGAAAGTTCAGGCCGAGAGGGGTGGGGTTTGTATGTTTCTATAAACATATATTAAATATTCACCCTTCCACCCACCTACCTACCACGGAGCCCAACAAGGGGAGGCCATATAGACCACAGGGGAGTGGAGAAGTATACGCAACCACCACTAAGTCTGTTGGCACCCGCGGGACCAAATGGGGCGCCCACCTCATGGTGAGATCTTGACTCCAGCCAATAAGAAGACCAGCCGATTGGCTTCACCGGGCCTGTAATAGTCAAGCCGCCCTTCTAACCGGAATAA